>SJYV01002624.1:825633-838785 GCA_006410875.1 Neotragus pygmaeus
TTTTCCCTTTTGATTTTTTTCACCAATGTTTTATAGTTCTCTATATATAGTTCTTTTGTTTCTTTAGGTAGATATATTCCTAAGTATTTTATTCTTTTCATTGCAATGGTGAATGGAATTGTTTTCTTAATTTCTTTTTCTATTTTCTCATTATTAGTGTATAGGAATGCAAGGGAGTTCTGTGGTGATTTTATATCCTGCAACTTTACTATATTCATTGATTAGCTCTAGTAATTTTCTGGTGGAGTCTTTCAGGTTTTCTGTGTCGAGGATCATGTCATCAGCTCCTCTTTCACTTTTATCAAGAGGCTCTTTAGTTCTTCTTTGCTTTCTGCCAGAAGAGTGGTGTCATCTGCATATCTGAGGTTATTGCTATTTCTCCCAGCAGACTTGATTCCAGCTGTGCTTCATCCAACCCGGCATTTTGCATGATGTACTCTGCATATAAGTGTTAGGTAAAAGACGACCAGGACACCAAAAGAGTGTCTAACAGGCTTTAATGGGAAGCACTCCTGGGCGGGGTTCCAGAACCCGAACGGTGCAGGTCGTGGAAGTCCGCGCCGGACCGTGTTAGAAGTTTGTTTATATATGCGCGCTGCGAGGGATGGGCAGGTTAATGGATGGGGGGTTTGGATAGATTGCTGGCGGAGGTGTCACTGGCTGATAGGTCCTTCTATGTGGCGGAGGTGGGGCGACTTTAGCTGTGAAGTGTGCTGTCATTGGTCCTGGGATTTGGGAGGCACCCTCCCTTAGGGACTTCCCCTGCCAGCGGGGGAAGAGGAGGGGCAGCTCGTCATGGCAACCGGTGAAGTGTGCTGTCGTTGGTCCCCGGGACCTGGGAGGATCCTTCCGTTAGGGACCCTGTCACAGGCGGGAGGGAGAGGAGGGGTGGCTCATCATGGCCCCTGGGATCCGACCTTATAATAAATTAAATAAACAGGGAGATAATATGCAGCTTTGATGTACTCCATTTACGATTTGGAACCAGTCTCTTCTTCCATGTCCAGTGCTAACTGTTGCTTCTTGACATGCATACAAATTTCTCAAGAGGCAGATCAGGTGGTCTGGTATTCCCATCTCTTTCAGAATTTTCCNTTTCATATTGTTCATCTATTGTCTCAGGTACACACTTCTGAATGCTGAGACAACTAATTATTTAAAGACCAGAACTAGGCTATCTGCCTTTCCTCCAAGACACCCAGGTCTGGCACTGGCCCACAGTAGGATCTTATCTGGTATAGATGTATTTACAGTCCCCCTCTATTGTTTCTATTATTACTAGACCTAAATGTTAATGAAAAACAACCCTTCTGGTTCAGATGTGAATTGAATGAGGCATCCCCGAATTGGCATCAAAGGGGGCTAAATGTTCCAGAATTTGAAGACAGAGGGCCAACACCGAAGACCTGGGAGAGTGTAGTGGAACTGTGGGCACAGCTTAATACCTGTCTCTTTGCAAGCCTCTAGTGAGTTTTTGCTGAATGAATGCTGCCTAAAAGGATTAGCTGTGTTCTTGTAGTAGGACAGAAGCAGCCCCAAGCATGGAATTCAAAGACCACTGCAGGGCAACCTATCTTTTCTAGAACTTTACATAGGTATCTTAATTTGGGGTGTTCAGCATCATAGAGAAAATCTGTTTTGAAACTCAAGTCCTTCAGTGGCTGTTCTGATTAGACTTAGTTTCTGAGATCATAGAAAACTCTAAGTTAAATTTAATGTCATGTCCAGCCCAAGGCACAACCGGCCCAAAGGCCCAGATGTGTTTGAAAGCTGGTGTTCTGGCCCCCAAACTCACATGAATGTTTATTCTACTCCAGTGTTACACTGTAAATTATCCCTCAGGGAATATAATCAATCTTTAGAGAAGACGAATGTGGTGCTTTATTCCTTTATTTTCCATTCCCTCTGAAGCTTGAGTTCAGGGTTCACATCCATAACTCTTAAACAGGCTTGGCTCAGACTACAGCTCTAAGGAACTGTGTTAAAACTGTGATTTTCAGGGGCTTCCCTGATGGCTCAGTGGTAAAGAATCTGCCTGTCAATGCAGGAGACACGGGTTTGATCGCTGACTCAGGAAGATCTCACATGCCAATGGAGCAACAAAGCTCATGTACCACAGCTACTGAGCCTGCACTCTAGAGCCTCGGAGCCGCAACTGCTGAAGCCTGCACGCCCTACAGCCTGAGCTCCAGAATAAGAGAAGTCACCACAAACAGAAAGCCACATACTGCAACTAGAAAAACTAAGGAAANCACCTCTTCTTAATATCTTCTGCTTCTGTTAGGTCCATACCATTTCTGTCCTTTATTGAGCCTATCTCTGCATGAAATGTTTCCTTTGTACTCTAATTTTCTTGTAGAGAGCTTTAGTCTTTCCCATTGTATTGTTTTCCTCTATTTCTTTGGACTGATCACTCTATATAATCATAAGGGATTTGATTTAGGTCATACCTGAATGATCTAGTGGTTTTCCCTACTTTCTTCCATATAAGTCTGAATTTGGCAATAAGGAGTTCATGATCTGAGCCACATTCAGCTCCCGGTCTTGTTTTTGCTGACTGTATAGAGCTTCTCCACGTTTGGCTGCAAAGAATATAATCAATATGATTTCGGTATTGACCTTCTGGTGATGTCCATGTGTAGAGTCTTGTCATGTGTTGTTGGAAGAGGGTGTTTGCTCTGACCAGTTCGTTCTGTTTGGAAAACTCTGTTAGCCTATGCCCTGTTTCATTCTGTACTCCAGGGCCAAATTTTTCTGTTACTCCAGGAGTTTCCTGAGTTCGTACTTTTGCATTCCAGTCCCCTGTAGTGAAACGGACATCTTTTTTGGGTGTTAGTTCTAGAAAGTCTTGTAGGTATTCATAGAACCATTCAACGTTAGCTTCCGCAGCATTACTGGTCAGGGCATAGACTTGGATAACTGTGATAATGAATGGTTTGCCTTGGAAATGAACAGAGATAATTCTGTCATTTTTGACATTGTATCCAAGTACTGTGTTTTGGGCTCTTTTGTTGACTATGATGACTACTTCATTTCTTCTAAGGGATACTTGCCCGCAGTAGTAGATATAATGATCATGTGAGTTAAATTCACCCATTCCAGCCCATTTTAGTTCACTGATTCCTAAAATGTCGATGTTCACTCTTGTCATCTTCTGTTTGACCACTTCCAATTTGCCTTGATTCATGGACCTAACCATTCTAGGTCCCTCTGCAATATTGCTCTTTACAGCATTGGACTTTGCTTCCATCACCAGTTACATCCACAACTGGGTGTTGTTTTGGTTTGGTTCTGTCTCTTCAGTCTTTTCGGAGTTATTTCTCCACTGATCTCCAGTAACATATTGGGTACCTACCAACCTGGGGAGTTCATCTTTCAGTGTCCTATCTTTTTGCCTTTTCATGCTGTTCATGGAGTCCTCAAGTCAAGAATTCTGAAGTGGTTTGCCTTTCCCCTCTCCAGTGTACTACATTTTTCAGAACTCTCCATTTTGACCCGTGTGTCTTGGGTGGCCCTACACGGCATGGCTCATAGTTTCATTGAGTTAGACAAGGCTTTGGTCCATTTGATTAGATTGGTAGATTATGATGAGATATATAGTATTTAGCAAATATGGTTTGAGAGATATGTAGTTCTTTTGAGATACCCTGAAATCTACCTCTGAACTAAGACAGAGATGCAAAGAGCTGTGTCCCTGATTTATGATGACTCCAAATAAGCAATTTTTATGACTTATGCTTTAGTGAGGTAACACTGGTCCTCATTGAGGGCTGCTATATGAAGAAGCCCTTATGGGTATATTATGCCTACCAGAGTTGTGTTGATTCATGGGGTCGCAAAGAGTCGGACACAACTGAGTGACTGAACTGAACTGAACTGAACTGAAGAGTTGTGTCACAATGAAGTTGCCTATTTCATTATGAATGCAGAAGTATTTCATTGCAACCTACTATATCCACTCTTAAAGTCTACTTGTGAGAATTTTCTAACTCCTCTTATCAAATGCTATTCCTGATATATATATATATAATATTTGTTTATAGAAAATAATAAGTACTGTTTATCTAAAGCATGTGTGTGTGCATGGTAAGTTGCTTCAGTCATGTCCGGCTCTTTGTGATCCTATGAACCATAGTCCACCAGGCTTTCCTCTGTCTCTGGGATTCTCCAGGTGAGGATGGTGGAGTGGGTCGCCATGCCCTCCTCCAGGGATTCTTCCCCACCCAGGGATTGAACTTTCATATCTTAAGTCTCCTGCATCAGCAGGTAGCTTCTTTACCACTAGCACCACCTGGGAAGCCCATCTAAAGCATGAGTACATATTTAAACTCTTCATGCATTTTATGCATTTACTGTTCATCCTCTTTAATGCTTAAATCAATGTGACTACATTTTTTAGTAGACAAGTTAGCTGATGGAGGTCCAACGATATTAACTTACTGTTATAAAATAAATTGTGCGGATGTTGTGTACTGGATGATGACTATAGTTACTAGACTACTTTTGTGTGATGATGCCTGTGTATTGTGTTCCTTTAGTCATTCACTACTAAAAAGCTTTGTGCCAAGACTGGAGTCTCAGTATCCAAAGGTATAGATATTAATGGAATGTATTTACCATCATTATACCCCTCCTTTTGTTTTTATTTCCAGCATGTCATATACTTTTAACTGGTGTCCTCTGCATATTTCATGTATCAGAGAAGAAAGATATTACACATGCAGGGAATGATAGAGGGACAAGCTGTGGAGAAGAAGTGAGAATTCCAAAAGACATAGCTAACCAGTCCATTCTAAAGGAGATCAGTCCTGGGTGTTCATTGGAAGGACTGATGCTAAAGCTGAAATTCCAATATTTTAGCCACCTCATGCGAGGAGTTGACTCATTGGAAAAGACCCTGATTCTGGGAGGGATTGAAGGCATGAGGAGAAGGGCACGACAGAGGATGAGATGGCTGGATGGCATCACCGACTCAATCGACATGAGTTTGAGTGAACTCCGGGAGTTGGTGATGGACAGGGAGGCCTGGCATGCTGTGATTCATGGGGTTGTGAAGAGTCGGACATGACTGAGCGACTGAAATGAACTGAACTGAACTGAAGACAATGATGTCTGAGGTGAACCTTGAGTGGTGGAAATGAGGAAAACTTGAGACAATGTGAGCAAAGGGCCTGAGAAAAACCATGAGGTTCAGTTTGGCTCAGAAATATTAAGACAGCAGTGACACAATCAGTCTGTAAATTTGAGGTTGTTTAATACAGGGACATTATGCATAATCTTATCTGATTTTAATAAAAAGTAAGAGTCCATTGATTTGTTTTCTCCCTAAGAAAAATGTCAATATTTAGCATGCTTTTTCCCCTACAACAGAGCTTTTATATGGTGTGTGGCATGATATGGATTTTGGGTGAGAGGGGGAATTGTTGGAATTCAAGAGACCAAAAATAAAATGTAATATGAATTCCACAATAGAAACTTTATAGATGCATTTGATGAGAGTAGTGCTGGTAACCACGGTGATTCTACAAATTCATCTGAATGACACTTTATTATAAAGCTTTATGGCTGATACACTACCAAACTATTTAAAATGAGTCCATCAGCTAAAGTCTAGCTGAGTCCATCTTTTTTTTTCTTTTCTATTTTTTCTCTTCTCATCCTTTTATCTTTTCTCTATTGTCATCGTTTTGAGTATACATTTTTAAAATGAAATGAAGTATATATTGACATGCAGTATTATATTAGTTTCAAATGTCCAACAAAGTGATTCAGTATTTTTGTATACTGTGAAATGATCACCACAGTAAGCCTAGTTGACAGCCATTCCCATATTTTTTTTTTTCTTTTAGTAAATTTTAGGGCTTCTCGTGTGGCGCTAGTGGTAGAATACTCTAGTGCCAATGCAGGAGATGCAGGAGATGTGGGTTAGATCCCTGGCTTAGGAATATCCTTGGAAGAAGGCATGACAACCCATTCCAGTATTCATGCCTGGAGAATGCCATGGACAGAGCAGCCTGGCAGGCTATGAACCATAGAGTTGCAAAGTGCTGGACACAACTGAAACGACATAGCATGCCCAGGAATTTTAAAATCTTCTATCTTAGCAACTTTCAAATATACAATACAGCATTATGTACAATCTACAGTCACCATTCTGTACATCACATCCTCATGACTTAGTTCTTTATTCTATAAGTTAATACCTTTGGACCTCCTTCAGCTAACTTTTCTTCTCAAAATTTTAGCCACACTGATTTAGGCAGTATAGAGAGTGAATAGTAAAAGTATAAAAAGAGAGTTAAAAATATACTCTTGTTTTAGATATACTGCAGTTAATTTTTCTCTCTAAAATTTAGTGTTTCCCATTTTGTCACAGTCTATATTTTAAATCTCAGTGACAAGAATATAGCTAACATATGTTGAACACTCATAAGCACTTTATAAGCATTTTCCATGTGTCAACCATTTTAGCTCTCAGACAATTCTATGAGATGTTTTATTATTATCTCAATTTTGCATTTGGGAGAACTGAGGCACAAAAATTTTTAAAGTCTTGCTCAGGCTTACACAAGAGAATTAAAAGACAGCTTCTGAATTTGAATCTAGACAGTCTTGTTCTGGATCTTATATTCTTAATAGTATGCTATTCCATGAACCCAAAGTTGAGGGACATTATTACCTAAATTTAATGTCCCTCCAGAGACTAAAATATGAATCCTCGATTAACCTTCTAGATTTATCACCAGAACTCCAACACTTGAGAGCTAAGAGGCATATGATCCACCTTCCCATTCATTGCCAAAACCTCTTTTCAACATTATTATAGATAATTTCCCTTCCTCGTCATAGATCCTTTAAAAAAAAAAGATTAATGCATCCTGAGAAAGTTCATTCTACTTTGGAACATCTCTGTTTGAGTAATACGACCCTAAAACATCTATTCTCTCCTTTACCATACTTTTTACCTCAATTAGACATGAGTGAAAACATACTGGTTAGCAGTGAATGTTTTGTAATAATAATCATAGCTAACATTTATTCAGTACTCACTGTGTGCTATGGTTTTTCTAAATGACTTCTGTGGATTAACTCTGACTGTTATTTACAATCTAGAGACATGGATACTAAGTGAGAGGGAGGTCAAGTAATTTGCCTGTGTCCACAGTTAATAGACAAAACCAGCCTTCTATCCCCGTACTACTCATACCAAGCCCTGTCTCCTGAGTTACCTTTTATCCATCATACTCTTTCCCCTCAATCAACCCATCTCTTATCATTGACTCAATTAAAAAAAAAAGCTTCTTGATGATGCCTTTTGGGTTTGTCTCCTTTTTGCTGAGACAGCTTTTATTCTGTTACTTCCTACCCACTTCACCTCACTCCATCCCACCACCCCTACTCCCTCAAGTTACTGTTGTATCAGTGAGGTAGCTTTCTTCAAGGTGTCTTTCCCCTAAGAGTTATTATTTCTACTTCTGTATCTTTGCACCTGTAATTCTACTTGGAAGTCTTTTTTTTTTTTAACTCTCTTTGTCACTTTTTAAACTTTAATTCTTCTTTCAGAGTCTAATTTAATACCAGACCTCTTCAAGAGAACAAGCAAAATAAAGTTTCCTCCCTTGCTAAAGACTCATCCTATGGAATTAGAGAATCTAAGACATGCAAATTGACCCTGGACAGTTTTTAAGCTTGTTCAACCTCATTGCAGAAATTCTTTCATATCATTGTTTATAAATCACCATCTCACTTGAATGTTTTTGGTCATGGGTGTTTCATTTCTTTCCATATCAGTCAGATTCAGTGTTGGACACCTCTGATACTTAGAAAGAAAGTTTTTCCTTTTAATAAGTTGTATTTTCCCTCCCAGTAATGGCTTGTCATTGATCATAGTGCTTTCATTTAATCTATTTCATTGATTGTATTCCATTTAGCACTTTGTAGTATGTTAATTGTATGGTTCTTGAGATCTGTCTCTCCAGTAAGTCTGAAAACCCCTTTTAATTAAAAATCATAATTTATACTTTCCTTTTTCACTCAGTGACTTACAAACTTTTTAGCATATACTGGATATATAGTAAATACTCAGTAAACTGTACATTGAACTAGACTAATCAATTTATATGCCTGTGTTGTTCGGTCACTAAGTTGTGTCCAACTCTTCGGAACCTCATGGACTGCAGCATGCCAGGCCCCCCTGTCCCTTATTATCTCCTAGACTTTGCCAAAATTCATGCCCATTGAGTTGGTAATGCATCCCACCATCTTATCCTCTGCCGCCCTCTTCTCCTCCTGCCTTCAATCTTTCTCAGCATCAGGGTATTTTCCAATGAGTTGGCAGTTCATCAGGTGGCCAAAGTACTGGAGCTTCAACTTCATCAGCATCAGTCCTTCCAGTGAGTATTCAGGGTTGATATCCTTAGTACTGATTGGTTTGATCTCCTTGCAGTCCAAGGGACTCTCAAGAGTCTTCTCCAGCACCACAGTTTGATCGCATCAATTCTTCGGCAAAGTGTATATGTGTGTATTATATATATAGTTATGCAATTAAAAGTGGGTTTTTTGTATTAACCTAGCAATTACACACAATAATAATAGTGCCCAAGAATAGTTAGAGTAATTCCTAACTTATTTTCTCTGTCTCTCTCCCTCTGCACACACACACATACACACACAGCTTCCACTTTGAATGAATGGGATAGCAGGTCCCTATGGTGTCCAGCACACATTTATATCACACTTTTATGATAAATATTTCAAATATGTTAATGTATTTGCTCTTTAGGAAAAACTACCAGTGAGTGGAAACCTACATAGGATAGTACGTTAACTTCTGGAGAGGTGGACTAGAAGAGTGAATATGAGTGGAGCTTTTGGACTTACCAGTCCCTGACTAGCTGTGAGATCCTGAACGACTTCCTCAATTACTTGTTTCTCAATTTTTCCATCTCTAAAATTGAGATAATAGTACCTATTTCGTGGACATTTGAGCATCAAATGGATTGATGTATAAGGTACATAGAGCACATATCTAGACTTCAATAAATGGTATTATTACTGGTAGAAAGTACTCACCTAGCATCTGAAAGAAATATTATGGTTAAGATAATATAAGAAGGAGCTCTAATGATCCCTAGTGATCATACTTACTTTAGTTCATTTTTCAAAACTCTATACATGTTTATTTTTCAGAGAAATTCTTATGATTTTTCTTTTACAGTGGAGCAGCTAGTTCAATCAACCTTACTGTTTAGACATTTTCTAATATTTATTTAACATTTCTGTTTAATATTTCTATTATTTGCTTACACAAATAATATCTATTTTGATATTATTAGCAATGTTATTTTTAGAAAACAGCTAAATAATCCTCAATCTTGGCTTATTTTTGATTGCCCAAGCATTTAAAGCTACAAATAAATATAACAGTGTCAAAAGAGCTTAGTTTTATAAGCCAATAATGATAAAATGCTATTATGATGTTTTATAGCACTTTGCAGTTTTTAAAGTGCTTTCTTATGCATTATGTCATTCAACATGCTAACACAGTAATTCTCATTTATAGTTACTACTCTGATGTAAACCATGTTCCATTTATCAGCTGAGTCTAGCCAAATTCATGGAACTTTTGGAGGCCATGGGCTTTTAAAATAAAATGTAAAAATATATTTAAGAGTCACCAGTTGTACATTTAAAAGCATTGTCACCCAACTCCTTGTGTAGAAGGTTGGAAAAAGGACTAAATAAAACTGGAGCTTCTATCCTGTCAATCTAAAATTTAGAAGCCAAATTATGATATAGAGAAACCAAAAGGCACCTGGAAAAACTTTGTGCATCATTCATGTATACATACATGCGTTGTATACATAAAGCTATATGGTAAACATAGGAAAATATTATTTTGAAAAACATGATTTCTGCAAAATACAAAGCATAAGATCAAATGAGAAAATGATTAGAAATTTGAAGATGCTGATTTGGAAATTTTGTTTTTCATAAGAACTTTCTCTGACTTTTTGATTACCTTGAATACCTCTTCCCCGCAAGTAAGACTGAGAATATGGGTCCAGGTATGAGGTAGCTGGCCATGACTTTCTGTACCCACAAAACAAAGCTGGCCAGCCAAACGTGTAAAAAGCCCTCTACCTCTCTTCACACTTCCAAAGGGTTAACTGAGAAGTGATCTATTGTATTCCTGATGGTTTTCTCCACGGAAAGCCCAGTGGACTCTTTTAGGGGACTCTAAACAATGAGCTCAGTGAGGCTTTTCTGTCTAATTACTCGAAGACAGGGATGCTAAAGAGGAATTAATGACAGTTGACAAGTGCAATTAATAATTATAGCAAAGCCGGGAGTCATGCAGCAGGCAGATGACAATAACGGGGTAGCTGTACATGGCAGCCTTCATCAGTGTGTGCTCTGTGTGTGTGTTTAAAGTGAGAGGCTTTGTGCAGAATGGGCCACGCTTCATGCTGACAGGGTAGGAACTATAATTCAGCAACTCTAATGCATTGAGTCAGTCATATTCTCATTCATGCTCTCTTCTCCTCTCTCTGCTTTTTTTCCCCCCCTCTCTCCTCCCTCCTTGCTTTCAGCTCTTCCAATCTGGTGGAAGAGGCATAGTGTAACTTAAACAAAACTTAACAGGAAAGAGCTACAGTTTAGCTTGCAGGATCAGCTGGTGACAAAGCTACTTAAAATTCTTGGTGGGCAACTGAGAGAAGGGCCAGGAAAAGGCGGTCGCAGAAGTGGGATTTCCATATCAAAGGGCAAGCTTTGGCTCTGAATGGTAATTAAAGTACCCCAATTTCATCTTTCTGGTCAAGTCATGAAAGAGGAAAAAAATTAGAGAAGAATTTTTCACTCCCTTCAGACTCCAGAAACGAAAGCCGCAAATTAAATGAAAGTTGAGCTAAAAGGTGTCTAACACTTCGATCTTTGCATCTAATAGAAGCTATGAATTTTCTCAAGCATTTATTCAGTTCACATCTTCATTCGGCCTGATTATGAAGGGTATAATGTCTGCTTACATTTATTGCTCACACATCTTGGGCTTCCTGAGTTTGCAGAGGGTATCAGTTTTCAGTACACCAACTTGGCAGCCCCATCATTGGGGAAGGGTTTATACACTTGGAACAAAACTAACCTGCTTTAAGAATTACTTCTTCAGGTAACCCCCCCCCCAAAAAAAAGGCATAAACTGACATCATATTCAGTTTTCGATAGCTGTTGCTGTGACTTAGCAAATACTTGTATCTCAAAACACTGCAGGTTTGATTTTATTTGCTATAAATTGTGCCTCTGCTTTCATTGACTGCTGGAGCTATTTTACTGTTTCTTCTTCAACACTTCCATTTCCAAGGTCATTGCTTTATGAAATAATTATTTCAAATTGAAGTATGGGATGTATAAGCAGTTTCACATTTGTTAAAGAAGAATACCACTTATGTTCTGGGAAATAAGGACTTAGAAATCTTGTTTCTTTCTTTTTTTTTTTTTTTTTTTTTTTGGCGAGANGAAATAATTATTTCAAATTGAAGTATGGGATGTATAAGCAGTTTCACATTTGTTAAAGAAGAATACCACTTATGTTCTGGGAAATAAGGACTTAGAAATCTTGTTTTTTTTTTTTTTTTTTTTTTTTTTTTGGACGAGATGTTAAACTTGGACCTACCTCTCTATTCGTTAAAGATCATAGAGCTTTTTTTTTTTAAAGAGCCCAGAAGCCTGGCCAAACTCCAATGTAGATAATTACATTCCACCTACCTAATTCCCTAGCTGCTTTAATTGGAAATAATTCCACTCTACTCTGCATCCCCCTTTCTTCTTGTCCTTAAACTGGTTTGTAGCTTCTTAGGCATCTTTCATGAACTACCATAGATCTTCGACCTTCAGAGTACTCTTTTGGATTTGGGATAAAATGTATTATACAGCCATGGATTAGTACTTAAAGGTTTGCTCAACACAAAACACAAGCACACAACACACATACATCTAACTGAATTTCAACTCACCTTCCCCAATTACATGGGACCCAGTTTGCTAAGTGGAAATCTGTTTTCATAAGAAAAATTAGTCCATGAATTTTCAAATGGTATTGCTGCTAAACAGGCAAAACTTGGTTTTTAGGAGGTAAAAAGACTTACCCTTTGAGTGCTAAAAGCACAGATACATATACAGTAAATATACAATATATCTTGTGTAAGTATTAAAATTTCACAGCGAGGCCTTAAGGGGAAAATGTATAGAAAGGTTCATCAGGGAGGATGTTAGTGAAAAAAATAGAGACATTGATTTAGCCCTATAAACACCTGTGTTTAATGACAATAGGAGAGAGAAAGAATGGCAGAATCCAGAAGAACCCACCTCCACTCTTTTTGCTTGTTTTCTTTTTTTGTTTCTCTTCATTTGTCATTGAAGTTTGTGATACAAATGAAGAACCAGGGTGATCTGTTACTTTTTCTTACTGCTTCTCAAAAAGCAACATGGTTGGACCATGGAGTAGAATGATGAATGATGGAGGAGATATATGCTAAAGAAAGCACTTAATAGAAAAAGGGTAATCAAATTGGAGCCAAGGAGAAAGATCACAAACAACATTAAAAGTATAATATATTAAATCCTATATTATATTAGAATTAGCATTGTAAAGATAGTAGGAAATATTACTTACATAGATATTTTAAGGAAGAAAAAGTGTACATAATCTTCTAGACTTTAGCAGAGAAAACAATGAAAAGAATAAATTAAATTAAATTCAAAGAATGGGTTGAATATAGTGATGCATTTTCTGACTTTCTCTTCCAAGAGACAGTACTGACTCTGGAATATCACAAAACAGTTAAGAATATTTAAAAACTGTGGGCAGATGAGACCCTAAGTCTATGTAGTTCAATACTGTACAGTGGCACCAAGAATATATTATATGAATACATTGTTAGCCTATAGGTCAAACAGAAACTGTTGATAACACCCAAATAACTAACTGTAGCTTGGGAAGCAATGGATGGTATGATGGTGATGATGGTAGTGGTAATGGTGGTGGTAACGCTGGGGATCATACTGATGTGACGTGAGCTCTGAGTCAGGAGATGTTTAAACACTTTACTTATATTAGTTAGTTTAATTCTCTCAAATACCCTGAGATAATGATCC
>SJYV01002624.1:840376-850815 GCA_006410875.1 Neotragus pygmaeus
AAAAAAAAAAAAGAAAAAAAAAAAAAAGACTGGCGGGGACTTCCAGAGATGAATAAGGATCTATTGTGTCTTTTGTACCATTTCTAGTTCAGAGTTTACTAGATAAGTTTTCATGTGTGGTTCCCATGTTGGTATCAATAATTAATCAATCAAAGAAAGATACGATCTTAGATCCTTTTCAAATTATCTGCAAACTTTCAGAATAAAGAAGTGGGAAAAAAAAAAAGAGAGAGAGATGTAATTGTGTTTCTCCAATCCTGTCCAGGAGGTGCTGGGCAGGAATTTAAATAATAATCTTACTCTCTAACAAAAGTTTGTGTCTGAACTGCTTGGTAGGGACACAATCGCCTTGTGTCTCCTGGCTTTCTCTTTGTTCCCATTTCTTTCTTTTTTCCTTTTTTCTGGTCTTTCTTTTCTTATCTCAACGTCTCTATGTATCTCTCTTGTTTCCTAGCTCAAGTGCATCATTTTCTGCTATTGTGCTTAAAAAACTTGGCTGCAGGGGCTCTGAAATGAATAAAAATGTAATCCTCACTGTGCCCATTGTGCGTTCTCATTTGTTTTTGCTGTATCGATTTATCAGCAGAGGGAAATTACTTGCTGGAAGAGAGGATGCCAGTCAGAATGACATTTATTTCATAGTACAAGGAGGCTCTCCAGCGTGTTTCCATGTAACCCAGATATTGGAGCTGTAAAAGGGCTTGTAACAAGGTTTAGTGCTATGATTAGATCGTGTGGAGCACCTTGCTTTCATAACAACAGGCACTCTGCAGGAGCTAGGGCCTCGGGTTATGGTCAACCCCCTCTTTTTTTTTTTTTAAACATAGACGCAGAATTCAACAATTCCCTCTCCACCTAAACTGTTTCTATTCCAAAAGCCAAATCTTGCAGACTTTTAAGAATAAAAGAGTTATATTTTTAGATGCCTAAAGCCTTCAGAACATCAAATTAAATGCAAAAATAGATGAAACACTTGCCTATTAATCCCCTTAACTTTTTCTGGCCTTTTCCCCCTTTATTTTAGAGAAATTGTTCCATTTTAATTCACCAAAGCAAATCTTTTCATTCAGTGATTGTAAGTTACATGTGCTCAAGGCTACCAATTACCTGTGAAACCAAACACATTCTCTATGTAAAAACTAAGGCAAGTGTGGCAAATTTTAACAGCAACTGTTTTGAGCTTAGATACTTAGAGGTAAAATTTCATTGGTCTTTGCTTTTATTCTTGTAAGCCTGGAATTTAGGAAATTAACTGGTTTCATTGTCTTCTGAATTTTTCATACACTGATACAACTGGAATTTTTCATGGTCATTTTTTTATCCTTTATGGAATGAGAGAAATGAGTCTATTTTCTAGGAAACTGTATTCATTTTTCTGAGTATAGAGAAGATATTTTCTTTTTTGCCCATCTTCTTTTCTTCTCATTGTCAAGATTTGTTCATTTTATAATGTTGAGATCTGTACAACGGGAACAGTAAACTTAAGTTGGTAAATTAGAAAGAAAACTACTACTTTTTTTTTAAGCAGTGCTTCCTTGAAGAACTGGGTTTGTGTTACGAGGTATATTGTGCTATGATAGAATATATGCCTTGTAGATTCCTTTCTAAAATATTTAACAAGGGACTTCACTAGTTATCCATTCAGTGGTCCAGACTCCGTGCTTCCATGCAGGTGGTGCAGGTTCAATCCCTGCTGGGGGAACTCAGAACCCACATACCTTTTGGCATAGCCAAAAACAAACAAACAAGCAAACAAAAACAAACCAGTGATCTAATCTTTAAAAAAAAAAAAAAAAAAAAAGACCAGCTGAGTTCAGTAAGGACTGGAATCTCTTCCCAAAGAAGACTTGAGTGCTATGCTGTGCTTAGTCCCTCAGTTGCGTCCAACTCTTTGCTTCCCTATGGACTATAGCCCACTGGGCTCTTCTGTCCATGGGGGATTCTCGAGGCAAGAATACTGGAGTAGGTTGCTGTGCCCTCCTTCAGGGGATCTTCCCAACCCAGGGATCAAACCCAGGTCTTCCACACTGCAGGTGGATTCTTTACTATCTGAGCCACCCAGGAAACCATCAGATTTAGTTGTAAAATTTAATATAGACTGTCAGACCAGAGAAGACAAGGCAATATGTGTGGTATCTATTTTATTATGATTTATTAAATATAAAGAGTCATTTTTGGAATTCAGTTGAGTCATCTAAATATTGAGTGAGGGAATAAAAACTTAACTGCTGTTCTAAGTCATACCTCTGACATATAGTTCAAGATTGCTGTTGTTCAACATTTGTATGCTTTTGGCTGTGAGTTAGATAAAAAATTAAAATTTTATCAGCTCCATAAAAATTAGGATAAGAATGAACCAAGATAATTTCCTAAATACCAGGTTGATAAGAATAATAGCTAAGAACTGTTATTTATCTTGAAGAAGTACATACAGTAGGTTTAATTATACAGAATCTTAGTAGAAGTAAGTCTTTGTGTTAATCTCAGTTGACTCACTCAGCTTCTGTCTGCTACCCAAACAGTGTACAGTTCTCTTTTGAGTCTTCCAGTATAGAACAATATAGCTGCCAACTCTAGGAGATTTAGTCCTGGATGTTGGTTTTTACTGTAATACTCAGATGTTAAGTTTAACTAGAAAAGATTACAGGAATTATAAAGGACAAGTGATCTGGAATCTGATTTTTCACACTCTGAATGGAAAGACCTTCAATTTGAGAGCCAGTATACAATACTCAGAATTGTAGGCCTGCCTCTGTTAAGTGCCTTTCAATTAGAGTTGTTGGGAATGCCCAGGGGAAAGGTAGGACGTTTAAATTAAACATATTAGACTTTGGCATGTATTCTCAGAATTGGAAATCTATTTGAGTACCTTTAGTGATAATTCTTAACGAACTTACTTTGTATCTTTGAGTAAGTTGACATGCTAAATGACTGGGCATCATATTTGAAAAACCTAAATTAAAATGGAGTTTTGAAAAACCCAATTGTCCATGTTGTTCTTTGTTGAGCTTTTTGAATTCCAAGATGTTTCAGAACTTCAAAAGGAAATGCTGCAGCCTTTAGATTTTTAACAAAATCCTACAATGGCTGAACCTTTCAGCAAATCTGTCAGCTTCTCTGTTCCAAGGACAACTGCAGTGTCATTTTCTGCTCCTGCTGATATTAATGGAAAACCAACCTTTTGACATGTTTAGGCTATGTCTCAAAAGTTGTCTATCTTACAGGGGTAATAAAGGTTAGAAATCACTAGCTGCAAGTGATTTGTGTCTTAACTAAAATTCCTTCCATAAGACCTGCTTGGAATAGGTAGCCATAAATACTGCAGTGATGATGTAAAATGTGCGAGATGAATAAATTATATTGGGGAAGATGCTGCCTCATAAATTTATATACACACACAAACACACACACAGAGAACAAAACTTTACTATTACAGACTTGTAACTTTCAATTTGTGCTACTGACAGCAACTTTATTCTGCTGTACTTCAAACTGGAGTTGGTTTTGAAAATAGGCAGTTTAGATAGATTTCTGAAGTCTTATATCTTTGTGATTTTATTATTTCCTAACTCCTATGATCTCTCATTCTCTGAATTTAAACTGGACATATGCCTACTTCTGTATCTTAAGAAACAGGGTTTCCTTGTGGTCTAAAGACCACAATACCATTTCCCTTCTTTTTTTCTTTTCCTGTAGGAAATTAACTTGAATAGAAAGGGAAGAAAAACACTAGTATCAGAAATAAGTACCAGAACAAAAGTGTTCTAAGGGTACTGCGTGAAATAAAAGACCATTTAATTTGAATGTGATGGTAGGTTTTTAATGGTGAGATACTGAGGTAAATGTGCAAGTATGGGATCTGTTTTATTTCAGAGAGGTGGCTTTCAGCTGCAGTGATTTCTTCTAGGTTGATCAGTGGCGTGGTGGCCTGGGATCTCACCCTACTCTTTGTGATGCCATGTGATTGTGAAGCAGCGTATGTGAACTTGCTTGGTTGACAGCTGTCAACTGTAAATGGCCATATGTAATGATGAGTAAAGTTGTTGTCAACTGTCAATAGGCCATATGTAATGATGAGTCAAGTTTCAGGCTGCTTTCTGATTCGATGTAAGAATAGAAATAAGAAACAACACTGAAACCTACCCCTGAAAGGTCTAAAACAGGTATTCTATTTTTAAGGGGCTTGTGGGAATCAACACTTGTGTGCCCCCTATTTCTCTGTAGACCCCATTTATCGCTGTATGAGAAAATTTTTGCGCATTCATGCCTGAATCTGAACTGAATGGAAAGAGTCTTATCAACCTTACAAATCCAACACCAGAACCAGTGATTGCCCAGGGGGACATTCAAATGGGAGGGCATTTGGTTTGTAGGATAAATACAAGCCTGTGAAAGAACTCTTTGTAGTCAATCTTCTCTCCACAGTACAGAAGGGGAAAAAAAAGTTTCATTCAAGACTAAGCAGTTACCAGGCTCTATTCTTAGGCTCTGTTCTAATATGATGGGCAAGTACGGAAGTATTGCTTTGGGACAGATATTGTCAGTCCAGAGAGATGATCAATGGCATAGGAATCCTGGACCTGTAAGGCTGCACAAGCCATTCTTTAGCATCTTTTCTATTGAGGGGACATGTTTTTAACCACCAGCTCCACAGTCACTCTTGTGTGATTTCTTAGCCTTTCACTGAGTACCACCTGCATTTGATCATTTTAACAAAAAGATCCTCTTCATTATGTCCTTCACGACTTTCATACGTTCACTCAGAATGAAATATTGTGGAAAACACAATCAAGTGGTCTTAACCAAGTTCGAGAGAAGCACTCTGGAGAGAAAGATGATAGACATAAAGAAGCTACAGTCAGATGGTGACTGTCAAGGAGAGAGAGTGAGTGGACCTAGCACGGCTAAACAGAGGAAAACAAGAAAGAAGAAATCAGCTTCCTATTTCCTCCTACAAATAAAGCAGTGGGTTCCGTCTATTTTTGCCTCCCAGCTCCCTGACTGCTACGATCTACTGAATGTAAAAGTGGCTGTGGTGTCTGACCCTTTGTGACTCCATGGACTGTACCTGCCAGGCTCCTCTGTCCATGGAATTCTCCAGACCAGAATACTGGAGTAGGTAGCTGTTCCCTTCTCCATGGGATCTTCCCAACCCAGGGGTCGAACCCAGGTCTCCCTGGGTGGATTCTTTATCATCAGGGCCACCAGGGAAGCCCAAGAATACTGGAGTGGGTAGTCAATCTGTTTATCTCAGGAATATTGGTTCTCTGAGCCTGGTGTTTGGGGAGCCACTCTATTTACTCACCACGTGCCAAACCTGGATGTCCTCTGCAAGTCTCCCGTCCAAAGTCCATAGAAAGTGCTTCCAGAAAATTCTATTCTTCCCATTTCTCCTCCTCTGAAAAGGGGGGTGCCATACAATTTCTCCTCAACCATTTATTTTCTAACAAGTTCAGTAAAACTTCATCTGAAACAATTAGCTCCAGAAAGACTTTTTCCACACCCTAAACTTAAGAGACAATATGGGAAGAGATTTTAGACTCCTGGTTTGCTTTTTAAAATGTTCTAAGAGCTTCTTATTGCTTTNTTTTTCCCAATTTTGAGGCTGTAGAAAAGTAGATTTGGTATTCTCATTGTCCTTTTTAGTTTCTTAAGATATTCAACTTAGGGCAATAATATTTGACATGAAAGAGTTTGCTATTGGATGATCATTCTTTCGAACTGTAAATTTTGGTGCAAGCTTGAATTAGATCTAAGGATTTAACCAATGCCTCTTTTCAATGTTTAGTGTAAGATATTTTGGGCACTATTTCATATTTCCGCATTCTAGTGTTCAGTGAGAAAACATAACTTCTTATGATCACTAATATGGTATACTTCTTAATATAACCAAAGTAACTTACCTACCTTTAAAATGAAAAGGTATGGAGGAAATAGTTTGAACACAAGGAAGAAAACCCAAAAGATAGCAAAATGTCCCTTAAAGGAATTATTTAATATTTAAAAATGAAGTTATGCAAAAGCTGTAGAAAACTTAAGTTCACAGTCATATACATACTGCAACCTTGCTTACGATTACACTAGAATTCTCTAAGCTGAAATTCACTGTTGGTAAGAAAAACAAAAAGTGTTTGACTCTACTGCACCTTACATGCATCGAAGTTTAATATATCTGATGTAATAAATGCACACTTTTCTATGTTAAATTTGTTCTTACAATAGGAGCTTATAAAAAGAATATAGACTAAAGAGTAAGTTGCATAATGAGATTTAATCTATGTAAAATATGTCCCAGAAGAAATATCCTTTACTTTGATCATATCCCTTGAAACAAGATCCCCTGCTGCAAACCACAATAAAATGAGAGCTTGGGAAAAAACTCCTCTGGCAAGAAAGCTTGCTTTTTAAAACAAACGTCCACCAAGCCCACCAAGCCCATGATCCTGGGGTGGGCTTAATTAATGTCAATGAAATTTCAAAGGTTCCCTGAGGCTTAAAGGAGAAATAAATCTCAATGGGTTCTCCATGCCTTCCTCTCTGAGATATTCAGATTGGACACATACATGCATACATAAACACAAACCCCAGATGTGAACATGTGGACACATGTATATGTACCACACATGTACACACACAGTAGGTATTTACATGATTATGAAATGCTCTTTTAAATATTTTACTTATTGGAGGGTAGGTCCACACATTGCTTTATCAGCATTTTTAACATGGCTCCAGAATGTCTACAGCTATATTATAATCTTCTGTGCGTGCTAAGTTGCTTCAGTCATGTCAGACTCCTTGTGACCCTATGGAATATAGTCTACCAGGCTCCTCAGCCCATGGGATTCTCCAGGCAAGAATACTGGAGTGTGTTGCTGTGCTCTCCTCCAGGGGATCTTCTCAACCCAGAGATTGATCCAGTGTCTCTCATATCTCCTGCTTTGGCAGGTGGGTTCTTTACCATCAATCAGAATGACTTTGAATATTTCTCAAAGTGGACATGGTAACATTTCTGTCTTACCTTTCTGTCATTGACTCACATTTATATTGAACCTACAGTGTTGCTCTGTCAAGTTCAACTGAAAACTTTCAGTTATTTTTCATTAAAATTTCACTCTATGTTAAATAGTACCTTACTGAACTGAAAGAGTTGCTTTTTTTTTTTTTTTTCCAAGTGCATACTCCATTTCATTTTAATCAGAGTCAGTGAGATTCTGGGCCTCATTACATATCCTTCTAGCAGAAACAAATGAAACTGAATGCCAATAAAATGTTTACTTTTCTTCTGTATTAGCTATACATGCAAAAGCTTACCAAGAGCAGGTTCACAGATCACGGAAAATCATATTGTCCCTGAGAAATGAATAAAGAAGCCAGCGATGAATTTTAATTAATACCTAAATATATGGTTAATGTTGATTTATTGCCTTAAAGGTTGGAATTCCATTCTGCAAATAACACACGTTTCACTGTGAAATACACACGTACACCCATACACTCCTTTCAGAATTATTAAGCTGCTGTCCCACCATGGAAACAATCATACACTCCTCACCTCCACTCTGAAAAAAATGATAGTTTTTATGAAAATTCTTTCCCAGTCGTTCTTCTCCTACCTTTCCAATTATGTCAGCCACATCAGCCGAAGCCTCTGAGTCAGTTTAAAGGTTTGTTATAACAGACTTCAATTTTTCTAAAGATCTCAGAAATATACCAGTGGTCCTAACAAATAAGTTGTGACTGTTGTATGGTAGCGTGTTGCCTTTGTAGTTTCTAAGACACTCTAACATTATTTAATTAGGTGAAATTTCTCCTCTCTGGAGAAATGCAAACTCCATGAAATGTCAACAATGCTGTCAGTCTGCTTCAGGCTAAACTCATTGCACAAAAACTAAAGGTAAAAATAGTCCAAGGCAGAATTCTGTGTCATGATTCTGAGGCCCACACCTTATGCCAGTGAAATCCATATGTGGTTCTATGAAAACGCTGAATTGGGAAGAGGAGCTAATAAATTATCTCAACACAGGCAACAATTGATCAGTCCTGGCATGGAAATTTATCTAATTAGCCAAATAACATTTCAAATTTTGTTGACGATTATGAGTACTACATTTATTGTATGACGAACCTTTAATTTTTAGTTCTGGTGAGGTGGAAAATGCTCTGTGTTGCTCTTTACTCCTAAAATAAATCTTTTTCCATAGGAAAGAAAAATACCTTTGTCTTTTAAAACCCAAGTGCAGCCAAGAACAGAATAAAATGCCTCACTTTATCTGAATTATCATGGAGGGCTTGGGATCCATGGACTCATTACTAAAGATAATAAAATTTGGCATTTTCTATTGTCTGAGGGTTTACAAGGGCTAAATTTCTTGATTTATTTAAATAGATGATAGGAAAGAGCAAACTACAAAAACAAGTGCTATATACTGAAGGCATGTGAATTACCTCCTTCCTAAGGATAATGCAAATTAGAAATACGTAAAGCTTTGTCTGCACCTGGGATCTTTAATGAGGATAAAGAAAAATCAGACAGAGATTCTCCTGGGGAAAGAGAGGATCGTTATTTGAATAACCTGCAGTGAATTCTAATCAATGCGACGTGACTTTGAAAATGAATGTGGTCTTTCAACCCGCTGTACTTGAGCTATAATATTAATCATAACTTCATGGTACAATAAAGCTTATGACAAATGCTTGTTCAGTGGACTCAGAAAAAGACTGGCTGTGATGTGCCAAGGAAATATGGAACCATGAAAATACAAAGACTCTGCTTTTTTCCCTCCTTGCTAGCCCATTTATTGCTAGTGTATTCTGTTATCTTTCTTTGATTATCTCAGAAGAGGTTGATGCAAATTGCATGTCATAACTATAATTGTTTTTTTTTCCAAAGGTGACATTTTACATGTATCTTATTTCCTGATATGGTCGTAGGATTGTTATTTAACATTAAATTATACCTAAACAGTGCAGCAAACGCCTGCAACACAGGAGGGAAGTGTGGTGTTTCCCCATTAGAGTCCTGCATTATCTGCTCTGCAGCTACATCCTGGAACTGAATGAGGTTGAGCATGTACACAGCAGAATTTCCAGAATGCTGGGTAGAAAAGTAATGTTGACTTAAATAATAATTTTCAGAAAAATCAGCCATCGCATGTTTTCTACCTAAAAGAAAATGTAATTAGTTTTTGACAAGTTGACATTAAAAGGCTTTATCAGAGGAACTTAATGTGTTAAAGCTAAATGCTGAAGAATCACATGAGGAAGGAAGAAGATGATAAAATGAACACCTTAGAATAATTTAAATTGTCTTTTGTCAGAAAGCAATTATAGGGAAAGGGGAGGCCTGGCACATTGGCCTAATGGAAATAGTGTTTAGTAATCAGAGATGTCATCTTGGTGATTGTTGTTGCTATAATGCTCTGAAGTGAACTCCAAAGGGTGTCACTCAGACACGCAGTCTAGCATGTGCCATTACTTCATGATTAAACCTTAATCTTAAGGCAAAACAGAAGTTAATTCCTCAAATGTATATTTTCACAGGAGATCAGTTTGTATATTTCAGGCCTGAAGTAAAGGGGAATGTTAGGTGGTACTCACAAATCTAATGCCAGTACAATTGGACAGACGCCCTCCAAACTTATTCTTGTTTTGCAGAATTTAAGAACCAGAAGGTCTCATGAGACAGCATATATTTCATCGGCTGCTTCAATGTCACACTCAAATGATCAAAGTCTCTGGGNTGTTAGCCTATAGGTCAAACAGAAACTGTTGATAACACCCAAATAACTAACTGTAGCTTGGGAAGCAATGGATGGTATGATGGTGATGATGGTAGTGGTAATGGTGGTGGTAACGCTGGGGATCATACTGATGTGACGTGAGCTCTGAGTCAGGAGATGTTTAAACACTTTACTTATATTAGTTAGTTTAATTCTCTCAAATACCCTGAGATAATGATCCCTTTTGCCATCATCCCTATTTTTACTAATTAAGAGGTTGTGGCATGGATAGTTGAACAACTTGCCAAAGAACTATTTTTGAGTTTAAGAATTACAATAGTGCATCATCTACAAAGCTTTATTAGGACTTTATAATCTTGTTTTTATTTCCATTGTCTTAGGAAGGATTAAATACCATGATGAATAACAGAAAATATAATACTGTCTGTTTACAGGAAAATATAGGGTTTTCAAGGTTTTATGAAATGGTCTTTTTATTTTCCTTTCCGAAGACAAACTATCTTCAGATTTTTACTTTAAAATATGCTCCACATTCTTTTTATATGATAACTCATTCAATTAATTGGGGAGTTATAAAGTCAATCTTAAAAGATATCTGTATAGGAATTTCCCATTCCTGTTTGAATAGACCACTGTGTTCTGGCTTCTCTTTTGTTTTGCCCTTTCCATCTTTGCCTTAAAGGCAAAAAAAAAAAA
>SJYV01002624.1:854746-871540 GCA_006410875.1 Neotragus pygmaeus
GAGATTTTAGACTCCTGGTTTGCTTTTTAAAATGTTCTAAGAGCTTCTTATTGCTTCCTTAATATGCCCACAAGGCTCTGCTTCTCTGGCTCAGCCTTATCTTGCAGTGTTCTTTGCTTCTGCTGCTCTGATCTTTCCTTGCACTCTTCAAGAGTCTCAAGCTCTTTCCTGCCCCAGGACTTAGCATGAACTCTTCTCGTTCTGTCTGTCTTTGTGTTTTTCTGTTTTTCTCTCTCTGTCTCTGAATGTTTGCCTTGCCTCTCTCACCCTGTCTCTGTCTGTCTCTCTGTCTCTGCCCTTTTTTAATTTGTCTATTTTTTTGTCTCTGTCCCTGTCTCTCTTTCATGCTTTTAAACCCTAAGTGAACTCAAGAGTCATCACACAGATTTTATTTCAAGCTAAGTCCTTCAAGGAGCCTTCTTTACGTCTGAGTCTAGCTATGGTTTCCTTATTATCCATCCTCATATTACCTTCCTTTCTACCAGAACTGTCTTGCTCTGGAATTACCACACACTCATCTTTTTGTGGTTAGTGAGTGCTTGTCCTTCTCCCTTCCTTGGAGCTTTGCGTTCCAAGCAGAGACAAAGCCTTTCTTTCTCCCCTTGTCTCTACCTCCCAGCACAGAGTTTGGCAGAATGTATATATATATACATACACTGTACAAATGACTGCTCCTTCTGTGGCATCTCCAAAAGTAAATCACTCTTGTTGATAGCTGATAACATTTCTCTTTTCTTGAGGAATAGACATACTTTTTATTATTTTTAATGCTCTTTTTATATGCCATTATATTTCTATCTTGAAAATGATTGGTAGGAATCTTGTAATTTTTTTCCCAGTTGCTAGAACTTCTCATGTTTTGACATGACCGTTTCATAAATCTTCTTTTCTCTTTTACCTATAGTCTTTTTACTTTGTATTTCATTACAAGCTATCTCAAAACTTTTTGGAAATATTTAGGGGTGTCTGATAATAAATAAGTGAGGTGAATCCACCCCAGGCAAGCTCATTTCCTTACAATTATAATGGTATTTTAGTACTTTATTCTTTTGTAAACATGGCCCAAGAAGAATTTTGTGTTTTTTTTTTTTTTCTCAATTTGTGGGAAACATTTAAAAAATATCTTTTACTTTGCACCTGTACACTACTTCTCTTCCAAGAATATTTAAGCTTTAAGCACTTTCCAATCATTACTTGATTAGCTGCCAACATTCAGTGTTTATAATATGGTGGAACTGAGGCAAAAAAGAGCCAAATTTTTAGAATTAAAAAAAGAAAGTTGATAACATGAGAATGTATTCCTGGCTCTTAGTCTCTTGCAGTTTAACTCAGGTGGTATGATACTAGGGTGATAATCACTGATGTGGAATTATTATTTTAATTTCCTTGAGCTGTTTTTTTAGTTTGAAACATTGAAATTTTATATGACTGACAGTGACTGATATAATCATTATAAAATATTGCACTTCTAACAGTCTTTTTGAATAATCAGTATTTATAAATAATTTGAGAAAATCAACAGGAAAAACAATATTCAAAGAAATTAAAATAAGCAATTTTTAATAGTCAACATGATGTGATACCTAAGTAGACATTTTATGAGAAATATTATTAAAATGTAAGATTCAACAAGATTAAACCCAAAATTTTTAATGTATATGCATACCAACTACATAATGTTGAAGGCGTAGATGTCATGGCCAAAGGCTGAACTTGGCTCACATCTGAAATGTTCACTCAATGCTGCTGCTGCTAAGTTGCTTCAGTCGTGTCCAACTCTGTGCAGTCCCATAGACAGCAGCCCATTAGGTTCCTCTGTCCCTGGGATTCTCCAGGCAAGAACACCGTAGTGGGTTGCCATTTCCTTCTCCAATGGATGAAAGTGAAAAGTGAAAGGGAAGTCGCTTAGTCATGCCCAACTCTTAGCGACCCCATGAACTGCAGCCTACCAGGCTCCTTCGTCCATGGGATTTTCCAGGCAAGAGTACTGGAGTCGGGGTGGGGGGCGGTCTCAATGCTAGACACTGATATTAGTGCTTAGCAGATGAATTAATAAACACAAGATANGCGACCCCATGAACTGCAGCCTACCAGGCTCCTTCGTCCATGGGATTTTCCAGGCAAGAGTACTGGAGTCGGGGTGGGGGGCGGTCTCAATGCTAGACACTGATATTAGTGCTTAGCAGATGAATTAATAAACACAAGATACTTGATACATATATAATTCTTCATTGAATCCATTTTCTGTTTTGGTTAAATAGAATGTTGAATTTTTCATAGGTTAAGACAAAAAAAAGTCTAAAATGGATATTTCCTTCTTTCTGTCACTAAAGGCAGGGGAAGCCAGCAGAGTACAAAGCTGCCTACATTGGCTTCATATGTATCTCTAGACTCCATTACTATCTGCATGTCTCAAATCAACCCCTCGGAAGTCATCTTTATTTAGGCTGTAACAGAGCACCCCTGGACTTTCCAGCCAGATCTACTCTAAATTATATGGCAAACTCATAGACTCGAGATTAGTGAAGTACAGTACAACAAGCAGCGTGGGAGAGCTTTCTTCTTTCTCTGTTTCTGCCTCCAAATAGGGGAAACAATGGTTGGTATAAAGCCATCAACCTTTATACCAACTTAGAATTGAAATCTTCACAACACATGACAGAAATGACTGCACACACATGCATGCAGCATTGTTGGACGGTCATTTTGATCCGTTTGCAAATTAGTAACAGAGACACATAGATCATAAATGGAAAAGAAAAACATGAGGTAGTTTTGGCTACTTCAAAATTAGGAATATTACTAGTCAGGTGGAAGTTCCAAGTATAGTTCAGTGTATAAACTGTTATTAAATAATACTGAGACCTTACTCTGGTGTTATGTTAAAGGACTTTCAGTAGATACAGTTATAAACATAATATGTTTGTACCTTAAAATTATATAATAGCTACATGNGTGGAAGTTCCAAGTATAGTTCAGTGTATAAACTGTTATTAAATAATACTGAGACCTTACTCTGGTGTTATGTTAAAGGACTTTCAGTAGATACAGTTATAAACATAATATGTTTGTACCTTAAAATTATATAATAGCTACATGTATACATCATTGCAAAATCTTGTTTTCTTATGTTAAGTGGTTAGTTAAATCATTAATATTACTATTCTATGAAGCATTACGATTTTTAGAATGATTTTATTTAGATATTATATGCAAACAATACATAAAGAGTAATACAATGATTGGTTACATGAAAAGAGCATCATTCATGGAAAATGAAAAATTAACAAATTAACCAGTTAAAGTAAAATAGTTCATGTTTGGAATAACATTTTTAGTGTTAATTCTTTTTCTTCTTGAATTACTAAAGAATGTATTATTGAGCATTTCCTACTTTTAATGGTTTGGTTATGGTTGAGATAAATATAGAAATTGCTGTTATTACCTTAAATTGGAGTATTATTTATATATTTATAACATTCAGAAAAATATATTTTACACAGAAAACATTATAGACTCTGAAACAAAGGAAATAATAGAGATTATTTATAAGCTGGCAACAGAGAAATAGAGCTTTGTTTGTTAAAACCTTTATAATATATCTCTAGTAAATTATGCATTTATCTAAATAATATATGTTTTATGATANACAAAGGAAATAATAGAGATTATTTATAAGCTGGCAACAGAGAAATAGAGCTTTGTTTGTTAAAACCTTTATAATATATCTCTAGTAAATTATGCATTTATCTAAATAATATATGTTTTATGATATAAAAGTAAATTAGCTAGAGTTCCCAGTTCATGGGGCTATACATGTATTTTTAAATTTTTGTTGCTTTCTTTCTGATTATAAAAGAAAGACTTGTAAAACTAATATTGAAAGTAATGGAATTAAAATGAGAAAGCAAAAGTCTCCACAATTGCATTTTTTCCATAAATAACCACTTTAATAGTGTGTTTTATATCCTGTTACTGTATATAAAGATATGTCCCCCCCCCCAAATGGTGTCATAATCTTAATTTTGTGTTGATTGACATAAGAGTTGTTGTCCATTATTTCCTTTGGCAAATTGTGTTACAAATGAATACTTTTATCCATGTATCTTAGCATACTTAGGTGATTATTTTGTTAGCATAAATTACTAGCAGTAAGAATTAGTGAGTTTAAACTCATATACATTTAGAATTTTCACACATGCTGCCAAATTGCCCTCAGAAAGAGTACAACTTTATACTCTCACTAACTATATATGAGGATTTGTTTCCCTCCTAGCTATTAGCACTGTGTCTGGTCTTTTAAAATTTTATCAGTTGGATAGAAAAGTGATATTTCACTGCAGTTTTAATTTCTTTACTTTGGTTATTACTGTATATATATGTTTAGAGTAGAATAGGATGGTTTAAGAAGAGGAAACAAGCTATATTTGTACAGTTCAGTGTGAATAAAGATCAGGTTGGTATAGAAAGTTGAAAATGGGTCTTTCATATTAGTCTATTTCATACAGTGTTTACAAAATGCCCTCATTTTTTTGTAAAAACAGTTTGCCTATCATCACATAGACAATGAACCATTTGCTTCAGTGGGGCAATGTGCAGAACTGCAGCAAAACCTTTTTTTGTAGTGAAATTATTTTAATACTTTTCAGGCAAGAAATTAGTTTCATCAAGAACATTGATTTAATTTAGAAGAGATGCAGTATTTATAGCCATAGCCAGATTAAACATTTTCCTTCATTTCTATATCAGAAAATAGCTTCTAACCAGTATCTAGCTCCAAATCAATTAGTTCAGTTTAAGGTTTTCAAATTTTACTAATACTCTTCCCATCTTTATGACCCTTCTTTCTCTGTGCAAACCTTTGAGTTTCTTCCCCTAAGTTTACAAAATAGACAAGATGACTTTTGATGACCAGCTGACAGGCCCAAAGAAAAGATTGCAGTTTTGACGATAATAAATTATTTTGGTTTACAGAGATGATTCACAGGTTTTTAACCAAAACCTTCTGGTCTTCTTAATATTACTTTTCCTAAGTGTCCCAAAGTTTATTACAAAATTAAAACTGTCTACAGTAAGAAAGCTTATTTTCTTTTCAGTGGCTTTAATAACAGCCAGAGATTTTTAGCAACTGGTTGATTTTTGTGAATCATCCAACACTTGCTATATTTTAGAAATATAAATTGAAGGGAAATCCAGAATACTGATATCCTGCAAATGTAGCTTTGCTGTTTGCCAGACCTGCAAGTTGTAGATTTTTAGCTACGCAGTTTCTGAGTGGCAGCCTAATGAGCTTGAGTGTTCTGTAGAGACTGAAAGTGAAGTACATTTTCCCGCGTCTTCTGCAGGGGCCTCTCTGGTCATCTGAATGCTGCAAACTAGAAATGAAGCTTTGATCCGTGGAACATACCTTATACAACAATAGTGAAAGTAGAATATGGCTTTTATTTGTCACTGAGCTTCGTTTTAGATAATCTCAGGATGTGAACCTTAGTTCTGATTTAAGAGGCTTTCCTGCCAAAGTCATGGCCAGTAACAGACTGGGAGTTTGTTTTCAATTCTCCTAAATTTTGTTCCTAATGTGAAAAGTATTTTAAGTTTTAAATTTTCACTGTAGTTATTTTAAACCATAAAATAGGGACAAGGAGAATTTTCTAATCAAATCAAGCAAAGTCCCTCCTGTATTTAAAATATGAGTATCTATATTGAGGTTATTTTAAGTTGTCCTCAAAGCTATGTTTATTGAACTAGTAAGAAAATACCTTGTTGTTTTAGATGTATTGATATATTCTGGTATTATACTTTATTTTTAAATTGCAAAATAATATGGCTTAATTGTAACTAAGGGAAATCTTGATAATGAACCTTACATTCTTTGCAGTAATGTCCAGGTGTGCTTGGGCATTCTCTATTGTTAAAGATTTGTTAAAACTGAAGGAGGGGATTCAAAGTTCATCTAATCAGTGTTTGTGTTTCATGGTAACACACGTAAACCATTATGCTTAAGTGAAACTCTAACCATGTCAAAGAGGATTAATAATCTATTCTCAGTGAATACTTGAGTTATACATTGTTTTTAAATCATGCCATTAAGAAAAATCAATACAGTAATAAGTATCTCAAGTTAAAAATGTGCATTGCCTGTTAATTTTTCTGGACAAACAGAACGACCATGTGAAAAGCAACCCTGTTACCATAGATGTTGTTTAATAGTAACAGCCACTTAGTGGAATCACAGTATTTTACATGCGGATTTCCTCTGTTTGCCACCAAACAATAAGTGAACTGGGGTGAAATTTAGCTTTCAGTCTTACCAGTCTTGAGATATACAGACACTAGTTTGGGATAGGAAGTGGGTTGCCTTTATACTGATTTTATTGGGGGAGGGAAAGAGAAGCTAAATAGGAATTTGGCCAATGAAACAGTAATGTGTAAAATAAAGAAGTTGAATACTTGCATGTGTATAAGGATTTAATTTTATCACCTGAAAGTGTTGGCATTTGACTTCAAGACACAGGGTAGCCAACTCACCATACATTGCTGTTTGTGTACAGAAAACGGATTGTTTTTTGGAGAGATGTAGTTTTTTTAGAATTTGTTGCAACTTGACACAGTGAATTTTCAGTATTGACAAATGAAGAGCAAGAAGCAAACAGTGGTGAGTGAGGTGTTAATGGTCTGCCATTGAATTACCATCGACCTCCTACTAAAATCAGAATTTTAATTTTAAGCTTGAAATTTGGCTATATCTTACACATTAAAGAAAAAGAAAACACCTTAGATAAACTGAAATGATTTTTTGAGACAGGTTAATATGAATACAACCACTACTTGGGTTTTTTTATTTTTTAAAATGAATAGTCAGGCAGTAAATAGGATTTCAGGCTATGTCACATTTAAGGATCTCTTTATATAGTGCCATAACTTTATGCGTATAAAAAGATACATACACTTTGCTAAAATTAGCATACGGCTTCTTATCTGGGGCTGTGTATTCCCTCTGTGGCAATACAGCTTTATTTCTTATGCTTTCTACACCCTCATCAAGCATATATACTTGGGACATTGGCTTGAAAGGAAATGGGCAGCTTAAATCTCCTTTTTAAAAAAAAATTTTTTTAATGGCATAAAAGTAAATTGTAGGGATGTCTTCAGACATTCTGAACCATCTTCGGGCTCTGAGATAAGACTTTTCCTAGTCAAAAACTTTTTTTTTTGTTTTTAGCCATTTCTCTTCTGAGTGTTAGATCAGACATTTCCAAGTGTTTGTCTGGTGTGAAAGTTTTCAGGTGATTTCAGTTTAATGCAACCAGATAATTGTAGCTCCAGGGCTTAGTTAGGTTGTAAAGCTGCTAATCCAGACAATATTACCCAGTCACATGTTGTGCTTATAGGAGACACCTCTGCCTCTGCCTTTAATGGTCTCTCCCCATGCTGGCGATTTTGAGTTTCAGAAGTACTATAAAAATGAGGCACACTAGGCCAAGATTAAGTCTGGACAAAAGAAAAGTAGAATATGCAGTTTGGGGCAACAATGTGAAACCTTAAATCTTTTGCCGAAGATAAAATTTAATATCTTTGTGGCATTAGCTGCTGCTTTATCCTTTATTGTTCTTAAGAAAATGTGATATAGAATTTGAAAACTGTGTCTTCTTTTTTGTTTAAATGAGCTCCTGCCATAGCAGATATACTCCAAGCATTTATAAATAGTTTAATCAATGACTGCAGTTACTCTGAGTTATTTAGAGGGATGCTCCCTTTTAGTGGAGTGCAGTAATTCACTTTCCATATTTATTCCACTCAGAACCTCTTCTGAAGAGCAGTTGTAATGCAATATTAAATAATTATAATGTTGGGATTCTGAAGGTTGTTACCTTTATCTCTCACCCTGACCAAAATTTGGTAGTTCTATTGTAGTTAATATAAAAACAGATGCTTATAAATAAAAGGCACATCTCTTCATTTGTCAAACCTTTGTTAGCTCCTGTGGTTCATAGGCTGAGGAACAACTGGGAAATAAAACAACATCCAGGAAAGGCAGTTTATATGTGATTAAGCCTTTTTATTCTCTCATCAGATGTTAGAGATGGGTAGAAGTCCTGCTCTAGAGTACACTTCAGGATGGCATGTGCTAATGGGAATTAGGATTCTATTATGTCCAAGGCTAAGTTCAGGATTTGGACAATGTAAAATATGTAGGATCTAAGAGACAGAAAAGCAGTTAGAAATTGAGAGCCCAAGCCCCGGGCTTCATTCAGGATAACAAATCACCTCAGGGCACTAAGACTGTCCTCTGCAAAGTCCTTAGCACAGGGTTTAGCTCCCTGTAAGACAGCTTTTATTCCTTGCTTCCTTTTCCCTTCCCCAGTTTTTCGTCTCTTCCTCCCTGTCTCCCTCTGCCTCTCTGCTATCTATCATGGCAGGAAAGGATGTACTATTTTACTCAAAAAAAAAGTGGACCATTTTTCAAGTCTTTATTTAATTTGTTACCATATTGCTTCTGTTATTTTTTCATGATTTTTTTTTTTTTTGTGGGGGGGCCTTGAGGCATGTGGGATCTTAGTGCCCTGACCAGGGATGGAACTCACACCCCCTGCCGTATTAGAAGCTGAAGTCTTCCTGGACCACCAGGGAGGTCCCTTATTTCACTCTTAAAGTGTCCTCATCTGTAATCCATTCTTCCACTAACTTTATGTTTTCCAAAACCTTCCTGGTTTGGCGCATTAGCAATTATACTGAATCTCTTTGTCATTCTGGAAGGAGTTTACCAAAAAGGGAATGGGCGCTTTTGACTTGTATTTTTTGTTCCTTGGATTAGAGGGAGATTTGTTCCTCTTCTGCTGAAGTTGCCAACATCATGGCCGTTGAATTGCTTCTTAGTTGTTGTGGCCCAGTAGGGTCCTCTCGACTGTGAATAGGAAGGCTCAGGGATGCTGTGTTGGCCTTTCCATTTCCCCTACCCTATCATTTTCCTTCATAGTCTCAAAAGTTGCCACTGTCCACAGTGGTACAGAATGCATAAATATATGGCAGTACTGTCCCATTAGAGGTGGTTGTGACAGTAGGGGAGGGGCTATGAAGAGGGAAAAGAAAGTAAGAGAAAAGAGGCCACTGTTCTTCATTTAAACATGTGGAAATATTCCATACTTTGCATTAAAAAATATAGCTGCTATATTTGTTATCCTAAATTCAAATAAGGGTGGACTGACTTGATCCATTCTGGTCATCGTTCCATTCTGAAGGTCAAAAATTTTAAATTTACTTAAAATGTGAATTTCACTTTAATGATATAACTTACAAGGTGATCATCATTTGCACTTGATGCTATGGAGGATATTGGAAGTACTGGACAAATAAAGTTGGACTTCTAATTGTTAGAATGTTTATTGTTATTATACAGTATTCTCTATACATGAATTAAACTTGCTTTATTAATAACTTTGGTATTGACCAATTAAAGTTCAGTTAATAAATTGAGGTTCATTTGGTTCCACATCAAGTAACCTAGTTAGCTTACTTTTTAAAATTGTGGAATATTGGAGCATCATAACGCCCCAAGTCTTGGTTAAACAAGATCCAGTGTAGCTCCGGTGAACTGTGCCTCAGGAAGAGTTAATGGACACCTCTCTAACTCCAACCCACCCCAGTACCACCCTGCTCAAACCAGTGAAGTGATTCAGCTGCCTTGACTTCCAATGGATGCCTGAAATGAAAACATTTATTCAGACCCAATAACGTACTTAATTCAGGATATACATAAACCACCAGGAGATATACTCTGAAGTTATTGCACCCGCTTGTAAAGAAAAGAAGCAATTTATTGGCAACCATTTCATTTTCAAAAGGTATTTGCAGCTCTAATGTTCAAGAGACTTTGACAAAGTTCCTTGTTACTTTTCCCACCTTATACCGTATTCTAAGCTTCTGGACTCACTGAGCATTTCACATCTATTTGGGGGGTGGTATTCATAGACACTGACATTACTTTTTGGCAGAGGTTGACTTTTCACTGAACGCCCCCATATGTTTATTCCTTTCACCTGCTTCAGTGCTCTTGCAGCACTCTATCTGAATAATGGCAAAAATGCAGGCTAGTGCCCTTATGGTTTGAGGCTGAAAACTTTCAAAGAAAAATGGTGTCTGATAAATGTCTTTTATTGCCAATCAAGTGCTTTGCAAACTTGTCCAGCTCTGCCTCTTGTGTATATTCCTCCCCTGGTTTCCAATGCTGCTTTTCAGATCCTTCTAATTAGAAGATAAGGAAACGATAACCAAATAGCCCTGTGTATATATATCAGGCAGAGACTTGCTGAGGCGGGGGCAGCTGCAGTGAATCAGGTTTCAGATCGCTGTGCTCCTGGTCCACTTTTCTCTGGATGGCCTGCAATAATCTGGAATTTTAAATTTCTTCCTGTGGAATTTCTAAAATTTATCTTCAGAGCCTTCTCACATTTACAGTTGATAACTCTTTTGTCATTAAGTTAATTAATTTCATGTGTAGTCTGACTGACTAATGTTTGGGGTTAGAAGACCAAGCAGTGCTCCTTAGCACTAGGTATACAGATGAATAGAGTAAAAGCAGAATGGTGCAAATCCTATCATGTGATACAGTTAATCTTCTCTATTGCCCAGGATGGGTTATGCTAAGTCATCTATTACAGTTTCATAATTTTTGACTAACTAAAGGAAGCCTTATGTATAAGTTACTTAATATATATCTTATATGTAAGTTAAAAAATCAGTTTTTACTCTTGACTACCTTAAATAGCTAAATTTGACTAACTGTGGAAACTTAGATGAAAATTACATCATTAGCATTTTGAAGTATCCACCTAAATCTCATGTTAAAATTAAATACATAAAAAATAAGCACATACAATAAAGGCTACTCTTAAAAAGGTAAACATTCTGTCCTTCCTCCCCCAGGTCTTGTTTATGAGGTTCATTTGGCTACAATAATTCTGTAACTAAGGGCGAAAGGCATATTTTAGATCAGCTTTTTTCCAAGATATGATCAATCCTGTATTAGTAGTATACAGATTAATACAGTCATTCTGTTATTTTATTTTATGTGGTTTTTTTTTATTGATTCTTAGTTTTGAATAAACTGCAGCAATACATATTTGAAGTCTGGTGATTTCTAGTAATTAGAATAGATATAAGCCAAAATTAAGCTTAGAAAATTGAAAATAATTTAATTAGCCTATGTCTCTGAGCTACTAAGTTGTACTCATATGATAGTTCTAAAGCCTTTTTTTTTCATAGGTTACATGGTTGTAATAAGCTTGAAAAAAGGTTTTCCAGGTCCACAGAAGAATAATGTAGCAAAGCAGAAAGATGAAGGGTCATTCCATAGGTGTCATAGAGCGAGCTGGTGCAGGGGAGGAGACAAAGCTAAAGAAAATAACACATAAAAATTCGATGCAAGTCCTGCAGTCAGACTAGATTAATCCCATTTCGTGGAGTACAGGACTCACATCCTCCACACTGTTGACATTTTGAACTGGTTAATTCTTTTCAGGGGGAGTGATGTGGTGTATCTGAAGGAGGAGATGTTCTGTGCATTTTAGTATGTTTAGCAGCAATCTTGGCTTCTATCCACTAGATGCCAGTAGCAACTCCTCCCCCGCCATTTCCCCCACAATTGTGAAAACTAAATTGTCTCCAGACAGTGCCAAAGGTTGGGATGGGGGCACAAAAACTACTCTTGTTGAAAACCACTGATGTAGCATTTAACCAATGTATAAACCTTGATAGTCCTTCAAAGTATGATTGTGATATTTCTTATTATAACTCTAAGTCATCAAAGTTTATCTTTAGCTCTCTGTCTTTAAGATGACAGGTACATATCTGATATATTTTAGAAAGTTCTATATTCTACTGACTTAAAAAAATTGATATTGTTTATGTGATAAATGTCAGTGATTTGAGAATTTCAAGTACAAAGAATCCTTTATATTCCTGTGCCACTAGAAAAATGAAACTTCACATATCACTATTCATGAAATATTTGCCTGCCTAATCATGCAGTCAAATATTATAGGTCCTCTGGCATGACCCTTTAAACTGATGCTAAAATTATCCCTAGTTTTGTGAGCACACATTATAAGAGAGAAGGTTGGAAACAGCCCTAGCACAATAGGAAGCGTGAGGAAGTTGGCCTGGGATTCCATGTTTAGATTTGGACAGCCAAAACTGGATACGGGTAAAGAGCTTGTGAAACAAAGAAAATTTCCTTAAAGATTGTTCCTGATTCTTTGAAAAGCAAGTTGCACCTTTCCTTTATTCTACTGAGTATATTTTCCTACATAAAAATCACGACACAAGCTCCAGTCTTTGATCTGTTCATAATTGAACATATTGGAAAAGATTGCTTATAGTCTCCAGCTTGTTCTTTCTAGGGATCTATTTTAAAAATCTATCTGGTTACTTAATGCCAAATATGCATATAGGCCTTCCTTGTGCTGGTTACATAGCATCCAAGTAGGATCAAATAGCATAGTTGACAGTTCGTTCTATTGCTTTCATATTTTGAATGTTTCAAATTCTGAGAACTCTCAAACCTTACCAACTAGGTAGTCCCTTCAAGAAAACAAAGGTTGTGGAGGATTGGCTCCCTGTCCACGGTTACCTCAGATTAAAGTCTGCTTATGTAATAAAATGGTAGACTTGGAATCCTACATTGCCACCTTAAGCATATTATTTTCACTGTGCTACATTTTCACTCTTCTTCTTTGATCCTCTAGTTCTGTAATTTGTATCTGCATTTGCTTAATATATTTTAGTTTATGATCTTAATCTATTGTTTTATGGTATGCTTTGGGTATATTAAGGGCTTCCCTGGTAGCTCAGCTGGTAAAGAATCTGCCTGCAATGCAGGAGACCCTGGTTCGATTCCTTGGTCTGGAAGATCCCCTGGAGAAGGGATAGGCTACCCACTCCAGTTTCATGGGCTTCCCTGGTAGTTCAGACAGTAAAAAATGCACTTGCAATTCAGGAGACCTGGGTTCGATCCCTGGGTTGGGAAGATCCCCTGGAGGAGGACATGGCAACCCACTCCAGTATTCTTGCCTGGAGAGTCCCCATGGACAGAGGAGTCTGGCAGGCTACTAATTTTTCTTCATATATATTTTTTGTTTTCATAATTATATACAATTTTTTCCCTATTTTGTTACTTTTATTTTTGGTTATAATTTCTTTGTGTGTCTCATGTTTTGTCATTGTAGTTTACAATGACATACAATTAGTACGTTCTATAAAAGCTTTATAGGCTTCCCATGTGGTTCAGTGGTAAAGAATCCTCCTGCCAATGCAGGAGATGCAGGTTCAGTCCCTGGGTTGTAAAGACCCCCTGGACAAGGAAATGACAACCCACTCTAGTATTCTTGCCTGGAAAACTCCAGGGACACAGGAGTCTGGCGGACTACAATCCATGTCATTACAGATGAGTTGGACACAAGTTAGTGATGAAACAACAACTACATAAAAGTTTTGTATCCTTATTGTATTTTCTTTGCATTTACTTTAAGCATCGTTCATTTACTCATTTCTTTTGTGTGACTATTAGCTTGTATTTTTCTATTGGTTTTTACATTTTTCTCTTTTATAATAAGGCTTGGCATAAGAGGAACAACCATAAAATCTGTTGAGATGGCTAAAAAGTTCATTTGGGTTTTTCCATAAGACATTACAGAAAAACTCAAAAGAACTTTTTGGCCAACCCAATAAGTTCTGAGAAAGAGGTTTTGAATATTTTACTTCTTCAGTACCCTAAAGCCTACTCTAAAATCTTGCGTGTCAAAAATTCAACAGGAGCCAGACAGAACTGGTGAGGCCTGGATATGTGTCCCGGTCACATGGGCAGCTTCCATGTCATACCAATAGATTGATGCCATGTGAGAGGGTGGGAATAACTTTGCCAGATCTTCCAAGTTTTTGAAAGGTATCAGAAATATGGATCCTCTTAATTTCTAAATACTGGAAAGTGCTTTAAAATTATTAGTGCAGCATATGTCAAACAGAACAGCAGACAGTTAGTATCCAGCTACTTCTTAAGAGTGTGTTGGTCGCTCAGTCAGGTCTGACTCTTTGCAACCCCATGGACTGTAGCCCACCAGGTTCCTCTGTCCGTGGAATTCTCCAGGAAAGAGTGCTGGAGTGGGAAGCCATTCCCTTCTCCAGGGGATCAGATTATATTGCTATCCAATAGAATGCTTAATTAAATCAAGAGGTTCAGTCTTAGCATCGTTCCAAGAGTCTGCCTTTTTGTTCTAAGTGCGCTAACAGTTATAATGGTTTTTTTTTGGTGGTTTTTTTTTCCTTCCTTTTTTTTTTTTTAGTATTTTAAAGTCTTTATTGAGTTTTTTATAATGTTGCTTCTGTTTTATGTTTCTTTCTTTTTTGGCTCAGAGGTATATGGGAGGCTAGCTCCCTGATAAGACATCAAGCCCATACTCCTTGCCCTGACAGGTAAAGTCTTAACCCCTGGACCACCAGGGAAATCCCCTAGCAATTAAAATCTTAATGATCAGGATTCCTCCATCTTTTAGGAATATATTTATTTTATGGTTTTTTTTACTTGAATTTTGAAGGTACTCAAGATTTGAATTTTCTCTTTGAAGATTTCTCTTTGTATTAAGAAATTGCCCTTAAACATTAACAGCCATCATGTGTGGTCCAGTCTTATTGTTCTTTGTTATTTTTATTTTAATACCACCTATAGAATTCTTACTAAATGTAAAGGAAATTTCTAGAATTCTCCCCAAACTGTCATAAGGGCAAAAAGATTAGCCAAAGATATTAAGTGTTTTAGAGAATATTGCATAAATTGAATGTTGAATAAATAGAAATATGCTAATTGTTGAATGAAGTGTAAATTAGGGGAATCATGGGTATTTTTGGAAAAAAAACAGTGTAATCTTGTTTACAGAATATCATAGTAAATTGATCAAGAGAAAAAAAACTCATGAAAAAATGAATGAACACAAGATGAAGTTAACTAGGATAAATTACAGAAAGTCATTGTTCATAGCTTGATTTTCTAGACTTGTTAAAAAAGTTTGAAGAGAATTATGAAATCTAAAAGGAATTGGTAATCCTGTTATAGATTTCTAGGTCCTAAATACTTTGTGTTTTAGACCCAGCACTAGTCTAGAAATAGTGAGGGTGTCAACGTGAAAATGAATTGAAGGTTTTTTAAATATTTGAAATATGTTTTATCATTAGACACTTTGAACAACCCTATGGAGTAATCAGGAGACATTATCCTCATGGAAATTGAGACCAAGGAGAGTAAATAATGTTTCCTAAGACACACAGTTAGTTTTCACATGTCATTAATATAATTCTAGCCCTTTCCTTCCTATTCTATCATGCTGTTCTGCCCTATTATCATTGGTTGCTGGCGTGGTCATCAATCATGAAACATACTGGGGAATCCTTTACTCTTTGAGGGTTCATGTGTGGGGATGCTAGATAAGAGTCAATAATTGACAATGTGTATGTCACTTCAAGTTTGAGTCTTTTTGTTTGTTTTTAATGCTGGTTAGAATGTACAGGCAGCTGACGGTAGACCTCTAACCTACACTCCTTTTTGATTACATAGTAATTTCAGTTGGGTTGAACTATGTGCTTAAGAATTTTTTTCCCAAGAGTTGTGTTTGTGATTGAGCTTATTTAGTCTAAACCCTTCATATTAAATAAACGAGAAGTAAGGGAAGTAGTCACAAAACATAATCCTGGAGGTTTTCTTGTTTCATCCATGTGCTGAGTTTCCACTGATTGTTCTAAGCATGGGGCTTGGAAACAGAGAAGTAAGCCTTGTCACAGACGTTTCAAAAGAAAATAATTCTACTGTGACTATTTTCAAATGAAATTTGAAGAAAGGGAGGAGAACCTTCAGCCTCTTGAAATAATGGCTCCCTTCAACCTGTTCAGTTCAGTTCAGTCACTGAGTCGTGTCTGACTCTTTGTGACCCCATGGACTGCAGCACACCAGGCTTCCCTATTCATCCTGTTGGTCCACCTCAAAGCAAAAGCTTCTACATGAGGCACAGAGAACCAAGGTGTCATCTCTGTGCACCTTACTGTTGTTATTGGTTCTCTTAATCCTATGGAAGCCTTGCAGGTTAGATATATAGAAAAACTCCTGATATGAATTCTTCAAAAATAAATAATGCAAAATGAGCACAAGGTCCTTCAGTAGTGCTTGACAGTTCTCTTGATTTTTGATTTTTCTGTTTACATCTTCCCAAGAAACAACAACAACAAAAATAAAACTCCAGCAGGTCAATATCATGTGTGCTTTTGCTGATATCATGTGTACTTTTTGTTGATATATTTATGTATATATCTGTGGACATTACTAGGAGACCTCTGAAAATGGCGAAATTTAGCCTCAGTGTGAGGTTCCTGTCTTTTCCTGAGATCCAGAGCTGATCTAGGTGGATTTATTACTCCTGAGACAGTCTTGCTTTGTTTTCTTTTGTTTTTATCAGTTTCCAGATTGAACCCTGGTCATAGTGAAAGTTCGGTCCAGCGATTTGTCCTGTTTCATTCAGTGCTCCCTGTCCTGTATCCTCTTCCTCAGTTTCTCTCTCTGCCCCAGCCCACTGCATGCTTTTTCCTGGAAGTAAACAGGAGATGTTACAGATATTAACACTGTGCTCCAGTGCCATGCGCTTGGGTGTGCTCTCTGTGCATTTTCCTGGCAGTCATAAATTAATTAAAAGTAGACAGGAACCACAGGAAAAGAAAGTTCTCCCTTCTTCTCCCCGCACCCACCATCCCCCGCCCCCA
>SJYV01002624.1:876582-1208074 GCA_006410875.1 Neotragus pygmaeus
CTGGGTTCGATCCCTGGGTTGGGAAGATCCCCTGGAGAAGGAAATGGATACCCACTCCAGTATTCTTGCCTGGAAAATTCCTTGGACAGAGGAGCCTGGCGGGCTACAGTCCATGGTGTTGCAAAGAGTTGGACATGGCTAAGTCGCTGAGGGTCGGACACGACTGAGCAACTTCACTTTCACTTTTCACTTTCATGCATTGGAGAAGGAAATGACTCTCTGCGACCCCATAGATGGCAGCCCACCAGGCTCCCCCATCCCTGGGATTCTCCAGGCAAGAACACTGGAGTGGGTTGCCATTTCCTTCTCTAATGCATGAAAGTGAAAAGGGAGACTGAAGTCACTCAGTCGTGTCCGACTCTTAGCGACCGCATGGACCGCAGCCTACCAGACTCCTCTGTCCATGGGATTTTCTAGGCAGGAGTGGGGTGCCTTTGCCTTCTCCAGCATTATTTATAGGCTGCCTTATTTTTGGAAGAGTGGAACAAAGCTATTGCTAAACACATATGCATGCCTTCAGAAAAATAACTCAGGCTTATATTTCCTGGAGATTGTTTCCAAGCTTTAATGTCAGACTTTTGTTGGGTCCAGTAGATTCAGTAATTCATTCACTCACTCATTTACTCATTCATTCAGTGACTACTTTCAGGCTCCTAAGGTTCTAAGTCTAAGGAAAGTTAAGGGTTGCTCCTTGCTACCTAGATGTTTGTACAAAAGAGAATGTTTTCTGGGTGTTGAGTTAGATTACTTTAGCATATCAAGAAAGTCTTGTGAAACAGCGAAAAATTTAGAAAAGTTCTAAAATTAATTTTCTGTCCCTCCATATAAACCAAAACTATTTCATGGTTGTTTTACTCATGAATATCTATATTCAAGACTAGGAATAAATTTGAGCTCCAGTAAAAGCATCAAAGTTAATTCAGGCTTCCTAACTGTACTCCTCTCCCATGCCAGAAGTGTGCTATCAGTTGACACCAGCTCAAGTAGATCAAGGAAACCTCCTGACCACCAGTGGTTTCTCGAGAATTACATGAGGAATTAACAAGATTATTTCAGGTTATTAATTGTAACATTATTTGCAATTCTAAATATTGGAAATAACCTAAACCCCCATTCATAAAAGACCTGTTGAATAAATTAAAGAATGTCCGTACAAGTAGCATACAATTCTAAAAAATAAGATGGAAGGTTTCTATGCATGAGCGTGGAGACGTTTCTAGAATACATTTAGATAAAAATTTTTGGCAACTTCAAAGATTGGAGACAATATGCTATTTTTTGCATTAGAAAGAAGGGCAAATAAGAATAAATACATATATTAGCTTATTTTTACAAAAAGAAATACAGGAAGAATAAGCCAGAATTAACGAAAATAATTGCATATAATGTGTTGGAGGGAATAAATAGAAGTGATAGAGATGGAAATAAGTCTCCTAAGATCTTCCCAGGTGGCGATAGTGGTAAAGAACTGCCTGCCAATGCAGAAGACTCAGAAACTGGTTCAATCCCCAGGTCCTGAAGATTGTTGGTCAGGAAGCTTCCCCTGGAGGAGGAAATGGCAATCCATTCCAGTATTCTTGCCTGGAAAAATCCCATGGACAGAGGAACCCAGTGGGCTACAGTCCATGGGGCTGCAAAGAGTTGGACATGACTGAGTGTGCTCACACACACACACACACACACACACACACTCAAACATGGGAGTTACCTGTATATATAGTTTTGGCTATGCAAATATCATATATATTTAAGAAATAAAATTTAATCAACAAGGATGGAAAAATATGTATGATATTAGTTACTAACATTGATGGAAAGCTGAATGGTGATCATTGTTGATGATACTTTGGACCGTTACTCTACTAAAGGACAAAGAGAAAGTGAAGGGGGAAGCACTTACGAGATTGATACCTACTGAATTATAAATATTACTGCTGCTTTCCTATTAATCTTCACATTTTATTTATCTTTAATTTCTACAACTAATATGGATACATTTTCCCTCACTCATATTACTCCTTTTGAAAAGAGAGGAGAATGAGTGAAAATATGAGATTATGTTCTCTGCAGCTGAGTATGGAGAAGCTCTATATAGTCAGTAAAAGCAAGAGTCAGAAAAAGTGAGATCTGACTGTGGCTCAGATCATGAGTTCCTTATTGAAAAATTCGGGCTTAAATTGAAGAAAGTGGGGAAAACCAGTAGGCTATTCAGGTATGACTTATATCAAATCCCTTATGATTATACAATGGAGGTGATGAATTGATTCAACAGATTAGGTCTGGTAGACAGAGTGACTGAAGAACTATGGACAGAATTTCATAACATTGTACAGGAGGTAGTGACCAAAATCACCTCAAAGAGAAAGGAATGCAAAAAGGCAAAATGACTGATTATCTGAGGAGGCTTTACAAATAACTAAGGAAAGAAGAGAAGCACAAAGCAAGGGAGAGAGGGAAAAATATACCAAACTGAATGCAGAGTTCCATAGAAAAACAAGTAGAGATAAGAGGGCCTTCTTAAATGAGCAATGAAAAGAAATACAGGAAAACAGTAGAATGGGGTATACTAGAGATCTCTTCAAGAAAATTGGAGATATCAAGGGAACATTTCTTGAAAGGACAGGCATGATAAAGGACAGAAGTGGTAAGGACAGAAACAAAAGAGATTAAGAAGTGACAAGAATACACAGAAGAACTGTAACAAAAAGGTCTTAATGGCCTGGATAACCACAATGCTGTGGTCACTCACCTAGAGCTAGACATCCTGGAGTTTGTAGTCAAGTGGGCCTTAGGAAACATTAACTTTTCCATCTGATGCTAAGAGCCAACTCATAGGAAAAGATCTTGATGCTAGAAAAGATTGAAGGCAAAAGGAGAAGAGTTTGGCAGAGGATGAGATGGTTAGATAGCATCACCGACTCAACGGACATGAATTTCAGTAAACTTTGTGAGAGTGGAGGACAGAGGAGCCTGGTATGCTGCAGTCCATTATGTTGCAAAGAGTTGGACAGACTTAGTGACTAAGCAACGGATAGTTTTATCAACCTTGGCAATAATTTGAATCAGTGATGTGATTTCATATCATGTACTCTGGGAGAAGGTCAGGTACAGAATCAGTGCATATATTTTGCCAGTGTCTAAGTCATTGTGACTGTTACCAATGTAACACATTATTGAAAGTATTACTTGATTCCTGAGTCATATTGTTTTTTCTTTTAAATTTGTACTTATAGCACAAACAATGCTAGTCATATACCATTTTCTACTAATACATGAGTAGCTCCTTAGGAATGCAACGTGCTTTACAAGTTAATCCTTTAGGAGTCAATAAAGTAGAAATTATTTAAATTATTTTGAGAAAATTAAATATGCATATCAAAAGGAAGAAGAAAAAATATCTGATTGTTTCTTATTTATTCAACCATGTGGTTTTCCAGTGGTTCAAAGTATTAAAGAAGGTTTTAAAAATTTGCTAGCATCTGCCCTGGATGATTCTGATTCTACGTGTTCATGTGGGCTATTTTGTGAACAAAGATATGAAGATGTGTATCATTTTTAAATTGGTTTTTATTGGGCCTATTTTAGGCAATGGGTAGGTATAGCTATAGTTTCTCATCAACTCTTGATCCTGATATTACTCCTCATCTGAGGGAAGCAAAGGAAGAAGGGTTCTGTATGAAAAAATTTGAGGTTCACTTTCTTTATCTGTAGTATTTGTGTTCAGTGTAATAAAATTTTATGAGTACCTACTGTGTGTCTCGCATAATTAATTAAAGACTTGAGTCATTAAAAAAAAAATCTAATGACTCTGTTTATAAAGGTAACATTTCATAGAATTTCACACAGTATAAGCAGACAGAGGATTAAATACACATAGTGGATAAAAAGCTGGAAGATATAGAATGATGTATAGAGTGAGCACCCTGTACGTTTCTAATGAGAATGAAAGGAATTTAGGAAGCCTAAGGAGACTCTGGGAGAGTAAGGTTTTAGTTATAAGTCAATGATCACGTTATTAAAGAAAGTCGTGCCATTGTACTTATCATGCAGTGACATAGTGAAAAAAATAATGAAGTGGAAAAGTCAGCTCCCCATATCAAAAGATCTGAAATATAAGTGCTCTCAGCCAAAGAAGGCAAGATCTGGAATTTTTTTAAAATGTGGATATATAGAATAAATATGCAACCCTCCTGATAATGTTGGCTGATGAAATGAAATTCACCAACTGTAATTCTGGCACAGACACACGTAGTGCTGCACACACACACGCACACACACACGCACACACACCACACACACACACACACAAACACCCTCTGCATATCCTTAATCATTTGCTATCTTATTTACATTTCATTTACTAGAGTAAATTCTATCATTTGAACTTAAAAAAATATATTTCAATATTACTTAAGGAAAAATAAGAAATAATGTGATTGGCTTTCAAATAGCTTATTACCATTCAAATACTCTCAAGCTAAATTATATTAGGAAAAAAAAAGGAAGAAACCCTGTTTCAGCTTCCAAAACATTCTAAATGGAGACTTAGCTCTAAGTAATCAAAATTGCTTTAGTTGTGCAGAGCGGCATTAAAAGCCTTGTCCACTAATTGAGTGAAGCGGCACTACTGGAGCAGTCTTGTCCCCTCATTAGATGATCTTGCAGGCACTGTTTGTCATCCTGAGTTGCTGGGCTCAATCTAACAGTACTGCTGGCTCAAATTAATGGTAATTCATTATGACACACTATGTCCTTCCCCTCAAACAACAATGTGAAGCCTGTAGGGCATCTGTCTGTCACTAGTACTTATTTATCATGTTCCTTCCCACTTTAGTTCAAGCAACCACCTTTGTATGAACCTTCTGACTTCTTTAGCTAACTGGTGATTGGAGATGGAACCTGACTGAAGAATTACATTCAGTTCCCCTCCTCTAATGTTATTGGGACTAAGAGAGTGTCTAACAATAGGCTGGAAAATGATGCTGTGTTCTGAAGGAAGCATGCATTTGTACCGGTGTGTACAGAGACTTCTGTTGGAATACAAATACCTCCCCTGTAACAAATCATAGGGAATATTGATAGAAAATATTGAAGCAGAATGTTTATAAGTGTGGTATAAATCCAAAGAGAATAAAATTGTTCTGACTATATGGGTTTGGTGATTTAACACATTTAGAAAGAATCTTCAGATTTATGCGATGAACATTGCTGTTCAAAATGCTGCTTTTCTACTTTGGCAAGCAAGCAGGATGCTACTCCTAGGGATGAGGTTCTAGTGGTGATGCAATTGGACACTTCCTCCCAGCAACTCTAAATTGTATGTTTGCATCCATCAGTTATTGTGTTGATTCAGATCATTTGTTCTGTCTATGGAAGAATGACTCAACTCTACCGGTAAAGAGGAGCTGAACAATGTTTGAACACAGCTTTGCTCTGAAATCCTTAAATGGCCCATGAATGTAGTAAAGGTTGCATGTATTGACTAGTTGACTCCGTAGGTTGGAATTGGTGGTTCATAGTCCATATGGGGTACAGGAGAGTTGTGGCACTCACTGTTTTCACAAGGCAGTGTCTAATCTCACTGTAGGGCATCTACTCCAAGCAATGTGGGCCTGGTGGGATTTTAACAGCATTAAAAGCCTGCCTACTCACACACCATTTATTGTTCTAAATCCCACAATTAAATTCATTCCTTTGGGCCATATAGATTAAAAAAAAAACAAATTTTATTGATTTAATCAAATTGTTTAGACTAGTTAATAGACTACTATTAATTAGCAACTATTTATTCATTTGTTTATCTAATGTTTATTTCTGTTAATTCTATTCCTTCGTAAAATACACTTCATAAAATGTAAAACAAAATCCATCAGTTCAGGACTGCTCATTATTTCATTTCACAAAATTCTTTGCATAAAATATAGACATATCTGCTTTTACATAGCAGTTTTTTGCTTTTCTTGATTGAAGGCCTGTTCTCTTCACCAGATCGATTTTATCTACATTGTCTTCATAATTTCAGTGAAGAACAGAACTCACACCCATATCCAATCCATTTGCAAATCCTNATTGCTGCAAATTACATGGCTGCGTAATATTCCAATTATCTTTTGGGGCATTTTGTTTGCTTCTGTGTTTTAACTATTTTAAATAGTGCTGCTGTGAACTTTGAGATGCATGTATCTTATCCAGTTAGTCTTTTCATTTTTTCCCAAAATATATACCCAGGAGTGGAATTTCTGATCAATTATGGTTCTATTTTTAGTTTGTTGAGGCACCTGCATAGTGTATCCATAGTGGTTGCACCAATTTTACATTCCCACCAACAGTGTACAAGGATCCCCTTTTCTCCATACCTTTTCCAACATTTGTTATTCGTAGACTTTTGATAATAGCCATTCTGGCAGATGTGAGATGATACCTCATTGTTATCTCTGCCACTTGCTGACCATGTGACTATGAGCAAATAAGTCTCAGTGTCCTCATTTGTTATGTGCTAATAATGTACATTTCATAGAGTGGTTGTGAAGTAATGAGCCAGTGTAGATAAAGTGTCTAGTGGATAAAAATGAGTTAGTTTTTTTTTTTTAAGTCTTGGTTAATATTTAGAAAATAGACCTGGATGGAGTACTCCAGTGGATGGCTGAGTTCTGGGGAGGAATATGGGATTATTAAAAGGACACTAGGTGCCAACTCAGAACCTTTTCAAAGCTGTTTTATCCGCACAAGCAGTGTACACTTTGTATAAAAGTTTTGATTTAGTAACTTTTTTGTTACTATGAAAGTTATATAATTTATTGGAGGAATGTTTAAAAAATGTAAATTAGCAAAAGAAACTAAGAAACTTTTCTATTCTAAAACTAACATTGTAACATTTAGGCATTTTTTTTTTTGAGTTGTTTTTGTATCTTGTATGTGAGCCTGTAGGTGTGTATCATTGGTTACTATAGATCTTTGGTCTATTAACCAGAATTAATCTTTCAGAACATTAATATTTTGGAACAAGATTAGTGTTTAGAAACTTTTGGATGCTGGAGTCAAAGGAATTTGTATTTGAATCTGGGTTCTGCTAATTATTAAGCCTCTTTTCCTCAGCAGATTAGTAAAGAGATAAACTGTAGTTTATTTAACCAGAGCTCTACTGTTAGCCACTTTGACTAACTCTATTTTTATGTTGCTAAAATTTCTAGATGAATATATTTGTGCATACCTTTTCTTATGTTTGGAATTCTTTACTCAATATGTATTTTCTAGAAATCAAATTACATATGAACGTGTGTGGGTTTCCCTGGTGGCTGTGACTGTAGAGAATCTGCCTGCAATGTGGGAGATCTGGGTTCGACCCCTGGATTGGGAAGATCATCTGGAGAAGGGAATGACTAACCGATTCCAGCATCCTTGCCTGGAGAATTACATGGACAGAGAAGCCTAAGGGGTTTACAGTTCATGGGATCGCAAAGATCCAGACATGACTGAGCAACTGTCCCACTGGGATGAACATGTATAAGATTGCTGGTATAGATAATTCAAATATTTTTTCAAAAAATTTGGACCACTTTTAACTTTCAGTAGCCACACTTGAAAGTCCTATTGAAAGACTAATCTCTGAAGACTAGTTTAAAAGTAGAACGCTTTCCTTTTATTTTATTATTGGTATTTAATCTTGACATGCTATTAATGTTATCTGTCAAGGAATAACCTATCAAAATATTAAATATCTTTTGTATCATCTTAACATAGACTTTTCAAGACAGATGTGGGTAATTTTCCTTTTAAATGGAGGATTAATATGTTAATGTGCCTTTGCTTTATCTATGACATTTTTTAAACTTGCTTTTTTGATTTATAATTTATTTATTTTTCTTTTAAATTTTTATTTTTACTTTATTTTACTTTACAATACTGTATTGGTTTTGGCATACACCGACATGACTCTGCCATGGGTGTACATGAGCTCCCAAACATGAACCCCCCTCCCACCCCACATCATCCCTCCAAGATCATTCCCGTGTACTAGCCCCAAGCATCCTGCATCGAACATAGACTGGCGATTCATTTCTTACAGGATAGTATACATGTTTATAATTTATACTATACAATCCACTAATTTAAAAGTGTGCAATTCAGTGTTTTTCAGTAAATTTAAGGAGAAGTTCAATATTACCACAATATAACTTTAGAACATTTTCATCTAACAAAAAGAAGCTACATATTCATTAAAGTTACCCCCCATTACTTCACAAGTCTCTTCTCCCTGTAACTCTAAGGAACTGCTAATCTGCTCAGTGTCTATAAATTTACCTATTCTGGACATTTCTTAAAAATGAAGTCATACAATGTGTGATCTTTTGTTACTGGTTTCTTTCATTTGGTTTAATAGTTTCAAAGATTATCCATGTTGTAACATACTTCATTTATTTACATGACTGAATNATACTATACAATCCACTAATTTAAAAGTGTGCAATTCAGTGTTTTTCAGTAAATTTAAGGAGAAGTTCAATATTACCACAATATAACTTTAGAACATTTTCATCTAACAAAAAGAAGCTACATATTCATTAAATTAAAGTTACCCCCCATTACTTCACAAGTCTCTTCTCCCTGTAACTCTAAGGAACTGCTAATCTGCTCAGTGTCTATAAATTTACCTATTCTGGACATTTCTTAAAAATGAAGTCATACAATGTGTGGTCTTTTGTTACTGGTTTCTTTCATTTGGTTTAATAGTTTCAAAGATTATCCATGTTGTAACATACTTCATTTATTTACATGACTGAATAATATGACACTGTATGGATATATTACATTTTGTTTGCTCATTCATCAGTTGATGGACATTTAGACTGTTGCCACATTTTGGCTATTATAAGTGGGATTACATTTGAGTACAAGTTTTTGTATGGACATATGTTGCATTTTTCTTGTGTATGAACATAGGAGTGGGATTGCTGGCTCACATGGTAACTCTTTATAACCTTTTGGGAACTGCCAAACTCTTTTGCAAAACACTTGAAGAATTTCACATTCTTATCTGTGATGTGTGTTTTTTCCAATTTCTCTATACCCTTAGCAGCACTTGTTATTATCTTTTTTAAAAAATAGCCATCCCAGTGGATGTGACATAGCATATCATTGTGATTTGGGCTTGTATTTACCTAATGTTAAGTGTCTTTCATATTCTAATTGACAATTTTTATATCTATTCTGGTAAAAGGTTTATTCAGATTCTTTGCTTATTTTTTACTTGGTTTGTTTGACTTTTTAACATAGAGTTGTAAGAGTTCTTTCTATATTTTGTATACAAGTCCTTTATCAGATCTATGATTTGTAAATATTTTCTCCCATTTTGTAGGTTACCTTTTCACTTTCTTGATGGTGTGCTTTGAAACGAAGATTTTGTATTTTGATGTAGTTCAATTTATCAATTTTTTTCTTTTGTTATTTATTTTATCTGTTGATGTTATATTTGAAAAATCATTGCCAAACTCAGGGTTAGAAATATTTATGCTTTCTTCTAACAGCGTTATGATTTTTAGTTCTTAAGTTTATTTATATGATTCATTTTGAGTTAATTTTTATATGATTTTGAAGTATGAATCTAATTCCATTCTTTTGAATACGGATATCCAATTTTCCCAGGACCATTTGTTGGAAAAATGATTATATTCCAATGTGTTCATCATTCCAATCAATCTGATGCTAACTATTTTGAGTTAGCACCAGATCTCACAAGCTAATGGGTAAGGTCCCCAGGTAGATTGCCCTTACTTCAGAAGACAGCTACAAGTGGAGGCAAGGGAGATTTTTCCCAGGGTGAATTGGATATAGACTTAGTAATTCCCATGACACTTCTTCAGGCTCAGTAATGCACTAGACTGATTCAAAGAATCCATGAATGTGCTTACTTATGACTTTTATTGTAAGGGATTCAGATGAACAGAAGAGGTAGAGGACACGTCTAAAAGGGTTTTGGTGCAAGAGTCTCTGTCTTGTGGAGACAGGGTGTGCCATCCTCCTTGAACATCATTCTGTTCACCAGGAAGGAAATTCTGAGATTGTTGTTTGGAGCTTTTATTGACATAATTATAGATGTGGTTGGCTTAGTCATTGTTACACTCAGTCTCCAGCCTCTCAGTCTGCTCCCCCTAGAAGTCAGAGTAGGGGAGAAGGTCAGGGGTTGGGGGTGGGAGGTGTCTCAGTGTTCCAGCCCTCGAATCACTTGCTTGCTTTTTCTGATATCCTCCCCCAGCCTCAAGCGGTCTGAGAATCCTCTTAAGAGTCATTTCACTAGCATAATGAAATCATACCTATCACTCAGGGAATTCCAAGGGTTTTCAAAGCTGCCTGTCAAGAACCAGGAACAAAGACGAGATTTATTTATTTTTTGCCATACTGTAACTGTTCTCTACCTCCGCCCTACCCCCCATTGAATTATCTGGGAAAGTGTGTCAAAATTGATTGACCATAAATGTCAATGTTTGTTCCTATACTCTCAATTTGATGCCGTTTATCTGTATTTGTATCTTTATAGCAGTACCACACTGTCTTGATTGCTGTAGCTTTGGCTTTAGTTTGAATGTGGGGAAGGATGCGTTCCCCAGCTTTTTCTTCTTTCATAGGATGGTTTTAGGTGTACTCGAAGGGATTGCATTTCATATGAATTTTAAGGACAGTCTGTCAGTTTTTACCAAAAAGGCCAGCTAAAATGTTGATATTGTGTTAGATACACTGATCAATTTGCAGAGTACTTCATGCTAAGAATATTAATTTTTCTGATCATGAATGTGGGATGCCTTTTCATCTTTCTTAGATATCCTTTCATTTCTTTCAGTAGTATTTTAATTTTTAATATGCAAATCCTCCACTTATTAAGTTTATACTTAAACATTTTATTTTTTCATGTTGTGTAAGGGAAATACTTTCTTAATTTTGTTTTTGGAGTGTTTATTACTAGTACATACAAATCCAATTGACTTTTATGTACTGATCAAGTATCCTGTAACCTTACACTAGTTTTAATAATGTTCATTACTTTTAATCATTTTTTAAAAATAAAATATCAATACTTAGGATTTTCTAGATAAAAATAACATTGACTACAAATAGAGATAATTTACTCTTTCATTTTCAATCTGGATGTGGTTTATACCTGAACATAGCCTCCCTTTTTAATCTTGAATAGAAGTGATGTGAGTGGGCACTATTGTCTTATTTCTGATAGTAGGGGGAAAGCAGTCAGTCTTTTACTACTAAGTATGATAGTTTTGAGGTTTTCATAGGTGCTCTGTATTAGATTGCGGAGTGAAAGGGAAAGTCATTTAGCTATGTCCAATTCTTTGTGACTCCATGGACTGTAGCCTGCCACTCTCTTCTCTCCATGAAACTCTCCAGGCAAGAATGCTGGAGTGGGTAGCCAGCCCCTTCTCCAAGGGATCTCCCCAACCCCGGGATCAAACCCAGGTCTCCTGCATTGCAAGCAGATTCCTTACCATCTGAGCCACCAGGGAAGCTTTTTGAATGTTTATTTCATAAAAGGGGGTTGGTATTTGTCAAATGCTTTTTGGCATCTCTAGAAGTGATCATATGGTTTTATCTTTTATTAATATAGTATTTAATGTGTTATATTTGCATTGTTAGGATAAATCTGGTCTAGAAAAAAGTTTTGCAGTGAAATTACTTAATATTTCTTCCAAAGTTATGTAGTAGAAATCTTGTTTAATTCCCTTTGTAACATTTTTTTTTCACCTGAGTATTTTGAAATTATTTTGATTTGTCACTAAATACATTTCTTTCTTTTTTCTTTTTCTCAGCATTGCAAGAAGTAGATAATATCAAGGATATCAGGAGTGGGAGAGATTGGAGACTCAGCAGGTCAGGATATTGCATTATCATTTGCTGATCATTCTTGTCATTAATTTTGAAATTCTTGATCTCTTGTCATTTGTTTATTTCTTATCTGTGATTACTTGGTGTGTTGCAGCTAACTACTGGAGCCTTTTTGTAATAAAGGTCCAGCACTTGGGCCTTCTCTTTTTAAAATTTGAAGGTGAAAAGTAATTTGAAGAGATTTTCAGGAACAGAGGAAATTTTCTTACCTTTCAGAGTTACGCTGATTTCTGTTATCTATCTTATTATGTGAATAGTTTTGAAATGAAGACTTTTCATGACATTTTCAGAATCAAAACCTTAAAACATAACATGTCATTACTTATGCAATTGTAATGGGAGAACACTTGGGTCATCAAAGTCAAGTTTCCTTTCTTTTCTGCTGTATTCTCTCAGTGCAAGGACACCTCTAAGAACTCATAATATTCTTAGAGTCTGTTTACTAATGTTAATTTTAACTACTGAATGTTGGCTACCATATATTAAGTGAAGGTTAATTAAATAATTTCTCTGTAGATAGAACAGTCTCAATAGTCAAAAGGACTACTGTGAGCTTTTGTCATCTAATGAGGAAAGTTTAGGGTAAGACACATTCCTCAGTAAGCTGGGCACAGCCATGGTGTCTCTGCAGTCCCCGTGGTCCTGAGATCACCATGAATGACTGACGACTTGTGATGACTGATCTCTTGCTTCAGGGAAGCCTCCCTGTGGCTGTCTTAATCAGTGGTGATAAGTCTTGCTACCATGGCTTAGTTATTTATAGAAGCTTGGGAGTCCTCTCTTATAAGCCCTCCAGTGTTACCACTTCCACAAGTTTCCTGGAGTTTGACTTAATGTCTCCACATCCAGGTCTCCTGGAGAGCAGCTACCACTATTTTTTTTTCATGTTTCATCACACAGATAAATGGTTTTGTTCTTCAGTCTGATCACATCTCTTCAAGTGAAATGGTTTACTCAGAATGGAGCTAAGCTTAAAGTTCTTCTGCTTGGTGCTTCAGAGATTTAGTAATTTTCTAGGATTAAGAACTAAACAGATTTTTATTATGTATCTTGTGAGAATACTACCCTCCAGCTTAAAGGAAAGATAATTACAAGTGCATCTTGATGCATCATATATACTTAGATCTCTGCTCTTAGCTAAATTAGGTAAGAGTCCTTCAAAAAGCTGTGTTTACAATGATATGCCCAAGAAACTGGGTTCATAAGTATGTCTGCAGTGATTCTGAAAGAGTTGAGAAGCACTTTTGGATGATAACTTTTATAAGGAGTTTTCTGGTAGTTAACATCTCTTGACTTTCGCTCTGTGACTATCATTGGACTAAACATTAGGAAGAAGCATACTGAAACCAACGGTGGTGAATTTTCTTGGATACTGGCTGTTATGTATATATTGACGTTAAATTGAACACAGTTGTTGTTTGAGTTTTGCACGTTTGGAAGCAAAATCAAGAAAGAAGAGACAAATATCTCATAGACCCCTGATAGTCTTGAGGGATAGAGAGAGCCTCAGTCTAATTCACCTGTTTTACAGACCTACATTGCCTCCCACTGTCACATGAGATATTAGTAGCAGAGAAATCTGTGTTTCTTGACATGCTGCAGATGTAGTGCATTGTGTGGTTTACAGTTATGGAACTCAAACAGTTCTGCACCCAACATTGTACATGCAGATAAAAGACTATCATTATCCTATGTCATCTTCACCAGTATATATTTTGATAAGGAATGCCATTGATACTTGTACTTCACTTTGCACTGATATTCAAAGAACTCAAGAACATTAAGTTTTTTTTTTTTTCCACTGTTGTGTCTCTGGAGAAGTTTCCTATTTAGTTGGATGAAATGAAAAGATGATCATTTATTCATTCATTCATACAACAGAAGTTCCTTCCTTCCTCGAGCTTTCATTCTAGTGAAGGAAAACCTAAAATGAAAATTTGAATGTATATGTTAATAGGGACACATACTAAGGAAAAAATAAGGTAGAATAAATACAGAATGATGGGAGACTGTATCCGATACTATGTCTAGGGAAAGCCTTTCTGCTAAGGAGAGAGTGGAGCACTGACCTGAATGCGGCATGAGAGGGGGAAGTGTTCAGAAATGTGAGTGAAGATTTACAGTCATGGGGAAGAACGAGTATAGGAGCGTGCTGTGAAAGGATTGTCAAGAAAGGTATTTGGAGAGTCAGAGGAGGGTAAAGAGTGGACAAGTACAGTCAGAGGAGAGTGAAGAGTGGACAAGTAAGAGATGAGAAAGCGTGATGTGATGTTCATTATATACCGTCTGGTAGACCGCAGCAGGATCTTGACTATTATTCTGAGTGAGATGTGGATCATTAAGGGGACTTTAGCCAATAAAAAGGCATGATGTGGCTTGCATGGTTTCAGGATCACTTGGACTTACAGGTTGGGTAAAACATTAAAAATTTTTTCTTTATATACAGACTACAAATTATGAATGAAAATAAACTTTAACAGTGATTAGGGTAGCATTATCTGATTAAGGTTTTGACTGATGACTGTGTTCAAGGAGTTCATGTTAAATAGTACAGCTATCACTTTTTGTTTTTGTGTCCTTAATTTGTAAAATTCCTTTGATTTATAATCATGTTCTTGAGTTTTGTATAACTTATTGTTTCATAATAGTTGTATTAATGACAAGGATATATAATAGAAGTTTCTGTATCTTCTAAAGAAGTTTGTGTAACTTTGGTTAGTTGCTTTGCATAGTTGAAATTCCCATTTGTTTGTCATTTTTAATTTAAACTGAAATTAGGTTGTGTAAGTCCATAAAAGTCATGAATTTTTATCTTCCACTTGTAAGGGAGAATTTCTGAAAATTATGTTATTATGTTATTTATCATAATGATCACATGACCCATAAGGCTATTTGTAAGAAGAAAATGTGGAATAGTTAAAAAAAATTAAAACCTTCATAGTACATACAGGGCATGAATTCAGGAATCAGCTTTGAAACTTACCAGCCAGATGACTTAGGGTCTTTAACCTGTGTTTACCTGCTAAGTGACCAGCACTGCTTCTCCCATAAGGAGAATTGCATTGCTACTGTTATCTCTGCCGTTCCATTACATTTGTTGAACCAGTATGCACCATATATAAATCAAATTTGGTTGAATTAGGAATCATGTTAGATGTGACCATTATATATATGTGTATTATATAAATGAGAAAAATAAGGATGCTTATAAATAACAGAGGAAATTGTTCATATTTATTTTCAGAAAAATTCAGAAAACGTATGTTGATATTTGGAAGGAAAGGTTGTTTCTAAAATTCCCATTGCTATCATGTTAAAGAATCAAAGTGAAAAGTGAAGTCGCTCAGTCGTGTCCGACTCTTTGCAACCCCATGGACTGTCGTCCACCAGGCTCCTCAGTCCATGGAATTTTCCAGGCAAGAGTATTGGAGTGGGTTGCCATTTCCTTCTCCAGGGGATCTTCCCAACCCAGGGATGGATCCCAGGTCCCCTGCACTGCAGGCAGATGCTTTACCGTCTGAGATACCAGGGAAGCCCCCAAAGAATCAAGATGATTATTAAGAAAGTAATTTAGGAGGTAGGGTTGCCTTCTCCTATCTGTCTGACAGCAGCGGTTTCCAACTGCCCAATGACTGTTTACTAGAAATGTTTCAGAATTCTGAGAAAGAAAAGAAAGAAAATGAAGTTGCTCAGTTGTGTCCAACTCTTTGTGACCCCATGGACTGTAGCCTACCAGGGTCCTCTGTCCATGGGATTTTCCAGGCAAGAATACTGGAATTCTGACTTAGAATTCTGAGTCAATGCATTAAAAAAGTATTTTAAAACTATAAGTAGGAATATAAGCTTAGATTTTCATTATATAGCTATTAAAATATTTATGTAAAACATGTATTTTATTTTCATAAATAAATATATAAAATCTATTTTCTTATAAATATATATATATATATCCTAAAGTTTTAACTTATTGTCTCCAATTTCTTTCTTCCTTTTGCTCCTCAGTCCTCTTCTACTTCTCTCATGCCAATCTTTGCTAAAGTCATCAGTAATCGCCTTTACACTAAATCCATGTAGTTATTATCAGTCATTATCTCATTTGGCCCTTGAGTTCATCTAACTGCTTGAATGACTTTCCACTCCACTTAAACTTTTTTTCTCATTTGCTTTTTGCTGAATGAATCTTAGTTTCCAGTGTATCCCCAAAATATCTTTCAAAGTGTTTTGCTCATAGTGCGTGCTAAGTGAATTTAGCTAGATCCAAAACCAAATATTATAGTGTGAGACATAATGTCAAAAAGGCTACATAAGATCTGCAACCTGGCATTCTATAAGGGTTTATAGAAAAAATAAAGTTTCATAGACAAAACAGTATTTGAGCTGAATCTTTAAGGATGCGTGTGATTTTCCTAGCAGAGATGTTAGATACTGGTAGGGGTTAGTTAGTATATATTAAGTATGTATAAATTATACATTAATATATTTGTGTGTGTGTGTGTGTGTGTGTGTGTGTGTGTATAAAGGTCCTGGTGTCTTAAGTGTCTTTTTCAGCTTGGGTTGTTTGGATACAGCACAGAGTATATACAAAAGGGGATGGTGACTGTAAAGATATGGTGGGCTCTTTACAACATAAAGAGACTTTACAATTCAAAGTCTGTAAAGAGAGACAGCAAAAGAGACACAGATGTGTAGAGCAGACTTTTGGACTCTGAGGGAGAGGGATAGGGTGGGAACATTTGGGAGAATGGCATTGAAACATGTATACTATCATGTAAGAAACAAATTGCCAGTCTATGTTCGATGCAGGATGCAGGATGCTTGGGGCTAGTGCACAGGGATGATCCAGACGGATGATGTGGGGTGGGAGGTGGGAAGGGGGTTCATGTTTGGGAGCTCATGTACACCCGTGGTGGATTCATGTCAATGTATGCCAAAAACAATACAGTATTGTAAANCACGCTGATGTTACAGAGATCTGACAAACATAGCTATTATCATATGACTACTGAGAAGTTTTTGGTCAGGCATGCCAGTTTGAAGCAGGGAGCTCTCTCCCTGAATGCTGAATGAGTGCCTGCCTGGGGTGTCCCCAGGAACAGGAGCTGACACAGGTGTTCAGCACAGTTGCTTACTGCTTCCCATCAAGTAGGATGGGGGGTTCTTAGCGCTGCTGGTTTGTGGCACTCAGCATATTTGGCAAGCAGTCAGCCCTGGCTGCGGATTTCCCTGGGGAAAATAAAAGCCACAGGGAAGTCATCAGTGTGACCTTCTGCTGGGTAGTTGGCACACTGCTTCTCCACAGGAAGGCTTTCAGTTGTCATTTTCTAAACGGGTAGATATCAGGTGCTGATGGAGGCTCTCCATTCAAGGTGGGAAGTGGTGAAGGAGAGAAAATATTGAACAGAAGCTTACCAAATAATTCCCAGTCATGAAGCTTAACACCAGCTGATCTGCTGATAAAAGGGATTGTTTTGTGTGTGGGGGAGGGAGTTTCTTTGGTTCTGTAAGCACAATTATAAGCTTTCCTATTTAAGTCTGACCCATCATATTGAAATGCTGTCACTAGTATCATTAGCAAGTAAAGTGTTGATAACATAGTCAAATGCACAGCAGAGTTCTGGCTCTTAAGTGTCTGGACTAACTCCCAATATTAGGAATAGGAGTCAAACTGCCATCACTTTTCCTGTGCTAACAGACGCCCTGCCATTAGCAGTCTGAAGGCAATTTTAATAAAATACATAGCCCTGCTGAGTTGGTCTCAAAAGATAAATAAGCAACGTAGAAAAGAAGCTTTTGTTTAAAAGTAATTATTTAAACTATGCATTACAGGTAATTTTCTTTTACCAGTAAGGCAAATGCTATCAGAATTTCAATAATGATTTGGTGGCACTTATCTAAATAATGTGATATTGTTGTTTCAAAGACTTAAAGCGTCGCTTTATTTTCACATATATACAAAATGAGGGCAAATTGGATCCAGGTATCAACTGCATGTGTTTTGCAGTTTATATTACATTTTTTTTTTTTGGGTGAACAGTGTTGTATTCTTGGACAGATTTATGGAAATGTAACAAGCTGGTGATAGAGCTCTGGGAACTGCAGGCTTGANGGTATCAACTGCATGTGTTTTACAGTTTATATTACATTTTTTTTTTGGGTGAACAGTGTTGTATTCTTGGACAGATTTATGGAAATGTAACAAGCTGGTGATAGAGCTCTGGGAACTGCAGGCTTGACTTGCAAACACAGATTAGAACAGGAGGGCAAAGAACATCTTTTTATTTTTCCTTTTCCTGTCGGAAAGGGAATCATATTTCAGTTTTTTTTCTTTTTTTTTTAAACTCTTTTAATAGGATACTTGTACATAAACCACAGTCCCAAGGGTGTAATAAATGTGTGCCTGTATCAGAGGGGCCAAAGCTTTGTTTGCCAAAAGGTAAATAAGTCTCAGAAAGCTTTTTAAGAGTCTATTCAGAAACCATTTAAAGTATCCCCTTTCTTTCCCTTCTTAATAGTGACACGCCGGCCTGAGATCCATAATACAGAACCAGCTCTGGCCTTAGAGCGGACACAGTAAGAACTTACCTACATAAATGTGAAATGCGGAGCATCAGGAAGGTTCCTGTTTCTAAGTGCCAGTCAGGCAAAGGGCTTCCCAGGTGGCGCTAGTGGTAAAGAACCCGCCTGCCAATGCAGAGGACTTAAGAGACAGACTGGGCTGATCCCTGGGTCAGAAAGATCCCCTGGAGGAGGGCATGCCAACCCACTCCAGTATTCTTGCCTGGAGAATTCCATGGACAGAGGAGCTGGCAGGCTAGAGTCCATAGGCTCACAGAGAGCTGACGTAACTGAGCATGCATGCAGCCAGACGAATGTGCTTTGGACTGAGGCAGACCTCAATTCAAATCCTACTCAAATCCCGGCTGTTTTCTTTTCTTGATGTATCAGTTTTATTGAGTTATACAGCTTCTCTAAATCTTTGTTTTCTCATCTGTAAATTGGAAATAATAAAACCAACCTTGTCTGATTGTTACATGAACATAATGAGACAATACATCTAAAACGTTAAGGATGGTGTCTAACACAGAGTGAGCACTTGGAAAATGGTTGTTTTATTTTGTTTGTTTGTTTATTTTTATATTAATGAACTTCTAACACAGTTTTATCAGGAAGGTTACATGTTAAATATTGTGCAAGGAGTTGGGATAAATAGGTTGATCAATATATGGTCTCCACTTCAAAATTTAAATCTAATGCAAGACAAAAATGTTAGCAGGTAATTCACATACAGTGTGCCCGCCACTTGTTGTATTTTTATTGGTCTTGTGGCCATAAAGGGGGCAGGGCTTAATCTTGGCCTTGGGAAAAAACTACTGTAAAATCTTTGTTTATTAAGCTTCCAAAGGGATGATGCTCTGTATTTCCACTCTGAGCTGTTGTGGTCAAAGCTAACTATTTTTTTTCCAAGAGTGACTTCCCAGCTCCTCCTTCTTTCTCTTCTACTTTTACATTTATGTAAACTTTCTCTTTGATTGTTAGTACCATAGTTAGATGATACCTGCAGTCAGAGAGAAGAGATAAGCATAAATCAATACTCAAATGCTGCTCAGCACCTCTGCTAAAATAATTTGGAGGAATAGTTAAAAATGTAGATTTTATTCTCATACATTGCTGAATAGAATGAAAGTTAGTACAAGTCTCTGGGACAGGAATTAGATGATGGCTAACAAATCTACACATGTATATACCATTGTGACCCAGCAGTCCCATTATTAGGAATTTGTCTTGCAGATATGTCTTTAACAATGTAGAATCACACGCCCAAAGTTAGTCATTGTGGCATTGTTTATAAATGTAAAATATTAAAAGCTATCTAGATGTTCGTACATAGGAGAGTAGTTGAATACATGACTGCACTATGGCATTGCCTCATAGAGGTACCATGCTGCTGTGAAAAGAATAAATGGATAGAGAGTCATTTTCAGTCAATACTATTAAGTGAGAAAGAAAAATACAGAAAAATAATATCTAGAATTAAAGGAGAATNCGCCCAAAGTTAGTCATTGTGGCATTGTTTATAAATGTAAAATATTAAAAGCTATCTAGATGTTCGTACATAGGAGAGTAGTTGAATACATGACTGCACTATGGCATTGCCTCATAGAGGTACCATGCTGCTGTGAAAAGAATAAATGGATAGAGAGTCATTTTCAGTCAATACTATTAAGTGAGAAAGAAAAATACAGAAAAATAATATCTAGAATTAAAGGAGAATAAGAAAACATATATGATAATTGGAGAAAATAGGAAACATAAGTCAGAGACTCCTGAAATTGGTTGTTCCTTATAGAGGTTGGGCTCAGTGAATGGGTATTGATAGAATGAAAATAAGGTAGAAATTGTGACAGAGGAGGGTGATACTTTATCTGAATATCCTTTTTTTTTTTTTTTTTAAATAGCTCTGAGTTTCAGGTACTCAAAAATAAGCAATTAATTAAAATGAGCTTGGCTATTCAAGGAGCCTCACATGAAAACCAAAACAGTAGCAAATTGTATTCATACGAATTACAAATGAAGAGGGAAGGGGGAAAAGAGTTAATTTGAGTAACTTTGCCAAACAGAGTTTTGATTTTATAATTTAAGATTTAAAAAAATAACTATTGAAGTCTTATAAGAAAATTTGTTTTTCACACAATATAGATTAATGATTCTGTTTTTCAGAATCAGGGGTGAAAGTTAACATTTCTTAACTCTTGGTTATATCCGGAGCTTGTGGATAATAAGGGCTATTTTTCTCACCATAAAAGAAGGCTAGAATGAACCCTGTGATGTTGAATTGGAATCTGAGTTATCAATTGCTCATGGTGTGTGTTATAAAGAAATAATCGTGTGTGTATCTGTGTGTGTATCCATTCATACATTCTCTATCTCCGTCTGTTGGAAGGATGTGAAAGCAATAATACCTCTATACTGATGAGTGCTCCTAATACCTAGATCTTGGTTTCTAAGCATCATTTTCCAATAAAGGACACTGAGAACCCTTGTAAAAATGAATGATTTTAGCACGAGTACAGGAAAATTATATGAGAAACTGGAACATCTTGTGGTTCAAGAAAGTAGGGAATGACTTAAAAAGGATGAAAACATGTGGAAAGGACATAGGAGTCAAATTGAAGTGACTCACAATGGCCACATCTGGAATATTTGAGCAAGGAAATATGATAATAATGGATTATACCCAATATAGTCCACTGTGCTATAAAAATGTTGAAAAAATAATAAATGGGAGAGAAAGGAAAGCTCTTTTATAACAGTAGAATACCAATTAATAACTGTGGAAGAAACGATGGAGATAGAAAATGACTATTTGGTAAATACCACATTAATAATTTTCACAGGCAAGAGTCAGACTGGATGCTAAATCAGTGATGAAAATCTGATGATAAATGGGATACCTACATAGTGTCCAAATATTAATGTATCTTCTCAGAATGCTTGCTATTTACAGAGGGGACAGTAGCAACTTTAGAGTGAAATACCCTGCGAGACACCGTCTAAAACGAGGGATCCGAGTATCCCCAGTAATGAGACTAACCAGCATCATTGTGTGACTCACTGAGAAAGGCACAACAAGTCATTCTTGTTGTTTTCTTACCCAAAACGCGTAATATGAATTGTATCAATTGTAAACCAACAGACATTCTACAAAATAACTGAGCAGGTCTCTTTAAAAGTGTCAGGGTCATGCAAAACAGATAAAAATGGGAATTGTCCCAAATGAAGAAGGACTAAGAAGACAGGTTAGCTAAATATCAGCTCCTGGTCCAAGAAAAGGACCTGAGTGAGACAATTGTTGAAATTTCAATAATGTCTGTATATCAGCCAGTTGTTGTCTGTTAATTTCTTGCTTTTGCTCATTGTGCTATGGAGTTGATATTTGTTAATATGCAAGGAGGCTGGGAACTTTGTACTATTTTTGAAATTTTTTTCTAAATGTGAAATTATTTCAAAATAAAATGTTAAATTGAAAAATAAAAAAATTTAAATATGTACCTTAAATAAGATATGAAAGTGAAAAGTAAAGTTGCTCAGTCGTGTCTAACTCTTTGTGACCCCATGGACTGTAGCCTACCATGCTCCTCTATCCATGGGATTTTCCAGGCAAGAGTACTGGAATGGGTTGCCAATTCCTTCTCCAGGAGATTTTCCTGACCCAGGGATTGAACCCAGGTCTCCTGCATTGTAGGGAGATGCGTTACCATCTGTACCACTGGGGAAGTCTAAATAAGATGTATGTATATATTATCCATTCTTCTTTATTATCATAAAAGAAAGAGTTTGTTTTGTAAGAGGATATCATCACTGGGCTCTCAGAACAAGAAGTCATCACAGAGCATCATATGTGTTGCACTGTGAATTTGGTCTTATTCTGTTAACTGACTCTGTCATACACTGTGTAAACCTTAAGGGTACTTTCTATGCCTTTGCATTTTCTAGTCTATTTGCCAATAAAATAGGGCTAATGATCTTAGCACTATGGTTTCTAACTATTCACATCAATAGAGTAGAGCAGAGATGTCAAGTATGGAGCCCGACAACAATGATTTTAAGAAGCACTCAAGTACAGATCAGGATTTAATGCCAGTGAAGGACCAAGTATCTTCTGGTAGGTGTAAAACTCCAGCGTATAAAAATATTTCCAGAGAGGGAAGATAGAGCTAGTATATTCAGTTCAGTGGATGTGTATGAAGAGATCAGTAATCAGACAAAAACTAGAAAGGCAGTAGGAGCAGAGTCCATAGTGTAGCCAGTCAGTGGTTTCTGAGAGTCCAGAGTCTTAAGTTGTAAACAGGGCTTGGCAATGCTGGTGAGCCTGATGGTGCCAGTGAGGTGGTGTTAGTATTGCACATGCTTAATGACAGCATTAAAGGGCTAGGATGAAGGATCGATTGCAATGTGTGGTTGCATGGAGTTCTGTGTACAAGCACCGTGTTTTCACATACATTCCTACTCAAAAATTTCATGTTTAACATCGTTGGAAGATGTAGGTGAGGAGATTGATTTCATTACCTATGTTTTTATCAATGAGGAAACCCAGATTCAACATTTTGAAAATCCTATAGCTAATAAATACAGAAAGAATTCGTAGTCTGGTCCAGAGCATTCACTTGAGTTTACTTACCTCCTTCTAGCATCAGAGAAACCCTTTAATATACATGGCATTTTTGCAAATAAGATTATTCAGGGACATGTTTTTCCTGATGGAAGAATAGATCGATTGATTCTCTTTGATTTTTCAGAGGGATCTGTGACTTAAAAGAGAATAAAGTATAGATTTTTTCCTTCCACACTAGTGTACAATATGGAGTGGAAGTATTTTTGCCAAACTTGGAGATACATAACTCTGCTAGTAAATGTACTCAAGAAGCATCGTTATCAGTAGCATTTAACACAGAGATTGTAGGACTTGCCCAGAATCCCAAGAGTAAGCTACGAAAATAAAATGTGAACTTTGTTGCCAATAGTCAGGACAGAGATTATCCTTTGGCCAGATTATGAATTGTCTTCAGTGAAGATGGTTCTTTAATAGTCCAGCACCAACCAAGGGGACTAGATATCTGCTTCCTAGGCTGGGTAACACTCACTGGAAGAGGATGGGCCCAAAGGAGCCTGAATAGCAAGCTGTGGAGGTCTGTTGCTCTGTTGTGACATTAATTACATTTTGAGCATTATGCTAATTTGAATAAAATTCTGTAGGGTTGCTTGAGAATCCTGGGAGTAGAGTTAGAGGCAATAGTACCTACGTAGAATGAATGAAAAGCAGTTGAAATCTGATAGAGACCTTGGGATGAATATTCTGAGCGTGTTATTGCATCCAACCCCTGAGAGTTTTAGCTTCCTAAAGTACTCTGGGACATTGAAGAAGTTCCTCCGTCTTCCCTTTGAAGAATACTTTTGAGTGATGTCAGGGTTTTTATATGACTGACATTTGCCAAAAAGATCATGGTATCTGCTAAGACACACAAATATTGTCCTATTTATGAGTGTGTGTATTGCCATGACAGAGTAGATAAAAAAACAAAACAAAACCCTATTTAGTTCTTTACCATTAGATCAAGAGTTCCTTCTAGAGAAGGGAGTGGCTACCCACTCCAGTATTCTTGCCTGGATAATCCCATGGACAAAGGAGCCTGGTAGGCTACAGTCTAGGGAATCACAGAGTCGGACACTACTGAGCGACTAACACATTTCTGAAGAGTTCCTTGTCTGTTACATGTATTTGACTTCCAAATCTAGGATTTATTAAAGACTTAAGAGATTTATAAAGACCATATAAAGTGTGAACTTTAGTCTAATCACTGATTTAGAGCTTAACACTGAATCTAAGTGCTAGATGATGCTTACCTGTTAATAAGTCACTGATTTTCTAGACAAGGAATGAGGCTCAGTGAAATTAAATGTTTCATCATTTTACACAGTTAATAAGCGACAGAGCCAGAAAATGAACCCAGATTTCTTGATTTCAGGCCCAGCTTTCTTTGCACTACGGCATGGTGCCTTATGACACGTATGAGATTAGAGGAAAATTATATTTGTTGAAATGCATGAAAAGTGTTGTGGGTCTTTTGTTGATGTTTTGTGAAGAGAGTGAGTTTATTCCCTCCTCGATTATTTTTTGTTTTACACTGCAATTAATAAATGAATAATATCCTCTGCCTACCTCAGATAGATAAGGTTCTATTCGTTTTTTTGTTTTTTGGTTTTTTTGATGGTCTGCCGATAGGCTTGGAAAATCCTTTCTTGTCTCAGAACGGATACATGTATACCTTTGAGTTGCTAGTACTTGAACTGCTAATCCACTGACTAACCTGAGAAATCACTTCTCTCCTGAGAGGTGCCCTGGATTGCAAATGTCTTTTGATGGTACTGCAGTGGTAGTGTAGGGATTTGCAACTGGCAGGCAGGAATTGAATTGCCATCATTTGGCTTTAGTAGGAGTTAGAGTCTTGTCTCCAACATAAGCATGAGCCAAGGTACTGTCTTCTTTTTTCTAATTTTAGTTGGAACCATTGGCACTGATCTTACCTAGACAGACTAGTGTTATTTCTACCCAGCACAATCTGCTGGCATGGGCTCTCTTCCAAGCCATGCAGTTGAACTTCTCCCCCTGGTTTACCAAACAGAGAGAGAGATAAATGTATGCAGAGGACAGGAGCAATCACCTTTTTCATTAGAAGCCATCCTTTCAGGCATAAAGATTCTAGGTTTAATTGGTTCGATGTGCGACTCAGAGAGAATTGGCCCTTACGACTGAAAATTGTGGTGTGCTTTAATTGTGGGTTATGAAATAACCAATCCAGTGTTTTGGTTTTGGGAAATGGCTATTGATATATTTAGCTGCTCACGGGTGGGAGGAAAGGTGAGCTCTCACCTCTCCAGTCCTCACCTGTTAATTGCTAGGGAAGATGAGTTATACAGTTGTCCTGGCATGATCCCTAGTCATGGGCACCCATCCCTGAATGCCTCTCTCAGGGCCTCAGTCGCACTGGCCACGCTGAGGCTTCCATCTGCATCTCTTTATCAGAACCCTCGCTGAGACCCCCATCAGAGCATCAGCGTTCCCCCTCAGCTAACTCCCATGCCATAGCAAGTAAAGAGGGGACGTCCCAGCCTCTGCAAACTTGACCCTCGAGGTAGCCATATTTGTGCCCTTTCTCCCTACTTCAGTTTGTCATGGGATGTCTGTTACAAGGCTGCTGTCTCACAGAGGGCCATTCAGAAAGCAGGCCTCAGAAACAGAGGGGTTTGTACGATTTCCCATTCTCACTCCAGTCTAACCTACACTTGACCTGTGGGAGCAGGAATATGAGATCCTCATATTAGCATTTGAGGTCTCTTCTCCCTGGTGACTCTTCCTTCTAAGTTAAAAGTGCCCATAACACTCAAATTCTTTCACTATTTCACATAAATAATGGTTTTCCATATGTAAAAGCAGATTTTTTTTTTTCTGGTTTCTTGTGACTCATTTGAGAAAGATTATACGTGGGGTCGCAAAGAGTCAGACACGACTGAGCGACTGAACTGAACTGAACTGAACTGATACGTGGGATTCCCGGGTGGCTCAGATGGTAAAGGGTCTGCCTGCAATGCAGGGGACCCAGGATCCATCCCTGGGCCAGGAAGATCCCCTGGAGAAGGAAATGGCAACCCACTCCAGTGTTCTTGCCTGGAAAATTCCATGGAAGGAGGAGCCTGGCAGGCTATAGTCCATGGCAGGGGTCACAAAGAGTTGGACATGACTGAGTGACTTCACTTTCCTCACTTTCTTTCATACAAGGAAGAGGGAGTTAACACATAGTATTACTGTTTCACAGATCATTATGCAAGAAACCCAATGGTAAAGAGAAAAGACACAGATTGTCTTCATGGGGTGCACAGTGAGATCACACAGAGTTTATTAGTTATTATTCTTCTTCAACACGATAGATACAAACACATTCACAAATAGGAGATTCTAATAAACAATTAGAGAGTATGTTTAAATTTTATGGAAAGGAAGCCTTCGAAGTGTGTACCACATCCTGAAGATCTGGTTGAAAAATAGCAAATCATTATCCAAGTAGAAAAGAATTCCATAGATTTATTATTTATTTATGGGCTTCCCCAGTAGCTCAGCAGTAAAGAATTCCCCTGCAAACAGGAGACGCAGGTTTGATCCTTGGGTTGGGAAGATCGGATCCCCTGGAGAAGGATATGGCAACCCACTCTAGTATTCTTGCCTGGAGAATTCCACGGACAGAAGAGCCTGGCAGGCCCCAGTCCAGGGTTACAAAGAGTCAGACACGACTGATACATATTCCTGATTTATTTGGCTATGTTGCATCTTAGTTGTGATACACAGGATCTTTCTTGTGGAGCATGAACTCTCTAGTTGTGGTATGTGGGCTCAGTAGTAGTTGCAGCACACTGGCTTAGTGCTCTGTGTCATATGGGATCTTCGTTCCCAGACCAGGGATTGAACTCACGTTCCCTGCATTGCAAGGTAGTTTCTTAATTACTGGATTATCAGGAAAGTCCCAAATTCCATAAATTCAAAACACCACTCTTCTCTCTCTCTGTCCCTCCCTTTCTCTTCAACACTGTTCTGTCCCCGTGTTGGATAGTCATTTTGGTAAAATGTCTGGGCTCCCTGTCTACCATATCCTGTTGGCTGACTTTTGCCTCCTTTTCAATCATGAATGAGCTGCCCTCTTCTAGGGTGGTAGCCTGATACAATTAATAATAATGAATGATAATCATTAAACACTTAGATCTTGATTTATGATGTCAGATAGATTATGTTGCTTAATTATCAGAGCAGCCCTTTGGGAAAGGTATTGCTATTATCCTTATTTTACAGATGAGCAAGTTGATGCAAAATAAGAGAGCAGGCAACCCTGAAGCACATACGTGGGCACCATAGGATTTTATAGGCCACCAAATTCTGAGTCTCTATCGCTTAGGAATTGTATTCAGTTTCAAATAATAGAAACCTGAGGGATGGTAATTTGAACAAGGTAGCTTTTCTTTAACCATGCAAGAGGATCAGATGCAGTGCAAACTGCTTCACCATCCTTTGAGGGATCCGGACTCCCTCTAGTTTTCTCTTCCACCACACTTAGGCTACATCCTCATTCTAAAGATCACAAGAGACTGGGTATGGCTTTAGCAGTGTAGCTCTATCTCACATCAAGGCAGGACATAGGAAAAGCGCAAACAGCAAAGAACAAAAGCGGCCAAAACAGTCAGAGCTGTCCCCTTCGAAAGGACTTTGACTGAATCTTCCCCCAAGTTCTGTTTGTATCTGAGTGCTTTTAGTAGGGTTCTGTCTATGCATTTAACTGTTCTACTTGATCACTGGAAAGGTGTATCGGTGGTCAGTTAGAGTTCTCCGCCATACTTCTCTATCTCCCTGACACATTGCGTTTTCCTGTAGCATAAGAATAGAAACAGGAAGTGTTTTAATTATTTAAAGGAAACCAAATTTTTCTAATTTAAAATAAACCAAATTTTCTTTGTTTCTTTTCAAACCGACAGTTTCTTTGTTTCTTCAGGTCTCCTGCATGGTTATGCTTATTAAAACACCCCCCCCCCCCACACACACACACAAATGTATGTCTCTTGAATGGAAAGATATCCATCTTCTGATGGGATATTTTCTATAGAATCTTCAGCACATATTTAGCACACACCTGCTTATAAGGAGATATTAAACTGGTCTGGAAATGGGGAACTGAGGCAACATTACCCAAGTTTAGAGAAACTGTCAAGTGATTAAACCTTGCCTCTCTATCTTCCAAAATGCTAATTGACAAATGACTCTTTATAGGGATAGAAATGTTTTCCTGTAGAATAGACCATTCTGAGTTGTATGTGTTCCATCATGTACCATGATGGAAAAAAAAATGCTAGTCAGAGTGTTATATGCAGGAAGTAGTATGCTTTTGCATTTATGAGACTATAATCCCATGAAAGTACTTACTCATTTATCCCAATATTTGAATAAAAATAAGAGGTTGACATTTAAGTTGTGAGAGAGTATTTGGTTGAAAACTACAGTAAATTGTAGTGTGGATTTTTAAAAAATCGGATCCATCTGTCTTTGACAAAAATTTAGCGGTGTTTTCTCTGCTACCTCAGTTTCTCCCTTTAGAAAATGAAGGATCTCTTTGTGGAGTTTATGTCAGTAAGATATATTGCATTACAGTGATAATTCACAGGAATTCTGACTAGCTCAGTGCTAATGCCATGCTATTCTGTTTTTATACATCTGTAGTACAGAGAATTGTTTTATTCTATCATTGTGAATGTGGTTAATATACTGTTGTGATAAGAAATTGATCTTCAAATACTTTATATATAAAAACCATGTGCTTCAAAGTGGGTAGTACAAAGCTGGGACACACCAAATAAACACTTATCAGTTGCTTTATGTATGAAAAATCTGTAAACAATTAGGTTGACTACATTCACTCCACATATTTCTTGAGGGTTTTGGGTTTATTCTTAATAAATCCCTAACACCAGTGTTTCCTAATTTAGTTAATTGAATTCTTTTTAAGCAAGGATTTATAGACTTTTAACCTTGAAATCAATTGTATATATTCTCATTCAATTTGGTTTAGCTCCATAAGAAGAAATTTGGGAAACTGTGAATATAAACCAGAAAGTTAAGCAGTTAGGATCATTTAGGTGTATAACCTTCTCTCATACTGACTAACTTTTCTTAATTTTAATTGGGCAGGTATATTGCATTCTTGTCTTTCCTTTCTTAATGATAAATTTGCCAACCATTATTATATGCACAAAGTAAATATGTATGATAAAGCTAATTAGTGTAAAATCTTTTGCACTATTTGTTTTACTATTTCATGTGAAAGTATTAAATGGGCCTAAATTAACTGAATAACTGTTAGCTCCTCTTAGTTTATATGTTAAAATCATTTTTCAGCAACAGGAAGTGAGCTGGGTTTTTAAGATTTGGTCTTTACGAACAAGTTGGTTATTTCCAAAAATATGAATTTACTTGTTTTTGAAAAGATGGCTATTTTAAGTGTAGAATTTCACATGATATTCAGTATTCATGACCTGACCACATACATATTTTAGTGTTGTCTTCCATAAAGCAATTTATTTTAACTTGCAGCTAGTGGATAATTGATTAGTGTCTTAGAGATAAAGATCACTTAATTTTTATAATTGTCCAAAGCATAATTTTAAAGACTATACCATGGCCATTTCTAATGCCAGCCTTTTAATACAGCTGAATCTTGCAATCGCATCTACTACCTAAAGAATCTAAATTTTTTTTCTAGTCTATAAACTCCTATAGTTGACAAAAGGGATATCTAAGAAGATAATTCATTGACTAATTCAATTTCTGGGTTAGGCATAATGTTGTAAATTGAGGATTATTCATAGAAATTAAATACAGAGAGAAAATATTTTCAAATCTTTTTTTTTTTTTTTTTTGCATATTGACTAATACTGAACTCCTGAAAGCTTTCCAACCTCACAGAGCTACAATAAAATTCTAATGGGGTCCTGAATGCCAACTCTAGTTTTGTTGCCTNTAGTCCATGGGGTCACAAAGAGTGGGACACGACTCATCGACTTTCACTTCACTTCTATCAATCCAGGATCATCTCATCTCAAGAACCTTAACTTGGACTTCCCTGGTGGTCCAGTGGTTAAGAATCTGCCTACTAGTGCAGGGAACATGGGTTCACCTGGCCTGGGAGGATTCCACATGCCACAGAGCAACTAAACCCATCTGCCACAACTACTGAGCCTATGCTGTAAAGCCTGTGAGCTGCAAGGACTAGAGCCTGTGCTGTGCAACAAGAGAAGCCACCATGGTAAGAAGACCACCCAACACAATTAGAGAGTAGCCCCACCTCGCCACAACTAGAGAAAATCCATGTGCAGCACCTAAGACCCCATGCAGTCAAAAATAAATAAATTTTAAAAGAACGTTTCTTAAAAAGAACCTTAATCACATCTGAAGAGATCCTATTTGAAATAAGGTTACATTCACAGGTACCTAAGGTTACAACTTGGACTTATCCTTTATGGGGACATTATTCAGCTCATTATACAAAGTACATTGTTTACAAGCCTGTTCTAGCTTTTGTTTGTCGGCTGGAGGTCTCAAGTTATTCCAGGGGTTTGTGAAGAATTTTTGAGCATGTGCACAGCCTTTGGCACGCAGGCCATCTTCCAGACTACCAGGAATAAGTAGAAGTTTACCAAGACCTATTGTGACTGTCTCATTCCCTTTATCTCCCTGGTAATTTTCTCACCAGCCTGTTGGTTTCTCGTTTATTCCAACTAGGGTTATGACATCAGGCTAGCTACATTGTTAGCCTTCCCTGTTTATTTGCCATTTCTAACAATAATTGAGGGCATGCAGTTTCCCACTCTCCTCTCCAAATCAATTTGGCCTCCTGTAGTAGCTAAGCTTCTCTTTTTCTTGGCTTGTTCCACCCTGGCCAAACTATCACATGATAGAACTGAAGGAGATAGAATGGAAGTGCACATATATGCCTACTAAGTCACTTCAGTTCCCTGTGTTATAAGTCAGCCCGGCTCCTCTTTCCATGGGATCCTCCAGGTGAGAATACTAGAATGGGTTGCCATGCTCTCCTCCAAGGGATCTTCCTGATGTAGGGCTCCAACCCACATCTCTTATGTTTCCTGGATTGGCAGGTGGGTTCTTTACCATTAGCACCACCTGGGAAGCCCAGAATGGAAGTAGCCCAGGTTAATACAGCATGGACTCATTCCTTGTACCTAAGGTTCACAGTTCTCATAAAATAAACACTTTTCAATTTGTTGTATGCCCTAAGTCAATGTCCAGGCCTCTGAAATGGTTGTTTTGGGTACTGTTATCCAGTTTATCATTGCTTTCTTGGAAGAAGATTTGCTATGCTCCTCACTGTCATTCAAATCTCTCTTTTTTCATTCCAATCTCTTGCTATTAACTACAAAAAAAAGAACCATTGCCACATTGCTACTGTACCCTCAGTAGTAAAATGAGAGAAGCAGAGAAGTCTTCAGAAATACACTTTCTGCATCATAGGGATGGGCTTGGATGGAGTGGAAATTACAACGATTTAGTTTCGTTTTCCCTGCAAGCATATTTATTGTTTACATTTCTCAATATCTCAATAGTCAAAGAAAGGGTATTATTGCCTAAGCTTACATTTTACAGAATAAAAGGAAGAGTTCAAGATCTAGATAAAATAATCCATCCATCAAGATGCAAATTGCTACAGCAATTACAGATTACTCTGTATACACACTTAAAATATTCTCATCTATTATCATTGTCCAGGGAACATATCAAGTCATTTTAAATATTTATGAAGGTCTTTTTACTTTATAAATCTATAAACCTATTATTATGAAGTTTCCATAGCTCTTCTTTCTCTGACTAGGAAGCCAAATCACTGAAAACCACTCCTTTTTATAATACAATTCAGTTAAAAGGTGATATTTGTAATCATTCATTATTGACTTTGGAGCTATTAAGATACAAAGTAACTCTATTGTTCCAAAGTAATTATCTGTTCTATTCTCTCACCTGTGCATGCCCATAAACACAACTGCAAGATAGAGTTTATTTCAGAGGCTACAAACTGGTAATTTCTGGCTGAAGTTTTATTTAGTTCTTTATTATATGTTTTTAAATATTGAGCTGATCATTTAAAACATTATATTTCACATAAAAATATGAGTACCTGCTTTAAAAAAAGGTCTAGTAACCAAACCTAATAATATCTGCCCTTTTTATAAAGGGCAAGAAATCTCCAATATGTTGCTGTCCCACTTGTCCCTGTAGTTTTCTAACACTGAGAACCAGTCAGCTCCAATCAGTCATTTCACTTGCATTATTTTTCTTGTGGTACAGAAATATTTTTGAAAATGTCTTTATTTAAAATGAGATGAAAAAATAGAAACTAAGAAGGCTAAAAGATATTTTACCCAGTTCTCATCTGTTAATGCCTTCTGTCTAGCCCCACAAGCATTTGAGTTTGTGATCTTCCCTTTTTGTTCCTAGATTAAAACCAAATAACCTCTTATTAAAAAAAATTCAAAATTGTGGGGTTCTTGCTTATCAGGTTGGCCTATGCCAGAAGGTAGTACAGAAGCTATCCAAAAATCAAAATTGATTGCATAATATAGTGGTTACATGCCTAGATCCTGGAATCAGATTACTTGAGTTCAAATCCTGGCTTTGCCACTACAGATTTTGCGATCTCAGGCAAATTATTTAATGTCTCTGATATTCAGTTGCCTATAAAATGGAGATAATTAAAGCATCCACCTTTTAAGGTCATCTGAGGGTGAAATTAAGTGCTGAGAACTATGCCTGGTAAGTAGTAAACACTACATACATGTTTGCTATTATTATTATAGAAAAACCACCACCCCTATAAATACTCCCATGCACTTCAGTGTCAATGTGAACAATCATGTTCTATAAAACTAAACCATCTCTAGGATACGTGTAAACATTTTTATGAAATTATATCTACACAATTAAAATTAAATAGAGAACAAAGCAATTATCTGATAAATTGAACTAATGGAGACAGTTCATTTGCCTCGATAATTAAGGTCCTAATTTTTTTTAACCTTCCAAAGCAGCTAGTAGAGCTTGGGTCCTGAAATGTCTAAATAGCTATATAAACTCTCCAAATTACTCATTTTTCCTATGTATTCCTTGCGTTTTTTAAGTAGCTTGTTTAAAAATAACAATTATGTCTTCAACAAAAAGTTCCCCTTAACAGTTCTATGAATATTGATGCCCCATCTAACTACAAGTTCCCTGAGCTCTCTACTCTACCTCTGACTTCTTCCTTTCCAAAAGGAAATGTTTACATCTCAACTTCCTTCCCATTGTCTCCAAAAACCTCTGCTTGGATGGCTGGAAATGAATAGTAATCCAAGAAAGGAAAGGAAAGAAAATTAAAATGTACCTAATTCAAAGGAATATACAAAGCATCATTAAAAATTTTACAAAAATAGACCAAAGACAGCTATTACATTCAATTCATAATGAAATACACGTTCCATTAAGGTGGTAAGGAGGAAATACATGGCATGAATACCATTGATCAACACTCAGTGAGTCTTAATTATCTATCCTGGAAGCAACCTATTCACTGAAACACTGCCCAGCAAGACAGGGAGATTCCTGCACTTCAGCCCTACCTGGAATGTGAAAACTGTAGTCCCAGGGAGGACTCATCCTAGGCCATTCTGGTTTCCAAAGGCTCTACTTTCAACGCCAGGGTGGTTTATGATGTCTGCTGGAGACTCCCAGTGCAAAATTAGACATTATGTTGGTGGATTTGATCAACCCAGTCAAAATAGCTACATCAAAATGTAAAGTTTTGGTTTTTTTTAATTACCAAGTATGTGTGCTACAAAGATTCCTCATCTTTACTTCAATCCTGGAGCTCAGGGATAGAGGGTCAGCCTCAAGAACGATACATCTCACATGACAAGGAATTTTTTTTCCTTGCAAGAATAATAGTTCTTAGAAAATGCCCAGTTTGAATATCAAGCTTCCATAGAAATAGAGAGGATGCTACAAAAAGCCAGTTTCAAATGGGGCCAATGAAGAAGACATTAATAAAACAGCATCAGGTTCTGGCTACACAGTAATTATTTTAAAAGTCCATGGGTCAAATCTGGAGCTAAATTTTCCTACTCCATCTTGTCTAGCAGCTCCTCCCTGCTTTCAAACTCACTTTGTCTTCATTAAATTTATTATTTCATAAAACTGAATTAAAGCACTGACAGGAGAAGCAATTTGGACACCTGGAAAAGAGACAAAATATATTTGTTTGCAAAGTGTTCACTTAGAGAATCAAACTACTCAAAACACTATAAACACAAACAAACAAACTATACACACACACACACACACACACACACACACACGAGCAGAGTGACTTAAAAGCCCTTTGTATTTTTGGACTAATGTAAGCTTTGGATCTAGCAAAACTGAGGGCAAAGAATGAAGTGAAGTGAAGTTGCTCAGTTGTGTCCAACTCTTTGGGACCCCATGGACTGTAGCCTACCAGGCTCCTTCCTCCATGAGATTCTCCAGGCAAGAGTACTGGAGTGGGTTGCCATTTCCTTCTCCAGGGGATCTTCACGACCCAGGGATCGAACCCAGGTCTCCAGCATTCCAGGGAGATACTTTAATCTTGTAGCCACCAAAGAATAGTGGATGACAAATTTGAAGATTAGGTTATAGCCCAGAACATTTACACAACATTCACTGCCTGTGTAACACAGCACAGAACTCTGCTCCTCTCTGGCATCAGTAAGTGAAGTGACCAGATTAGACTGAAAAATTCTCTTACAGCTTTGACTAGAACTTAATACAAAGAATACCAAAGACTTTCAAAATGCTTATTGCCTTGTATTCCATAATGGTATGATTTAAATTATTAGGAAATTCCTGAGCTTTTCAGTTCAGTGGAATTTGTTAAAACAGGCTTTGTCCAGGGTATCATAAACTGAGCCTTTTACTATACACAGAATGCTCAATAAAGAATCAGTTAGTATAAAGTAAAATTAAACATGGAAATTTCCTGGGGTGTAATCTGAGAAAGTAGATGGTATGTTTAAAATTACAAATCTCCCCCAGAAAATAATACACAAATCTGCATTTTGCATAAAATTTTAGAAGACTCACTGACCCTTAGAAAGTTCTGGGGAAAACTGGAATCTGAACATGAGAATTTTGGGGGGTTTGGAGGAAGGTGACGTACCTGCCATCCTTAGGTTGGGAAGATGCCCTGAATCAGAAGGGAAAGGCTATCCACTACAGTATTCTGGCCTGGAGAATTCCATGGACTGTATAGTCCTTGGGGTTGCAAAGAGTCAGACATGATTGAGCGACTTTCACTTTCACAAACCAATGTAGGAGAAGGGTATTTATGCAATACTTTGCTTAAAATCTAAATGCATTGTAATTGCAGCTACTTCAGGGGCTCAGACAGTTAAAGAATTTGCCTGCAATGAGGGAAATCCTGGTTCAATCCAGTTTCAATACTGGGTCAGGAAGAGCCCCCGAGAAGGGAATGGCTACCCCCTCCAGTATTCTTGCCTGGAGAACTTCATGGACAGAGGAGCCTAGCGGGCTATAGTCCAGGGGGTCGCAAAGAGTTAGATACAATTGAGCGACTAACACTTTCACTATAATATAAAAAGCTTATTATTCCAAAATCACTGCAGATGGTGACCGCAGCCATGAAATTAGAAGACGCTTACTCCTTGGAAGAAAAGTTATGACCAACCTAGATAGCATATTCAAAAGCAGAGACATTACTTTGCCAACTAAGGTCCGTCTAGTCAAGGCTATGGTTTTTCCNAGCCCAGCATTTCTCATGATGTACTCTGCATAGAAGTTAAATAAGCAGGGTGACAATATATAGCCTTGAGGTACACCTTTCCTGATTTGGAATCAGTCTGTTGTTGTTCCATGTCCAGTTCTAACTATTGCTTCCTAACCTGCATACAGATTTCTCATGAGGCAGGTCAGGTGGTCTAGTATTCGGATCTCTTTCAGAATTTTCCACAGCCTTTGTTGTGATCCACCCAGTCAAAGGCTTTGTCGTAGTCAATAAAGCAAAAGTAGACGTTTTTCTGGAACTCTCTTGCTTTTTCCATGATCCAGCGGATGCTGGCAATTTAGGTCTATATAAATTTTGGATTTTGGAACTTAGGTCTATATAAAATATATGGAACTTGTCTTTAAATATTAAGCATAATAAAAAATCATTTTGAATAACTTTCTCTAAATGAGAATAACCTTAAACTAAGAAGCAAAGAGTTGACTCATTGGAAAAGATTCTGATGCTGGGAGGGATTAGGGGCAGGAGGAGAAGGGGATGANTATATATATATATATTTCATGTTCTTTTCCATTATGGTTTTTCATAGGATATTGAATATAGTTCCTTGAGTTATATAATAGATTTTTGTTATTTATACCTCACTAATGTTTTATCTTTCATCATATTGACTCTACATATAATCTTCAATTAGAAATTACTCTTCATAGATTTTCTGGAATCTTAGTTTGAGATTGAAGCTATTCTGGGTTCTGTGTGGTAGAGTGATTCTCTTCTGTTATAGCCTCTATAATGTTTTCCCAATATTAGATAGTTTTATTTTCTCATTCATCTTTTTACCATATCTAAGTCATGTAAGATAAATAAATGAAAGCCTTTAATACTTCTTTGCCAGGCCCAGTTAATCTGAGAGTACCTGGACCTGACAGAATCAGTTGTCATTAGGATGGCAGAAGGCTGAAAACGGAGTATCAATCAGCCACAAAGAGTAGGTGATTGGAGCAGATCTTAGCAATATGGGGAAGCTCATACCTATGAAGCGTCAGTGACCTCAGGGAAGGAGAAAATCTTGTTAGACTGGCTGTGGGCAGTGCAATTTTCCTGGAGGTAAGGGGGTCCTGGCACGACTGGTAACTCCATCAATACATATTAGGAATGATCAAAATGATAAGCTGGTGGTGAGTATCAGAGACCCTTGACAGAAGTAGCAGACAATCCCAGGAGACTACTTTCAGCAAGATAAAGAACCTGATGACAGAGGCCATGGAAGCTAAGTGTGGACTCAGTAAGGAAGCAAATGCAAACGTTAAGTTTATAAAACTGTACCAAACAGTGGGATTGTGGTGACTCAGACCTTGAGGTCTGCCTGGTTGGAGACCAGCTAGTGAAGTAACTCTTACCAATATCGCTCTCTTTGGCTTTCCTGCTCTAAGATCTCTTATCAGCTACCTCCTGTCTCACTCCCAGACTCACACAGGGCAGGAGAAGAGAGAACTTACATCAATTTGAGAACATCACTCTTATTCTCTTCACTCTTTTCTTCACTTTTACCTCAAACTAAAATGTTATTACTACCTTATTTTCTTCTGTTTTCCCTCAGCCATCACTTACCTTTTCCCCCTTTTCCTCTTGAAGTTTCTGTAATCGTTGTACAAAAGTTGCATAAAGATTCATGTGGTTTAAGACACATTTTAGCACTTTTTAAACATATGACACTGTGATGAATCTTAAATCTCTGTGTGCATGCTCAGATGCTCAGTTGTGTCCAACTCTTTGACCCCTGGACTGTAGCCAGTTAAGCTCCTCTGTCCAGGGGATTTCTCAGGCCAGAATACTAAAGTGCATTACCATTTCCTTCTCCAGGGGATCTTCCCAACCCAAGAATTGAACTCGCTTCTCCTGCATTGGTAGGCGGATTCTTTACCACCTTACCGCCTGGGAAGCCCCTTGAATCTATGACTTAATTTAATTGACTCAGACATTTTTTTCTTGGTGATGCATAAAATATTGGGTTGTCCCCAAATCCTAGATGAAATACAGAGCTTACCTGAGTCAATTGTTGCCCACAGTGGCTTCAGAGACAACCTGAATCATAAAGACATATGATATCATTGATAGCACATGATGTCACCGACACTGACGGTCACTGGGGCTTGAAGGAGCCACAATATTTTGAAAAATCCCCTAAGAGACTAAGCCACCTATTCTCCATCTTGCCACATTCTCATTATAAAGGAAAAGAGCCATCAGGGAGGGCTCTGCACAGGAGACTCCATACAGGCTTTTAAGAACTCTTGTCTTCAGAGCAGGATTTTTTTGCATCTGACATCTTTCTCCTCATAGAAGGTTATGAGTCAGGGCTGAAGTAATGCCTGTGTTCTCCTTTTATCTATGTACATGCATGTGTCCACAAATGATGTCCTGGTGTTTGGAAGGAAAAGTGAATCTCCTTTCTTTAGTGGGTTCTATCCCAATACAGAAATTCTGCTTCATTTCATGAGACTGAGGCTTCATTTGGCATTTTCAATATTGATTTCTTTGGTCACACTGTCCTCCAAAAATGCTGATCTTTATTTCTAAAAGAAACATAACTTTCTGGCCAGGACAGTGGAATAATCATGGAACTTTAAATTTTTTCTCATTGCCTACCTGAAAACAAACAAACAGATATTTGCACAGTAATTGTTTACAGTTTTGCTGTTGAATTAACATATGTGTTGTTCTATTACAAGTAGAAGGCTTTCTTTTCTTATTGTTAAGAGCTGTAAGATATCTGCCGTTTGGTAAGTTGAATGTTTGGAATGTGTCCCAGTATTAGAATCTTATCTCAATTGTTGTTCAGTCCATAAGTTGTCTCTAACTCTTCGTGACCCCATGGACTGCAAGCACACAAGTCTTCCCTGTCCTTCACCATCTCCTGGAGTTTATTCAAACTCATGTCCATTGTGATGCCTTTCAACTGTCTCATCCTCTGTGGTCCTCTTCTCCTTTTGCTCTCAATCTTTCTCAATATATCTTAATATTTGGCCAATGTCTTGATTTTGTTGCAGGAAGGGGCGCCCCTTCCATGGCCCAAAAGTGAGCTCTTGTCTAACACTTGGAAGTGAATTGTCTAAGGAGACATACATGCTGACAAAACAAGAGACTTTATTGAGAAGGGGTGCCCAAGTGTAGAGCAGGAAGATAAGGGAACCTAGGAGGACTGCTATGCTACGCGACTTACAGTCTTGTGTTTGATGGTGAAAGGATTTGTTTCTGGGTAGTCTCTGGCCCATCATTCTGACTCAGAATCTTTCCTAGTGGTACATGTGTTTCTCAGCCAAGTGGGATCCTGCGAGGAGGATTCTGGGAGGTAGTAGGACATGTGGTGTCTCCTTTTGACCTTTGCTGAACTTTTTCGGTTGGTGGTGGCTTGTTAGTTCCATGTTGCTTACCAGGACTTCCTGCTGTAAAATAACTCTTGCAAATAGTTACTATGGTGCCTGGCTAGGTTGAGCGATCTCAATCAGTGCTTCCTCTACTGCTGCTAAGTTACTTCAGTTGTGTCCAACTCTGTGCTACCCCATAGACAGCAGCCCACCAGGCTACCCCATCCCTGGGATTCTCTAGGCAAGAACACTGGAGTGGGTTGCCATTTCCTTCTCCAGTGCATGAAAGTGAAAAGTGAAAGTGAAGTTGCTCAGTTGTGTACGACTCTTCACGACTCCAAGGGCTACAGCCTACCAGGCTCCTCTGTCCATGGAATTTTCCAGGCAAGAGTCCTGGAGTGGAGTGCCATTGCCTTCTAGCAAGTTCATAAATAAAGCATATAAACATAACATTTTTTATAAAGTATATATACATAAAATTCTTTACACAAAGTTTTCATAGGCAGAAAATAGTGTATAGTGTCAATGAAAAGGAAATACAGTAGGACTTGAGAAATGAACGGATTGTGAGTAAGAACTAGAATTATAGACTAAAAAAGACCAGCTATTTAATAATAAGGAATTGTAGGTTTTGATACTCTGATTTTCTCAAAGACAAAGACCTCATCTGAAGGCAATAGCAGGCTTCCATTGAGGGAGAATTGGATATTAAGGGAGACTTGGTGAGACTCCTGGGTGAGACTCTCCTAGGTGAGACTTGAGGACACTTGTGCTTACTTGGTGTCCTCTCTGAGAAACACTACACACTCGTTTTGCCCTATACTCATAGTTGGTACAGTGTTAGAGAACACTTGAAGTCACCTCTCAACAGCATCCCAAAGAAGTGTATGCATTCTGAATATTGGTGATTACATGAATATGAGAAAGCGCTCTCTTACAGAAAGTAATTTCCATAGTGTTTCAAACTTAAGAATTTAAAAGACAAATACGGTTTTATTTAATATGGAGAGATCTCAGGCTCTTAGGCTTTTGAAGTATTTGAGAACAGGCATGTTCCTGTTTATTATGCTCTCATCATATATTTCAGCAATTAGAAGTCAGGGAGAGACTTCTATGGATACTTGGATACTGAATGTCTGTACTATTGGAGTTTAAGTTCTAACAGCCATCTCAAAGCCCTGTCTACTGAGCTAGTTTCCAGTGACTGTCGGTGAGTAAGAGGAAACTGAGACATGTATAGGGAAAAGTTATTGTAGCAAAAGTAGGATGGGATATGGTGTACTTGACTTAGGATAGGCATTCCTTTTAGGTTTTCTATCCTTGTAGATAATATTTTCTGTGGAATACAACTCATGCTGTAGTATTGAAGCTAATGGAATATAATTTTCAATAAATCATTTTTGGTTTTCATTATTAAAATATTTATTTATTTGATGGTTAGTGAGCTATTAGCCAGCATTCAAGACCCAGTTTAAATGTCTTCCTATTTATAAAATTTTCACTCACTGTTTTCAAAATATTATTTTCATTTTTCTCTTTTTCATTTTTCTCTTTTAAATAAGTATACATTAGTGGATTGATCTTGTTTCTCCACGCAGTCTATACATAATAGATGCATTTGCTATTACAAAGAACAGAATACATTGGATGAATTGTTAGCAGTCCTTGGCTATATATTTCTCAAAATATTGATTATTCTGAGAGCTTTTTATCATGTGTGAGTTTTCCAAAACTTTACGTTCTAGAACAGTTTTTTCCATGTAATGCAGCTTGTGGGATCTTAGTTCCCTGACCAGGGATTGAACCCAGACCTAGGCAGTGAAAGTGCTGCGTCCTAACCTCTAGACCACCAGAGGATTCCCCAGACTGTGCTTTCTTACTTCATTTTCATGCTATCTGTCTCAGGCATTTTGCCTTATTCATTTAAATTCTACCTTAGGAAGTGCAAAGGAAGAAATGAAGGATTCAAATCATTTGAAAAAGAGGAGAAGCATTCAGCCTTTGTTCACTCCTGGCTTTTGATCATAACCATAATTCTCTGTAAACAATCCAATAAAACTTCCCAATGAGTTGCATTTGTGTTTCCTTTGAGCTTGAATTTACAGACGACCATTAGTAGATTAAAAATCCATTAAAATCTATAAGAAAGCTGAAGTTACGTATTCCTTTTGCCGTAGTAAAGATTTTTTCTGAAAGATTTTACATTAAAACTCTGTTCCTAAGTAGTGATATTAATAGGCCATTTTAAAATCAAACTTGGCTTGTCCTTAAGGCGTGGAAGACTGCACGAGTAGCTTCTCATATTCCATGCAATTGCATTTTGGGCAGATGACTGAGACACAGTTGATTCTTTTCTCATGTCAGAAAGACAATGCTAGACTCTATTAACAAACAGCAGACAACCTCAAGGATAAGTGGTAATGAGGATAGTTGGCAAAGAACATACTAGGAAGGGGTGATAATAGATTCAAAGAGAGAGAAAGTGCCCAAGTAATTGTCCTGTAGATAGTGAGAAAAATGAAACAGGAGAAGGGATGAGAGGTCAAGGATAAAGATGTAGATTTAAGCTAATATATAGATTAACAGTAACCAAAAATCACAATGACCAATTTATAGAAGCACTTAGATAAAGTGCAGACATGAAGAAAATGTATTCCTGTCTGTGCCTTTTCAAAGTGATGCTTTCTTTGAATGTGATGCTTTATACTTTTTCTGCAAATTATCATGCTCTCAGCATCTTACCATCTTTGCAGATATTTAAGAATTAAATATAATGTTGAGATGTCATATCTGTCGCTCAAAAGGCAGCAAGACTTCAGTGGGTTAGAATGCTATATGCTTCCCTGTTTTCTCGGGTGATTTTTTCATCACCAAGTCTTAGATCAATCAATTACACTAAGATACTATTAAGTATTTCTTCCTGTTATCTTTCTGCTGTATGTGAAACCCAGATTCTTCTGAGCCCCCCAAAGTAAAAGTCCTGGATACAATATCCTTATATTGGGTTGTTTTTTTTAAGCTAGAGTTTAATTCTATTTAAAACTGCTCAAGTCTTTCAAATGTCCAAAGCCCCAGGGATATCTGAGTTTGTATGGTGTTACAGTCCGGTTGTGAGTGTTGGTTCAATCATTGCTAATGCCTCAGAAGGATCCAGGGAGACTTATACAACTTATTTTTTCTTGTATTCTTCTGTGAAAGCTCATGTCTGGTTTGCTTCCTACGAAGACGCTAATTCAGCGATGAAGAAAAAAATGCTGGTAACAAGCATTGTGTTTGCAAGGGAGAAAGGTGTATGGTCAGAGAAGAAAACCATCAAAGCATTGACAAGTAACAATATTACTGCACTACAGAACAAATTGATCACACGATCTCAGTGTCCAGGGCTCCTAATTATGCTGAGACAATTCAGAATCCTCTCTCCATCTTCTCCTTCTCCACAGCAGCCCTATCTAACTGCTTCCAAGTTTTCATGCTTCTAATTCCCAGATTACTGTTGGAGTTTTCCTGTGCTTTTTACTTTTTATCAATATGGTTTACCATTTGTTTTTACAAATGCGTGCCATGTTCATTGGAGAAATGCTAGGAAAAAAAGATCAGAAAGAAGAAAATAATGTTGAAAATACAGCTCTCATTCTGCTATCCAAAGATGATAACCAGTAAGATTTTGGCATACAGTCTCTTATTTTTAAAATAAATTTGTCTAATAAAGATATATAGAGTATATTAATATTTCTATAGTAAATGTTTTATACTGTAATGTTTTCAGAGCATACTTTTTACATTTAATGGTATGAACATCTTTCCATGTAGTTGAATATTCTTCATATATCACTTTAATGACTGCATAGTGTTCTGTATTCAACTACATCAATATACCAGAGTTAATGTGTCGAACTCCTTGTTTTGGAGCAATTGGTCTTGCTTTTTCTTTCTTACTTTCTATTCCTATTTCCATTCCTAGAGTCAACACTCTCATCCTACCTTGCTGGGACTATTTTAATGTTAATTGAAATGATTGCTTGTGTCCAGTGAGCTGTCTAATCCTTCCATAGTATGTTAAAAAGCAAAAGCAAAAAAATGAACAATTCGTAAGATTGTGACTTGAATAGAGCTTTAATGGTTTCAGTTTTCTTCAGATTAAAGTTTACATTTCTTAGCATTTATGTTTGGCTGTCCTTTAATTTAGTCATAATTTAACCCACATTCACTCAGCTCATACTGTTCTTGATTTCCTGAGTATTTTGTCACCTCTTTGCCAGCACTCTTTCTTTTGCCAAGACTACCTTTTACTTCTGTTTCTTCCTGGCAGTATCCCACTCATTCTTTAAAAGTGAGTTCAGTTCCGCTTCCCTCATCCTCTCAGTCAAATCAATTGCTCCTTTCTCTGGGCTCCTAGAGCATTTTGTTGTTCCCCCTGTTGTGTCACCTAATTGGAAGACATAATATAACAAGAAGCACGTAGTCTTTGGACTGTGACAGTCCTGGGTATGAAGGCAAGATTTAGCTCTTATAACTTCTCCATCTCAGTTTCATCATTTATTCATTCATTCAACATATACAAGTAAGTGCTTCCTATGTGTTAGGCCTTGAGTGGAACTCTGAGAGACAACAACAAGTAATATTTATAATGGGAAATATTTATTATACAGTACCTGTGTTCCAAGTACTTTTCATGTGTGAACTCATTTAATCGTGACAACAGGTTCTATTCCTAACTACCATTTATGAACGAAGGAATTAGGGTGCCAAACAGTTAAGCATTTGTAAAGGTCACATGGCTAGTAATCTGCAAAACAGGGATTCAAACCCAGGTGTTCTGATTGCAGAATCTGTTCTCATAGTGGATATGCTTTATTGTCTCCTAAAACAAAGTTAAACACACAGACTCTGCCTTTCTGGAACTTTCAAGCAAGTGGGCAAGGCATGTATCAGATAAATAGCAACAACAAATATAAAATTATATGACAATATAATGCAAACAAATATAAAATTCTACAATGGTAAGTGCTTGAAGGGGACGTGCATGGTACTAACAGATACATTAATAGATTTTACATACTCGTGGGAGTTAGACTATGTTTCCTAACTTCCTTCCTAACAATGCACCATTTGAACTTAATTTGGAAGGAAAGTGGGAGTGAACCGAGTAAGGAAGGGAGAGAAGAATGTCACCAAGTTCAGCAAACAAAATGTGCAAAAGTTCTGAACTGAGTGAATGTAGGTTAAAAACTGTATGCCCTGTAGAAGGGCCTGAGAACAGTGGCATGACTGGAGAGAAGCTGAGATTACAATTAGGTGGGAACCAGAGTCCTTTAGGCCATGTTAAGTCATATCTATTGTAGGAGCAGTGGAAAGTGATTACATGTTTTAAGGAGGGGATTTCATGAGCATATTTTTATTCTATAAAGGTCTGTGTGCCTATAATGTAGAGGAGGCTTTGCAATAAAGACAGCAATATAATACCTGTATAGGGGAAAGTGTTTAGTAGAGTATAAGGTTTGCAGTGGATACTTTCTAAATGCTGGTGTCCTTCTTCTTTCACTATTATATCCATCAGATCTAATATAGTACTTTGCAAAATGTAGTAAGACAATAAGTGCTTGTTGATTGATGGAATGAATCAATAGATCATTATATAATTCTCGAAGATTTCCAGAAGCAGGAAACTCTGTGCCACACGAAGCAGTCCATTAAACAGCTTTATGTGTGAGAAGCTATTTTTTCCAGCCAAAAAAAGCTCACTTCCTATAATTCTACTTAATTTTGCCTTGTGGACCTGGGTAGAGTAAGTATAAATCCTCTTCTGTGATAATCCTTCAAGTAGTTGAAGACAGTTGTTTGAAATATTTCTGTTTTCAGCCACATAACGTATCACCCAGACTCTGCCTCATTCTGCGTGCCATCCTGAGGCCTCTTTATTTCTTCAGCAATAACACTGAGTCAGAACACCCCGTGTATTCCACCCAGTTCAGTAATAGTGAGGCCATTAAGCATTCAGGGTGACTATTGTAATTCACTCACCTCAAAATTACATGAAATATTTTGAAAGTGATATAACCCATACTTGAGCTGTGGATTGTTTGAGCTTACCTAGGCTACTTTAGGAGAAGGCAATGGCACCCCACTCCAGTACTCTTGCCTGGAAAATCCCACGGACAGAGGAGCCTGGTAGGCTGCAGGCCATGGGGTCGCAAAGAGTTGGACATGACTGAGCGACTTCCCTTTCACTTTTCACTTTCATGCATTGGAGAAGGAAATGGCAACCCACTCCAGTGTTCTTCCCTGGAGAATCCCAGGGACAGGGGAGCCTGGTGGGCTGCCATCTATGGGGTCTCACAGAGTCGGACACGACTGAAGCGACTTAGCAGCAGCAGAGGAAACACTGATTGAAATCGTTCAACCTAGCCAGGCACTTCTGTTACTCTAGGAGGTGGGTCATAGAGGATCTTGCTTTGACTAAGTTATTTCTTGTTTCGTACATATTTGCATAAACTTTTCCACAACTTTAGTTCTGTTGTTGATAATACTATCAAATAAGTCAAACTTAAAATTAAAGCTCTGTTTTAGTAAAGATCAGTGTCCATTTTCCACTGACATGGTCATTGCTATATGTCATTTGATTAGCTATAAATCTATATATAGCTATTTATTCATCTATCTATCTATCTATTGTCTATTTATCTATCCTGTAATTTTTTCATCTTACCTTTAAAAGCCCTACTGGAAATCAAAGTCAAATCATTTTTCTGATTTCCAGATTTAAATAAATCTTTTGAACCAGGGCAATACAAAGAATTGAAATTGTATATTGTGAGTAAATGAAACATTCACCTAAGGAGTAGAAACTGTGCCAGGCACTCTTTTGAATGCTTTAATACATTAACTTGGTTAATTGTCACGCAAAAAAAACCCACCAGAAAACAATGAAATAAGTACTATTGCTGTCTATTATTTGTCGATGAATAAACTGAAGCACAGAAATTAAAACCACCTGCCAACCTCATGTACCTGGAAAGTAGTAGAGTCAGGATTCAGACCTTTGCAGTTTGACTCCAGATTCTGTGCTCAAACCATGTTGACTCAGGGATTGAAAGTTCTTATGTGCTATAGAAAAGCTCAATCAAATCAGTGTAAAATTTGTGATGTTTTTGGTAAGAATTATTTGGAAATTTGGGTGTTTTCCTCATTTCACATATCGACTATTTTCTAATATGTTGTGTTATGCCTGAAATAATTGATACACTATATATTTAAAATGAGTTACTGGATGTTTACTGTCTAATGAGCACATAGATGAAGAAACTTGGACTCAGAAAACTTACACGTGGGGACAGCTTAATTCTGTTCCTTGTAGTGCACTGATTTCACAATAGCAAATACAAAATAAATTTAGTTCTGGGGAAAGACAGGGAGGTCTTTGCAGTCATTTATTGAATGCAAGAAAGTTCATGCATACTGTTTTCAACACATCTTAAAATTTTTGATAATGTTAGCTCTTCATGAAATAGAAAGAAAATTAGGAGTCAAAATATTTTTTCAGTAGTTGAGTAGTATATTGGAACATAAAAAATATAGCCTAAGTATGGCCCAAAAGTAATACATAATCTTCCAGAAAATGAATACCAATAACAAACACAGTTGTCTTGCATTTTGATGCTGAAATATGGATCTTAGCTTCTTTGTGGAAGAAATATCATAATGATGTAAATTATGATGCTAGTGAATGTGTCACTGCCTTCATAAGAATTATCATTTGGAAATTTGAACTTTCTTCCTAATCATTTAGAAGTTTCCCAATGAATTATATTTATATCAAATGATCTGTCATTAAGGTGTATTGAGAAAATTTTACCTTCATTGAAAGTATCTTGTAGGTGAGAGTGAAATAATCTCAATAGCATATTTTTTTCCTTTTCTCTCCATCATCAAGAACAAAACCCTAATTTGGACAACTAATATGCTAAGTATTCTCTGAAAAGAGCTACAATATATTTGAACTGTTTGGTTGCGCCCACAAATCATTTTACTGTAGAGCTCTGATCTTGAAATATGTGGAGTGATGCCTGATTTATGCTCTTGGTCCTTCTTGCAGATAGTTAAGTGTTCTCACTTAATGGTATTAAGTAAGCCCAAAGCTGCAAATGGGCTTCCTTGACCCGGGACATTTGAAGAAGACCTATTCCTTTAAATTATATACCTTGTCTTTTTGGTTCACTTTGTTATGGTCCACAAATGCCTTTTTGTTCTTTAGGAAAGTATTTGTTCACTGTTGTTTTCACTTGTCATGCCCTGAAATCTCCTTGACTTATAGCTATTATCTTTAAATATTTGGGAGACAATATTCAAAGAAGGTCCACTTCAGTTCAGCTGCTCAGTTGTATCCAATTCTTGGTGACCCCATGGACTGCAGCATGCTAGACTTCCCTGTCCATCATCAATTTCCAAAACTCACTCAAACTCATGCCCATCGAGTCGGTGATGCCATCCAACCATCTCATCCTCTGTCATCCCTGTCTCCTCCTGCCTTCAATCTTTCCCAGCATCAGGGTCTTTTCAAATGAGTCAGTTCTTTGCATTAGGTGGCCAAAGTATTGGAGTTTCAGCTTCAGCATCAGTCCTTCCAATAAATGTTCAGGACTGATTTCCTTTAGTATTGATGGGTTTGATCTCCTTGCAGTCCAAGGGACTCTCAAGAGTCTTCTCCAACACCACAGTTCAAAAGCATCAATTCTTTGGCACTCAGCTTTCTTTATGGTCTACCTCTCATATCCATATATGACTACTAGAAAAATCATAGCTTTGACTAGACGGACCTTTGTCGGCAAAGTAACGTCTCTGCTTTTTAATATGGTGTCTAGGTAGGTCATAGCTTTTCTTCCAAGAAGCAAGCATCTTTTAATTTCATGACTTCAATCACCATCTGCAGTGATTTTGGAGCACCTCAAAATAAAGTCTGTCACTGTTTCCATTGTTTCTCCATCTGTTTGCCATGAAGTTAAGTGCCAAAGAAAGTTATTTGAGTGCAAAATCTATTGTGCTTTTCTAATTTAAAGATTCTAAGTAGAAAGTACTTTACAGAAAAAAAAATCTGGCTCTGCAAAAGAATAAAAAGTTGGATTTATTTTACATTGTACATACATGGAGGTGAAAACTAAGGAGGTTGTAAGCATACCCATTTGGCAAATATAGACCAAATTCTAAGAGGTATATATATAGAGAAAGCTATTTTGAATTATTATTGTTCATTTTATTTTTCTTTCCCACTGAACTTTTGTCTGTCTAAGGGTGAAAGCTTACTCATTTGTTGCCTCCCAGAACCTAGAACTATATTCAGTACACTTGAAAAATATAATAATAACATTAATGTTTTTAATTGCTTACTGTCAGGCAGTATTCTAGGTTCTTCCCTTGTGTTAGATCATTCACTTGTCATAACAACTCTTTTAGACAGCCATATAGTGATCTCATTTATGAAAGAGGAAATTGAGGCATGGGAATCTTAAATGTCTTGAGTACCTTGCTCATGATTACAAAGTAGATAGAGATTTATACACTAGAACAGTGTAAATGAGTGAAAAGAATTTACGTCTGATATTTTGGTATATTATTAGTAAGATATAATTTATTACTCTGATTAATTTAGCTGTATTCATTTTGCCCTGGTTATCCTTGGTGAATGAAAATAGAGGTGGGCTTGATTGACAGAATACTGAGCAGCAGGGTAAGATGATTAAACCTCCAAGCATAGAGAGTGGAACAATAATTGACTAGGTTCTATCTATTTTGCATTTCAGTAGAACCAAACCCAAACAGAGGAGTCAAGTCATAGAACCGATGTTTAGGGTGAATATCTGCTATCATGAATCCTTGACAAGCCCCAGTAAGTCCTGTCACTGAGACCAATATACCATTCCTCAGTGAGGTGCAGCCTCAACTTCAGAACATTCCGCTGCCTCTGCGAAGTAGACAGCTTGGCCTGAGAGCCTATGCAACATGAAAATACTTCTCTGGAAACACTGGTATTGCCTTCATGTGAGATGCTTACACCATGGGAGACCCAGGAGATTCGAGGCTTAGAAAGTGGCCGATTCACATCTCCCATGTCATGCTTACCCTGGATCATGAGTGAGCTGAGTAGACTGGGTATATCGTTACTTTAACAACAAACTTTCTCCTATTTCTGCTATGTTAAAATAATTGAAATTCTCATAAGAAAAGGCATGGATGCTGTGATATTGAAGTATGATGCACGTATAACCATGCAATTTGAAATATATATATATATATATATATATATATGAAGGAAATTTTATAATTTGTAGCATAAGCATTGCTTTAACTTCTATAAAGCTTGAATTCATGCTCCATAAAATTCTGGATGAAGGGAAGGATGAAGAAGAAACCAAAGGAATGTTACCTGAGAGAACAGATTAGAGTGGCACAGAAATGCCAGGCATAAAAGGGCCTCATGCACGCCCGTTGTCGTTAAGGGGTTCCCATCTTCCAGACTGGGCCATTTGGGATGTTGAAAGGTCTATAGTCACTATGGGTCCTTGTGCATGTGTGCTAAGTCGCTTCCGTCCTATCTGACTCTGTGTGATGCTATGAACTGCAGCCTGCCAGGCTCCTCTGTCCACGGGATTCTCTAGGTAGGAGTTCTGGAGTGGATTGCCATGCCTTCCTCCAGGGGGATCTTTCCGACCCACAGATCAAACTTGTGTCTCTTATATCTACTTTCTTGGCAGGTGGGTTCTTTACCACCAGTGCCATCTGGGAAGCCCACGGGTCCTTAAACTTAAGATTTAGAGGCTTACTTGCAATGGCTCTTCTAGGAATGATTGGATCCCAAGGACTAATTCCTATTAAGCAAATTTACTAGCAATTGATGTATACAGTTAATTTGAGACATTTGATAACTATAAGTTTCCTCAGTAGAAAGACTTCCTTGGGCCACTTATTAATATATTTCTAAAGACTGTTTCATGAACTCAACTGGAGGAGGGAGTCAGTAAGATGGTTTTAACTGAAGTCACTGGGCTCTGAGGCCTTATATGCCCTCTTCTCTCCTAGAAGATTTTGCTTATTAACTCACTAAATAGACCAGGATACTCAGCCAACTATCAATGGTAACTTACAGGGCCTCTTTTCTGTGGAAAGTGTTGAAAATAAATAGTTCTCTTCTTTTGGCTCCTTTGTATTTGTTTTTCTAGATACCATTCAGTTATATAAAGAGTCTTCTCTAAGTTTAAATGTTTATTTAGCTCATGGCTTAAATAATTTGCATTACTTATGTTTTAGATTCCTTGATAACATTTGAAGATCTGAATTAGGTTTAAGCAGTACTCTGATACCATTTATATGTTAACAAACCAGTTCTCTAAGTCATTTTTTCCCTGGGGATGTTTTATATTGATTTCTATTAAATTTCATTTCAAAAAGTTTATGCTCTGAAACTGTCATCAAATTCTGTTTCTATTCAGGCCTGTAAATGATGGGTATAGTGAGGAAACCACAACTTTTGAGGTTAGGCAGATCTATATGTAAACACTAGCTGAACAATCTTAGAATATTACTTGATCTTTCTCATAGTTTCCCCATCTATAAAATAAGAATAACCGAACCTGTTTTATAGGTTTCATATAGTATAATATGGAGAAGGAAGTGGCAACCCACTCCAGTATTCTTGCCTGGGAAATCCCATGGACAAAGAAGCCTGGTGGAGTATAGTCCTTAGAGTCACAAAGAGTCGGACATGACTGAAGTGACTTTAGCACACCACTTCTAAGGGGCATTTGCTGAAGAGTTCGCTATAGACCACTCGCCCAATTCAGTCCTTCAAATTACCTCTCTATGCCTTTGCATCTGGTACTCCTTCAATACTATTTCCTTTTCCCAGTAACTCTTCATTTTATGATATTTTGACTAAAGAACAAACGAAGGTGAGTATAAATAGATATTTAAGTGCTTAAATTAAATAAAAAAATCAAGCTCTTGTTTTGGTACTACATGTAAGGTGGTCATACTTTCCAAATTGATAACTAGCTTGACTCAGGGTCTGAAGGTGATGCTGAGTATTCAAAACCGAAACTTCCATAAAGAAAGTTTGTTACCATGACTCTGAACCATAGCCAGTTAATGCCGTTGACTGATTACCAAGGATTTTCAAGGTAGTGGTCAGTTTTATTGCCCTTGTCTGGATGCCTTGGAGTCTGGTGGCAACTATGTACCATTTGTAAAATTGAAATGCTACATTCATCCTTGAAACAAATAGCAAAGCTATTTAGGATTGGTTTTAATCATGACGGCTCTGGCAGGGATCCCATTGGGACACACAAATTAAAACATAGTCTTAGGTCAATTATAGCAGTGTATCTTTTGAACAAGAAAGACTCAATGACTGGTTTGACAAGAGTCTGGTGACCTGCTGAGTGTTATTAATTTTATTGTCCCGAGAGAATAATGAAAATAGGGCGTATTGTTTAGCCCTCCAGCTACAATTGTACACCATTGTCTATATGAATAATATCTTAAGTAAACCCCACAGAATATACTTATGGGGGAGGGAGATAAGCACAGTCATTCCTTTAATATAGAAACAATCATTAAATACAGAAATAGTGACATGGCTGTAAATTCCAACTGTAGACTCTGTGGAAGAGAATATTCTGGAGACAGAAACCTTGAATTTTATTTCCAGATTATCCTGACACTCGCTGTCCCTATAAATGTCTGTTTAGGAAATAACCATAAAGTACCACAGTGAATATGACAAAACATCACATTTGTATTTTTCCAGGGTTTTTATGATGATGTTTCTGAGGGTTCTCTCTAGAAAGGCACAACATGCAAGGTTCAGAGAGGTTTTTAGAATCAGATTGCCTGTATTTGAAGTCAGGCGCCAATGTTTATTAGCCAGTGATGGGAGCTTAAGCAACTTACTTAACCTCTAGGTTACCTCACTTTCCTCAGCTAAAAAAAATGGGATAATAATAATACCTTCCTAATAATGTTTGTGAGAAAAATAAATGATCATATTCTCCATCCACAGAAAGGCCCAATAAATGTTAGTCATTATTGATTCTTACCTTGGTCTAAGATGCACTTCAAACACAACCCAGGTGTAGATAAAGTGCTCTATGATTATTTAACCCAGTCACCCAATCTAAACAAAATTGATAAAAATAAAACTTGACTTGGATGTTTTAAATACAGTGTGTGTGCGTGTGTGCTCAGCCACTTCAGTCATGTCTGACTGTGTGACGCTATGGACTGTAGCCTGCCAGCCTCCTCTGTCCATGGGATTCTCCAGGGCAAGAATACTGGAGTGGGTTGCCATGCCCTCCTCCAGGGGATCTTCCCAACCCAGAGATCAAACCCATGGCCTCTCCTGCATCTTCTGCATTGCAGGCAAATTCTTTACCATTGAGCCACCCAGGAAGCCCAAGACACTTCAGTCATGTCTGACTCTTTGTGACCCTATGAATGTGGTCCACCAGGCTTCTCTGTCCATGGGATTCTCCAGGCAAGAACACTAGAATAGACTACCATACCCTCCTCCAATGGATCTTCCCTACCCAAGCATGGAACCAAGGCCTTATATCTGCTGCAATGGCAGGCAGATTCTTTACCACTAGAGACACCTACTGTAAATTATCACATCTAGAAAAGATCATTTGGTCTGTTAACTGACAAATCACCAGAAATTAGCGGTTTGTCCAAAGTCTAAAGTTTCAAATACAGATACCAGGGAAAAGGGACTTTTAGAGGTATTAGGAAGGATGGGCAAATTGAGAATGTAGAACATTTAAGTCCAGGGTTTTCTTGGTCTCTGTCTCTTCCCCACTCTAGTACAGTACACACAGTAATACCAGGGAACAGGAAGAGACCGCTCACTGCAGTGATGACCTTGAATATGGCAATGGACCCTTTCCATTTAAATTCAAGCTTTCTGTAGTCTATAAGCCCTACACTCATTTGCACTACCTGTCTGCTCACTTGGTATGAAACTTGCTCATATCAGAAGTGAAGTGAAGTGAAGTGAAAGTTGCTCAGTCATGTCCGACTCTTTGCAACCCCATAGACTGTATACAGTCCATGAAATTCTCTAGGCCAGAATACTGGAGTGGGTAGCCTTTCCTTTCTCCAGGGGTCTTCCCAATCCAGGGATTGAACCCAGGTCTCCCACATTGCAGGCTGATTCTTTACCAGCTGAGCCACAAGGGAAGCCCTGCTCGTATCAGGGGTCTCCTTAAACCCTAGCAGTGGGTGGGTGGTCCTAATACTTGGCCAGTGATTTAGTGTAACACAAACTACTATATGTTTATAAAATATTCAAAACATAGTCTTTAGTAAGTTTTCCCATTCATCTTTAAAGATTTAATCATATGTGTTTTCTACACAGTAAATTTATTCTCCATTACTTTTTTTTTTTGAGCTTTTAAAAAACAAACAGTTTTTGTCTGTCTAAGGAATCTCAATGGGATTGTTTTTAATGGGACCTGGCAGATATTACCTTTGGGTGGGTGGGAAGCAGCTAGTTATATGATAGAGGGGTCATTGCCTAGGACAGGGTGTCCAAATGAGAAACCAGACATCTGTAGTAACATGATCTGTGACATCAGAGGAGTCCTCTCCAGGGAAGATATTTTAGATTTTGTTAGTATAGTCAGCAGATAATGTTAATACACCCATTCCTACGTTATTTTGGTTCTTATCAGTTCAGTTCAGTTCAGTCGCTCAGTTGTGTCCGACTCTTTGCGACCCCATGAATCGCAGCACGTCAGGTCTCCCTGTCCATCACCAACTCTGGAGTTCACCCAAACTCATGTCCATTGAGTCAGTGATGCCATCCAGCCATCTCATCCTCTGTCGTCCCCTTTTCCTCCTGCCCCCAATCCCTCCCAGCATCAGAGTCTTTTCCAATGAATCAACTCTCCGCATGAGGTTTGTTGTTTCTTACAGTTCTTAGGTAATTGACCCTTGGCATGATGGCTTCAGGGATCTTGTGGGATGTATCGTGCCCACTGAGGACAGAGTGAATGTTGGGGCACATATAGGAAACTGTATATGAATACATAGTCTATAGATGCAAAAGACTATGACCTTTGCCTCCAATGAACTTTCTGTGCTTTCTGTGAAGAAAATTGATGGTTTCTACACCATTGTGGAAACAGAGCTTCTAAGAATAGAGTATGGCTTCCATGGAAATACTGTCAACCCAAATCATGACTGTGCTTTTTTGATATGCCCTAATTTTATTTTGCATTGGGGTTGTTTTTCACCCTTCTGGGGTTCCAAAGTTAGATATCACCTAATCATCATGTTTAATTGAAAGTACTACTTGGAAAACTGCTGGAAAACCGTCTTATTACATGAAAGATACTAGAGAACTAAACAAAAGGATGCCAAGAAGACAAAATGTAAAGGGTTAAGGTGTAATTCTAAATATAGTTGTAAAAGTTGAGGATATTTGCATCCTCTCTCTAGTTTTTGAACAACTATGGACCATGTTTTTGGACCTTCAGGTAGGGTTAGCATAGAATGTTTCATAATCAAAAAGCTCTTAGTTCTCTTTGCAAGTAATTCCAGAAGTAAAACTAGTCAAAAAATTCCCTCTATGCGTCCACTTAGGATTTCTACACCTTGCTTTCTATTAATCTGTAATCACTAATTGGTTGGTTGGTTATTATTTTCTCACGGAGTTGTGTCTTCTTCTAAGGCAGGAAACTTGTTTATATTTCTTTCTCTTTTTGTGTTTTTTTTCCCTATTATTTTTCCTCACTAATACCTGGAGTAGTAATTTGGCATGGTCCCAGTGATTTTCCCCCAGGCTCCTTGGAACTCTCCAAGCGATGATCATATCTGCTAGAACTGACATGGGGAAACAAACAAACAAAAAAAAGGCAGCTGTTTTTAATTCTTTCTGAGTGGTCCTCTAAAGTTGGGTGATTCTAAAAGTCATCTAAGAATTGTGTCAAAACTTGGATTTCTGGGTCCCACTGCCCAAGATTCTGATTCTGTAGGTGTTAGTGGCTCTTAAAAAGCTGCATTTTTGCCTGCTTTCCTAGTGAGACTTTGCTTTACGGATCCATCACTTCCACAGCTGGTAGAAACTGGGGGTAGGTAACTGTCCAGTCATATTTATTCTTAAATATGACTGGACATCAGAATTTATAGTGGATGTTTATAAAAATGCCTGGACCTCACACCCAGAAATTCGGATTTATTAGGTTTGATGTACAGCCTAAGCATCTCTGTTAAAATAGTAAAGTAACTCTCTCCCCACCACCACACTCCACAGGTGATTTTTCTTCTGTGCGACCAAGATTGATAACCACTGCCTTAGCCCTTAACCTCAATGTGTCGTTATTCGAATACTCCTCAATGATTACCAGGTAGAAAGCTGGAAAAGGTTGCATTCCTTGTAAATAATGAAGGCAGGGCAGAAAAGGCCGTTTTATCAGCTGACCCTCATTCAGGCATTGATTTAGTCTCCAAATATGACAAGCTGGACTTAATTTTTTAGGGAAAGAGTAAATGAGACCCGTAGATAGCTGGAACACAGAGACCTCTTGGTTTATTTCTTAAGTGTCACGTCAGCCTGCCCACTTAAGTGATTAAAGAAGCTCTAAACTGCAAAGGGAACTGGGCCCTGATTTGTTCAGGGTCAGGAGCAATGGCTCGAAACCATCTTGTTTGCAGATATTCCTTTCATGTTATTAGGCTGTCAGTTGACAGACTTTTGCAAGATTTATGGCTCAAAACTCAAGTGTCCACATGTGTGTGAGAAGCGGGATGTTGCGATGGGTCTGATCCCATTGGATGAGGTGAGGGAAGAGGAAAGGCCTGAGGCTACCAGGAACCAGGCCCTTTGGGGGCTTCCACCTCCCAGCCCCACTTTCTCTGTTTTATTTTTTTCCTTCCTCTCATTCCAGTGTACCTTATATTTCGTTTCTGGGAATTTCTGCTCTTGGAAATTAAAATAGAAAATAAGACTTCAAAGGGAAGCACCTAATTTTTATGAAAAGATTCCTAGGGTGCTTTTAATAAAGTCCTCTTGAGGGTGTATTAAAAAAGATTTAGGAGCCCTGTTCCCTGCAACTTGAGAAAACTGTCCTTTCAAAGCAAAAGGAACTGTACTTTGTTGGACCTGTGTCTTTCTGACATATTTGAATGGAAATTTCTGATATTTAAAATCTCGCATTCTCTTCACAGCAGGGACAGTAATTTCCCTGCGTCTCTCTGCTTTTCCCTCAGATGTTTTTCTCTCTCCTGCCAAGAGAGACCCTGCTGCCTGTCTCTGTCAGCTTCCCTCCTCACTGGCTTCCCTCCTTCACGTCCTCCATCCCACACAGAAACTTCTCAGAGGAAATGCTACCATGATTCGAGTCTGCTTGAATCCTTCTGTGATTCTCCAGGATGTATGAAATCCAAACTTAGAGCAGGATACAAGGCATGTCTGGGGCTGAGAATTTGTTCCTCCTCCAACCTCCAAGCCTGTTTGCACACACGTGTGTGTACATGCATGCACACACACATAGTTTTCAAGCCATATGCATTATTGTCATTCCTCAAAATGCCATCTATTCATATTCTTCCCCATCTATTCACATTCTTCCCCATCTATTCACATTCTCTTCTTTCTCTGTAGTAGACATCATAAACACCAACCCTAACTTTGAGACTCTCCTAAAATACCTCTTTCTCTGTAAAAATGGAAGCTTTCCTCCTCAGTCACAACCTATCAGGGATATCTCCTTATATTTGCAAGCATGCATGCATGACCTATGGACTGTACTCCATCAGGCTCCTCTGCCCATGGGATTTTCCAGGCAAGAATACTGGAGTGGGTTGATGTTTCTTACTCCAGGGGATCTTCCCAACTGAGGGATTGAACCCCCTGCATCTCTTGCATCTTCTGCATTGGCAGGTGGACTTTTCAGCACGGAGCCACTTGACAATTCCTAACTTCTTATACAGTCTACCAGTAATTGTGCAGTGTTGGTGCGTTGTATGGTTCTATCCCCAGAGATGCTGTTTGAAGGCAAGTTTTGGGACTACATTGCATCAAAAAATGCTGAGCAAAGACCAATCAAGTAGCCTTAAGAAGCCATCGGCTGACTTAAAAAACAAACAAACAAACAAACAAACACCCTAAAACTAGGGTAGGAATTGCTCAAAAATATGTTTCGGGGGCAGAGGAAAACGCTTACAGGTAAAATATATGGAGAATAAACTGATTCACTTTTGTCCTGTTTCTAAGGCCCCCTAATTTCATAACCAAACTTACTAATATCCACTGTATTCTGGAATTCCAGTAGACCAAAAAGAGCTGAAAAGGATACTTCAGTGGGATAGCTATTTGCCAGGCCACATTTCTTTGTTTTGCTGGCTCATGGGGAGGGGTGTATGTGCTCAGTCATGTCCGACTCTTTGCAACCCCATGGACTGTAGTCCGCCGGACTTCTCTGTCCATGGGATTTCCCAGGCACGGATACTAGAGTAGATTGCCATTCCCTACGTCAGGGGGATCTTCCCGACCCAGGCATCAAACTTGCATCTCTTGTGTCTCCTGCATTAGCAGGTGGATTCCTTAACCACTAGTGCCACCTGGGAAGCCCAAAAGGGAGGAGTGATTATCCCCAAATTCTACAGGAATGCATGTGAGGTCGTAGATGAAGTAAAGAAGGTGCAGTGACTTGGCAAAGCCTTCTCATTAGTGATATCCCAATATGCTGTGTCCTGTGAATGCAGAGTGTCTCTTTGGCTAATAGATTAACTTCAATATTGAAAGCCAAATTCCATTATTTTTGGTAATTGGGAGGAGTATTTTGTGCCATATGTATTCATATGTGCTTGATAATTTATGTATGAAAAACTCGTACAGATATTTTGTTTAAACTCAAACTAGATAGTATAAATCTTTTTTTCTAAAGTAGTATAGATCTCCATTGATTTTCAAATTGTATTGCTTATATTCAATACTTGTGTACGTGTGGGGAGATGGAGTTTTCAGTGGGCTCAGAGAAATGGCACATGACAGAGGGCCCAAGAGCAAGTTTTAAGACTGTATCTCCTGTCACTGTGTATGCCTGAAGGTTAAAGAAAAAAAATATTTTCCCTGCCTGGGAAAGCAGATCAACTCCCATCCTTTCTTCTGGCTTTTTCCTAGCCAAGAATGTGTTTCACATGTGCCCCCAAATAGGGCACCTGGCTATGTGTGGCATTTGCCCTGTTTTTCCTCTTTGACTACAGCAGAGATGTCACCTTCCACCCTATGATCTCCTTGCAAAAGGGTACAAGTTCCCTTGCACTGGGTCTGCCTGCTATTTCTTGGGCGGCAAAGGAGAGCTGGCTTGTGTTTTAGTGTTACCCATGAATTTTGTGAAACAACGTTTTTATTTCATATTTGTCTTTTCTTTTCCCTGGGACTCTGACATGAGTCTGTGAGAGAAACTGTGGGGTCAGAAAATAATCTTAAGCCATATAACCCACTGTACTTAGATGGGACACTCTTGTCTGAAATGAACTCACTGTCCTTGGACTCAGTTTATGAGCCTCTGCTCTTATTTTCTCCCAGGATGCCCTTGGTGCTTCAGGCAGATATATACCTGTTGGGCATAGTCTGTTTGTCCTTCAGACAGCGGGATAGATACGAATTTGTGCAGCCAGCGGGCTCTGGGGGGTGAGAATGGCTTAGATCAGTCAGATCTATGACTCACTCTATACCTATAGTGACAGTTATATAGATGAAGGGCTACAAGACCCCCAAAGCCCTTGAGGGAAATCATTTGCTCAAGCTATACTTAGACAGTATCACATTGGGCACTCTAGTCTAGGTCTTTCTAACTCCAGAGTCCTATATGTTTAGTATTTCTCTTTTCTTCTCTCTCTTTAGCCTTCTTGTTATTCAGTTGCTATGTCATGTCTGATCCTTTGTGACCCATGGACTGCAGCAGGGCAGGCTTCCCTGTCCTTCACTATCTCCCAGAGTTTGCCCAAGCTCATGTCCATCGAGTCAGTGATACCATCCAACCATCTCATCCTCTGTCATTCCTGTCTCTTCCTGTCTTCAATATTTCCCAGCATCAGGATCTTTTCTAATGAGTTGCCTCTTCACATCAGGTAGCGAAAATTTTGGAGCTTCAGCTTTAGTCCTGCCAATGAGTATTTATGGTTGATTTCCTTTAGGATTGACGGGTTGGATCTCCTTGCAGTCCATGGGACTCTCAAGAGTCTTCTCAGCACCACAGTTTGAAAGCATCAATTCTTCGGTGCTCAGCCTTCTTTATGGCCCAACTCTCACATCCATGACTACTGGAAAAACCATAGCTTTGATTAAGTGGACCTTTGTCGGGAAAGTGACATCTCTTTAGCCTGAAGATGTGTACTAGATATAAAATAAATGTTGAATGAACAGATGAGTGTTGTTTGTATCAGCATCACATGCATTGCCTGGCAAGTTGGAAATACTGTGAAGACAATACACAAGTAACACTATTGTGTATAAAGGGTTTAGTTAAAAAATATCACTTGTTAAAATCTAATTCTGAAGAACCTATGTAGAGTTAGAATTTAGTATGCTGCTGCTGCTGCTAAGTCGCTTCAGTCATGCCCGACTCTGTGTGACCCCATAGACGGCAGCCCACCAGGCTTCCTCATCCCTGGGATTCTCCAGACAAGAACACTGGAGTGGGTTGCCATTTCCTTCTCCAATGCATGACAGTGAAAAGTGAAAATAAAGTCGCTGAGTGGTGTCTGACTCCTAGCGACCCCATGGACTGCAGCTCACCAGGCTCCTCTGCTTATGGAAATTTCCAGGCAAGAGTACTGGAGTGGGGTACCATTGCCTTCTCTGAGAATTTAGTATAAAACCTTGAATTTTTAAAGACCAAAAAAAAGTAACCCAGAGTCTTTATGGTCTGCCTCAGAGAGGATGATGGTTTCTGACAATAAGTATTTGAAGTGAATTTTTTTGGAGACGTAAACAAATCCCATAGAGTTTTCTTCTTTTTTTTCTTGTAAATTAATTAATTTATTTTAATTGGAGGCTAATTACTTTACAATACTGTGGTGGTTTTTGCCATACACTGACATGAATCAGCCAGGGGTGTACATGTGTCCCACATCCTGAAACTCCCTCCCACCTCCCTCCTCATCCCATTCCTCAGGGTTGTCCCAGGGCACCATCCCTGAGCGCCCTGTCTCATGCATCGAACCTGGACTGGCAATCTATTTCACATATGGTGATATACGTGTTTCGATGCTATTCTCTCAAATCATCCCACTCTCGCCTTCTCCAACAGGATCCAAAAATCTGTTCTTTACATCTGTGTCCCTTTTACTGTCTCGCGTATAGGGTCATCGTTACCATCTTTCTAAATTCCATATATATTTGTTAATATACTATATTGGTGTTTATTTTCTTCTGACTTACTTATTCTGCATAATAGTCTCTGGTTTCATCCACCTCATTAGAACTGCTTTTAATAGCTGAGTAATATTCCATTGTGTATATGTACCACAATTTTCTTATCCATTCATCTGCCGATGGACATCTAGGACACATGTACCCCAATGTTCATCAAAGCAGTGTTTACAATAGCTAGGACATGGAAGCAACCTAGATGTCCATATAATTTTCTATAAGATGTATCTTTTAGGTGTATACATTTTTAAATAGTACAGTTTATGTCAGTACCTTATTTTTTAAGCAAGACTGTAGTAAACATTGGGAAGCTCATATCATACTTAAAATGGCTTTTAGGGAATCCCCTGGTTGTTCAGTGGTGAGGGCCTGGCTTCAGTTTATAGTCAGGGAATTAAGATCCCACAAGCCATGTGGAACAGACAAAAATAAATACAGAAAAATAAATAAATGACTTTTATTTACTTGAGAAGAACTTTATAACCTTGAAAGATCTTTCATTTTTATGCGGTTGTTACCATTCATTATAAGGATTGTTTCATTCTCCTCTAAAGTTCACTTTTATGTTTGGAAAGTAGTTGATGTGTCTACATGGAAAATGTTACATTCAAAACTGCACATCCTCTTTTTCACAGATATTCAGGTTATAGTAATAATGTTTATTTTCTGATATGATACATACTAGACTCTGCATTGAATAATATATATGGATACATTTGCATACATACACATAAATACACATAAGAATGAGTCCTATTAAGACACACATGCTTGCCTGCCCATCTTTTCATTGATATGTAAGATTTTCCTCCCACCCTAGGAGTTTGAGTTACACAGTGATAGGACTTCTTTTATACTTGCTAATTCTATTCTCTATTATATTCCAAAAGGCATCATATTATCTGCCTTGTCCGATTTGCTTCTGTGCTCATTAAAGTGGCCTGCTGTGAAGTTAATTTTTCTTGCTCATTTTATTGGTATTTTGGGAGAGTGAAATTTTTTCCAAGCAGTTTCAGCTTTAGTATAGGGTTGTAGTAGCTGTCAAAAGAATGCTTTAAAAACCTTCCTCTAAAATAAATCAAAAATAAAAGCTGCTTATTTTAGTATCTCTATTGAAATATAAATTACAGGTCATTGATCTTTCCCCCCACTTCCTTGCAATTATTTTTATTGAATTTTTTAAAAAGTAAAACAATGCAGTGTATTAAAAAAAAAAAAGCAAATAAACCTCTATGATAAGAATAGTACTGAATGGTTTGAAAATGGCAGCAACACTTTTTTTTTGTAGGAAAATAGCATAATATGACCTAGCTTTGTTTTAAATCTCTACAATAGAAAATAAAGTGTAGCAGTGATTAGGTTAGTATACCTCAGAGTCAATCTAAAGTCTCAGCATGGAGGGAAAGTTTTAAATTCTAAAAGTTTAGATTCAATTACTCTTGTCAGTTCAATGTCTTACATATATCTAGACATAGATTTATACATAAAATATAATCTATAATGTATAATAAAATATATAAATAATATAATTATATATATAGCATGTATCTATAATATATAAAATATGAGTATATATTCAAATTGAAATATATTTTAAATAATGCATATTTATATATGTATAATAATATAATACATCTATATATAACACACAACGAGGTACAAGATGGATAGCTGATGAGAAGTTGCTCTCTGATGATCTGAAGGGATGGATGTGGGGAGAGGCCAGAGGCTTGAGAGGGAGGGTATGTTTGTATAATTACAGCTGATTTGAATTATTGCATGGCAGAAACCAACACAATATTGTACAAATTTAAAAAACAAGCCAACAACCAGAATCTTAAAAAGTTATATAATGTATCTTTTAAATACTACATAGTTCAGTTCAGTTCAGTCACTTAGTCCTGTCTGACTCTTTGAGCACCTGTGAAATGCAGCACCCCAGACCTCCCTGTCCATCACCAACTCCCAGAGTCCACCCAAATCCAAGTCCATTGAGTCGGTGATGCCATCCAACCATCTCATTCTCTGTCGTCCCTTTCTCCTCCTGTCCTCAATCTTCCCCAGCATCGAGGTCTTTTCCAATCAGTTCTTCACATCAGGTGACCAAAGTATTGGAATTTCAGCTTCGAGATCAGTCCTTCCAATGAACACCCAGGACTGATCTCCTTCAGAATGGACTGGTTGGATCTCCTTGCAGTCCAAGGGACTCTCAAGAGTCTTCTCCAACACCACAGTTCAGAACCATTAATTCTTCGGTGCTCAGCTTTCTTTATAGTCCAACTCTCACATTGATGCATGACCACTGGAAGAACCATAGCCTTGACTAGATGGACCTTTGTTGGCAAAGTAACGTCTCTGCTATTTAATATGCTATCTAGGTTGGTCATAACTTTTCTTTTAAGGAGTAAGCGTCTTTTAATTTATGGCTGCAGTCACCATTTGCAGTGATTCTGGCAACCCCCAAAAAATAAAAGTTGGGACTGTTTCCACTGTTTCCCCATCTATTTGCCATGAAGTGATGGGACCAGATGCCATGATCTTTGTTTTCTGAATGTTGAGCTTTAAGCCAACTTTTTCGCTCTCCTCTTTCACTTTCATCAAGAGGCTCTTTAGTTCTTCTTTAATTTCTGCCATAAGGGTGGTGTCATCTGGATATCTGAGGTTATTGCAATTTCTCCTGCAATCTTGATTCCAGGTTGTGCTTCCTCCAGCCCAGCGTTTCTCATGGTGTACTCTGCATATAAGTTAAATNCTGGTTCCTCTGCCTTTTCTAAAATCAGCTTGAACATCAGGAAGTTCGGGGACATGTAAAAGCATTTTGCTCAAAAAGAAGTTAAACAAAAGATTTTTTTTCCACCTTTTCATCCCACTAACATTTTAGAGGGACTCATCATCATTATCTGAAAATATTTTGAAGGCTCATGCGGCATTCACACTCTTTCAAGTTGTTTAGACTAACAGAATGCTTTTATTCTAGGTGCTTATAACTCAAACCAGCTAATGCCAGCCTGAAATCTACAAGGCAGAGATTGTATAATAAAGCATATTATAAGTACAGGAAAAGGAAATTAATTTAAGAGAAAGCCCAGATATGGGAGTTTGAAGGGTAGACAAAAAGTGTTGCTGAAGTTTAATCTTCTCTAATGCAATATCNAACCAGCTAATGCCAGCCTGAAATCTACAAGGCAGAGATTGTATAATAAAGCATATTATAAGTACAGGAAAAGGAAATTAATTTAAGAGAAAGCCCAGATATGGGAGTTTGAAGGGTAGACAAAAAGTGTTGCTGAAGTTTAATCTTCTCTAATGCAATATCTGCAAGTAGCTTTGGCACCAAGATCATAAAGCTATCTCCCTGAACCTGGATCAGAAAGCCTACTGTTTGTGAAGACAAATGCAGATGTGTCTGCAAAGGGGCAGTTCAAAATAACAGACCTTCTTAATGCTGTGTGGTTAGTTTGGAATGTTCTTAATCATTTGCTTTAGGTCATTTATGAAAGCTCTATTGTGTCATTAACTAGATGATTCTATGATTTGAGCTTATTTCTTCATATTTAAAAAGCTTTCCAGGGCTACCCTTCTTTGGTTTGCATTTAAGTGAAATTAAGTCTGACTGTTCGGTATTGCCTGTAGACTAGCTGAAGTAGTTCCTCCAGCTCACATCCTTAGGGCCTCATTAGGAAGAAGTTCACAGCATGCCTGACACTGGTTAATATTTGCAGAGCTCATTTACCTACATTGGAAACAAACCAAAAAAAGGCCAGTCAAATCCTCCTGAAGTGAAGAAGGCTGAGGGCATCAGTGCCCATCATCTGGGTCACCTCTCTCTGTCAGAAGTGGATGACCCACCAGGCGGTGACTTCTATCTCTTTTAAGCTGAAAGAGACCTGTTGAAAATGTGTCTCCAAGTACCTTTATTGTTAAAGATCTGGCAGGACAAAATAGGTAACCCATAAACCTTGAGAGAAAAAGTGATAACAGAAAGGATTCCTTTCCAAAACAAGATGTGTCCTTTACATAAACCTAGTTAGCCAGAGAGTTTATTTTACAAGATAAAGGACAATTTGGCTGCCCTGTTGGAATTCTAATCTAATGCTGCTAAGTCACTTCAGTCGTGTTCGACTCTGTGCGACCCCATAGACGGCAGCCCATCAGGCTTCCCCGTCCCTGGGATTCTCCAGGCAAGAACGCTGGAGTAGGTTGCCATTTCCCTCTCCAATGCATGAAAGTGAAAAGTGAAAGGGAAGTTGCTCAGTCGTGTCCGACTCTTCGTGACCCCATGGACTGCAGCCTACCTGACTCCTCCATCCATGGGATTTTCCAGGCAAGAGTACTGGAGTGGGATGCCATTGCCTTCTCCATGTTTCCCTATTCAGAAATGCAGGGTATGGTGATTTGTAGTTTTCCGAGAAAACTGCTCCACACTGTCTTCATTCCTATCTCTCATTACCGTTTTTATAATTCCACTTTGTCAAATTGTCTGATACATGCCATTTACATTAATGTATCCATATTGGGCTTCCTTGGTGGCTAAGCAGTAAAGAATCCACCTGCTAATGCAGGAGGCGGGTATTTGATCCTGGGCTCGGGAAGATCCTTGGAGAAGGAAATGGCAACCCACTCCAGTATTCTTGCCTGGAGAATTCCATGGACAGAGGAGCCTGGCCAGCTACAGTCCGTGGGATTGCAAAGAATCGGACATGACATAGCAACTAAACAGCAACAATTGGGAAATTAGATGTGAATAGTTATGGGCAAAAGTCCTCAACAGTTGAACTCTGTCTTCTCATTATATCAAACGTATTTAGGAACCATTGTGTTTGTTCTTTTATGAAGATGATTTTGGCTACATTGAGATGAGTGTGCATAAATCATAGGTACTAGATAGTTAATCTAGAAACATCCTCAACCTTTGTATATTATTGGGCTGGCTAGAGATTATTAAGTACCTGGCCTCTTTGTTAAAGAGGGTCTGGTCTGTTGCACTTATTATGATAAAAGCATCCTGGAGAACATGTGTCAAAAGCTGTTGAACTCCAGTAGGATTTTTAGTAATTTAATTACTCTCAAAAATTAAAGTGATTAACCCTAGATTTGGGGTTTTTCTGTTTCCTCTACTTTTCTTTTTCTTTTTGCTTTTGTTGAACAATGTTTTTTTTGAAAAAAAAAAAAAAGTTTTGAATTTTTATTAATGACAGTTTTATTGAGGGTATAAGTGTTTTCACATTGTCCAGCAGTTTCCTTACCAATGATTTTCATTTGTTTTCATGTGAACCAGTTTTTTCAAAACCATATTTTTGTATCCTTAATTTGTGGAATTCTGATTTTTGTAAATGAGTGAAGTTCTTAAGTTTGAAGTTATTAGGAATGAATGATACACATTTGTGGGTTTTGTTACTTAATACTCTACTACTCCAAATGATATTCCAAAGAGCAAAGTGCGACTTTCCCTTTTGTCTGGATCCTAAAAACTGTATTTTTGTTTGTTTGTTTGTTTAGTTTTGTTTTGTTTTGGGAAGTTTCTGGATGATAATTTTTATAATTGTGAGCAATAACATTTTGAATTGTCAAATTCAATGAAGTGTTGTTAGTAATCACCCTCCTTTTCCTCTTTGCAATATTTGACTCTGTTGAGCATAGCAATTACTTTAAGCTTTCATTTCCTCAGATTTTATTCTCCTACACTTAATTGGTTTTTAGCCTACTATTCATATTTGTTCTCTTTAGTTCATATTCATTAATAGTAAACTTAAAGGTCCTGACACTCATGCTCTGATATTTATAGTCTCTGCTTCAGGAAATAAATCCTATGGATATATTCAGAATATACCTCTGGTTGAAATAGTGTGTGTGTGCATGTGTGTGTGTGCGTATATGTGTGTGTGTGCACGCACATATATGCTCAGTCATGTCTGACTCTCTTGCGACCACATGGACTGTAGCCTGCCAGGCTCCTCTGTCCATGGGATTTCCCAGGCAAGAATACTGGAGTGGGTGGCCCTTTCCTTCTCCAGACGATCTCTCTGACCCAAGGATTGAACCTACGTCTCTTGAGTGTCCTGCATTGGCCAGTGAACCTAAAAAGCCCAGGAAATAGTAGTTATCTTCAAATACTTGATACGGGATGGGACTTAAAAGAGTGCTAGCAATGCCAAAGCCACTTTAGGAAAATTATTTTATTTTCTAGTAAAAAATATTATTTTTTTTCTCAACCACAACAGCTGAGGCTCAGCAGGAAGTAATTTTCTTGGCCAAGAGTATATGGTTAATAAGTAGAAGATTCAAGACTTTCTAGAAAAGGTACCCATTAGAGGGTGTCTTGGGAATATCAGGAGCTGAGCCCACCTTATCATCTCTGAGCTTCAGTTTACTCGACTGCAAAGTGGGAATGATGATGTCTATTTCAACAAAACTGTTGAGATCATTAAGGAATGTATATGAAAATGCCTTGTTAACTTTAAAGCTCTGTAGGTGAGGAGTATGTATTTTTATGAGTGTGTTGTTATTGCTTGTGCTTGAGGCTGTATATGTGAGTCCTCTCCTGAAAAGTAGTTTTTACAGCTTCTTTATAAAATACATCATGTCTTCACTGTCTAGAATTTTTTTAACTAAGCTATTCTCAGCGATGTGCTGTTTAGTTAATTCAGTTTGGGTCAGAAAAATATAGAGAAGAAAACAGTTCAATGATGTTGAACTGTGTATATTAGTCAGAAGTGTCTCATGTGAAAAATGACAACCCACTCCAGTATTCTTGCCTGGAAAATTCCATGGACTGCAGAGCCTTGCAGGATACAATCCATGGGGTCCCAAAGAGTGGGACATGACCTAGCACGCATACATGTATGCACGCACGTTTCATGTGTACTCCTTCTTCCCTCTCTTTCAATGTAACCATGATAATATTTTATACTTTTTTCATCATTCACCTTGTAGTCTTTAACTAATCTTCCTTCATCCAGTCTCCTCTCCTGTGTCAGTCTTCTATCCTGCCAATGGAGTGATCATTCTAATAAGATAAATTTGACCATTTCATTGCACTGATTATAAATATTAAATGGTTCAACATTGTTGGGACTTTCCTGGCATTCCAGTGGTTAAGACTCCGTGCTTGCAATACAGGGATATATCATGAAAGCTCCATGAATGTTATAAGATCAAACATATCTAACTATATTCAAATCATTTCTTATATACTCACTCTCAAACACTGAAAATTGCCAGCCATTTTATAAACAGAATTACCTTTGACATTTTTATTATTTCAGCAACTTCATGTTAGAAAAAAATAATGGTATGTAAAGCTAAGTGCTAAGATGTTTAATTTTGTCTCTTGGTTGAAAGAACAATGTATATGGCAATAATCAGTAGATTTTGCTTCTACTTTTCTAGATGTATGGTTATTTACATTAAAACTAAAATTATTGGGGAAAAAGTTGATTATTGGGATAAGAATTTTTGCCTAAAGAAATGTCCTGGTTTAAAATCATTTATTATAAAATCTAAAAATTCTAAAAATATTATAAAAGCATTTTATTTATAATGATTTGTTGTTGAAAATATTGGTGTGAATATAATTTTCTCTCCAAGTACAATATCCTGAATAATGTTATATCCATAAGGATTGCAGATCTTTGCAGTCTGTTGGCATCATGTTTCTGCATAATTATTCACCTTGTCAATTACTTGGATATGAGTGTTGAATGCTTAGAGTGTTAGTTCAGAAGATACTGATCCCAGAATATTCCCTGGAATCTGTTCCTTAAAATAATTGATAATATGAATTTGTTTTATTATCATATGCTGTCTTCTAAAATTAAGATTAGGGAATGGGAATATGATTAAGAGCTGTTAATGAGATGCTGAGTGATTATGCCTAAATTATGGATATTGAGTTTATTGGGTGAAATCTATTGAGTTTCAAAACCAAGTGACAGGTTACTCTAGTTGTTGGCAGTAACATGGAAAACAAGAATCTCAAAGTCAGTAAATTCACAGAGTATTTTCTCTTAGAATATTCTTTGTAACAAAATAAATGTTTTCCTTTAAGACTCAAATTATTTTGAACAATTTTCTATTTAGGAAAAAGATAATTGATTTATAATGTTTAAAGGGAAAACCCAAGAACATAAAAGAGAAGCAGGGACTCTATCTTACTCATCTTGTGGCTTTGGTTTTAGTTTGGTACATTGTAATAACTCACTAACTGTTGTTAATGAATGAGTGAATGGTTAAGGGGATGATTGGACAGAGGGAGAGTGGGTTAGATGGATGGATGAGTGAATGACGTAAAGATCTGTCCAGAAGTCAGAGAAAAAGTTATAAAAAATATAAACAATGGTTTTAACAAAGCCCTATATATAAGATATACCCAAGAATGATTTCATACCACACTGCATTATATCCCTTCAAATGAATGTCATTTTTCAAGATTATTATTTTGGTCTATGATTGCTACTGTTTAATTTTGAAAATATTATCTTATTTTAAATTCATAATAATTTTGAAGTTATATAATAAAACAGCCACTATGCCTCATTATTTTATAGGAACATCATAATACTTTAACAAGATGTTTTGCCAAGTGTTCTCACCCAATTCAGGAGACCAAAAACAGGCTTGAGATGACTTTTGTGTCTCTGAAACCACATATGCCATCAGTGGAGTTTTGCTTATTGAGATGTATCTCAAAAGTGTGTTGCAGTTTCTGAATGACAGTTCCAAAAACAAAGCAATGGAATTACTGAAATAAGTTTGTTTTTTCCAAAGAGACTACTTCGAAGGGGAAAAATTTACTTCAAATATGTTTAAGAAACAGTCTCATTAAATTGTTGTCCATACCTTAAAGCCATGTTTAATGATATTAAGGTAATAGGATTTGACCCACTAAGAAAGTTACAAATATGTATCAGTGATTTTCTAGAGAATCAATATTTTTTCTAAGTACATATTCGTTCTAAGTGTGAATTATGCCTGTAGCATCTTGGACAATGATAATTTGGTTTGATTTATTCTGTAAACTATTTCCCTGTATTGAATGAAATTCTGAAATTTTAAAATATAGGACTAATGCTTTGTTGATTACAAAAGATTTAAGGATTTTTATTTCATTGAATAAATATTTTTATCCTGTTAGCTATTGTGGTATAAAATAATGACATGATATGCTGCCTTTTCTACTACTTCTTTTATGGAAGTGTCAATGGGACCTACATGCTAATTAATATTATAAAATTATTTGAAAAGTTTTGGTTGTCTAAATGTGTTCAGTTTTTTGTTTGAAAATATCTAACCTTGGTAAAACTGCCTTTGCTTTAATAACTAGTTCATCTTTAACCATGTCTTAAAAACTCTCCTTAGGAAAGGAACAAAAGTAAAATAAGTAAGGTATCTTCAGTTAGTAATTAGTATAAAAACAAATTACATATATCATTTTATTTTGGAACATTTGGAATTGTTATATAGAGCACATACTAAGTATAAAAGATTAGTAAGAAGTGGAACTTGCTTGATGATTACTGCTGCTGCTGCTTCTAAGTCGCTTCCGTTGTGTCCGACTCTGTGCGATTCCATAGATGGCAGCCCACCAGGCCCCATCCCTGGGATTCTCCAGGCAAGAACACTGGAGTGGGTTGCTATTTCCTTCTCCAATGCATGAAAGTGAAAAGTGAGAGTGAAGTCACTCAGTCTGTGTGACTCTTAGCGGCCCCATGGACTGCAACCTACCAGGCTCCTCCATCCATGGGATTTTCCAGGCAAGAGTACTGGAGTGGGGTGCCATTGCCTTCTCTGTGATGACTACTGGAACTCATGTAATTACCATATTACTCTATTTGCACTTGAGTAAATAGAGGTTTGTTTGTTTTTTTGCTGTTGTTTAAAGTTTTGTTTTTATCTTTTATTTTATTTTTAACCACATTGTGTGGCAAGTGGAATCTTAGTTCCTTGACCAGGCATTGAACCCTTGCCCTCTGCATTGGGGAGATGGAGTTTTAACCACTGGCCCTCAGGGAAATCCCTTACATATGTTTCGATAAATAAATATTGTTACTTCACTTAATGTGACTGATAGATTCAAGAGGAATGACTTAGCTAACTAATTTTTTTCATCTACATTATATGAAAGCATGTTTGTTAGGTTTCTATCCAGACAGGTCCTCCAACAAGAGTTCACTTTCAAATCAGTTGTTGAAATTCTGAGTAGATTGCCTATAGGATTGCTGTTAAGAGCTGGATCTGCCATCTGCCTACCTAATTTCATCTAGATATCTAGTTAAAACATACAGATTTATTGCCTTAAAATTTTTAGTCAACTAGTGAACAAATCTTTCACTGAAGATTAAATGAAATTAAATGAAAAAAATATACCTACTAAGTTATACCTGTTGACATTGAAAGGTGAGAATAAACTTTTAATTATGAGTTACATTTGTTTTTCTGCATTTGTTTAATTATTGTTCTAATTAAGCTTATAATTTCTACAGAGTGTAATGTTAAATATATTTCACCTACTTTGAACTTAGTACAGTAGTATTTAAATGTGTTACGATAATTGTATGCAATCCAAGCATTAATTTAGTTCAATGAAGATTTTTGTTTTGAATTTATATTTACTTAATCAAATACTTATACATTTTAAGACATTAAAATATGCTTAACTATGTGTAAGAATGCCAGAATACCACAGAAATGCTAATTAAACAAAAATAGTGATCAAATAGCTCATGAAGCTGAAATGAAACTCAATGAAATATGATGAAATGAAATAGAAAGAAAATGGAGAGAACACTGGAGTTGAAAAATTAATATTTACTTAATCAAATACTTATATTTACTTATATAAATATAAATAAAATACTTATTTTTACTTAAATACTGAAATTTATATTTACTTAATCAAAAACTTATACATTTTAAGAAGTCAAAAAATGCTTAACTATGTGTAAGAGTGCCAAAATACCATAGAAATGGTAATGAAACAAAAAATAGTGATCAAATATCTCATGAAGCTGAAGTGAAACTCAGTGAAATGAAATGAAATGAAATACAATGAAAATGAAGGAGAACACTGGAGATGAAAAATTAGAAATATGAAGGGAAGTAAAATGTCTTTAGACTAATCAAAGAAACTAGGGACACTTCAGAGAACTTAATACTGTTTTCATACCACATATCTCTCTCATTTCATGAGCTCAAACACTATTACTTATAAAAACATACATACCCACAAAGTTTAACTACTTAATGAGCTATTCATTGATAGAAATTTAAGTCCATGGACAGAATATGGTGATGCTCTCAGAATGCTCTCGTTCTTTTGTTGTGCACAACTGATGCTGTTCTTTCAAGAATCAGCCATAGAGCTTATTAATTATTATATCCAAGAAAAATAAATTTAAAAATTGTTCTTCATGTTTACCTGAAACTGTCACAACTTCCTTAATCAGCTATACCCCAATACAAAGTATAAAGTTTTTAACAAACGAATATGAAAGAAAAATTGCAACTACTTTAACCCTACTTTTACCTGTCATTACAAAATTGTGTAATTTATCATTATTGAAAAATTTCTGAGATTATGAATGTTGAGTCAAAGAAGACACAATTGAAATGTTTAATCTTATGGCCACATTCCATTCGTACCATTTTGTAATGTATTAAAAAGATTGTTCTTGCAGTGAAATATATGAAATATGACTTAGTTGCATAGATTTTACTAAGTTCTGCTGGAATTATACTGGGCACCAGTGATTTCATATACACAACAGGTAAACACTGAGAATATGATGTAATATAAGTTCTGGGAACTGATGTCCGGGGGGAATGAATACAGGAGGGAAGAAAAGGCAGAAGGTAAAGCAGGGGAAGAAGAAATAGTGATGTGCCCTACCTCTGAGGTGTATATTAGTACAGCTTCTCAGAAGCAGATCCTGAGACAAGGATTCAAGTGCAAGTTATTTAATAAAGTGCTCCCAGGAGAAACCAGTAAAAGAGTGGAAGAAAAAGGACAGGGAAGCCTTGATTTTAGAAGTATGATTTCAGAGAGGGTGTGATTTCAAGAGAAGTCCTGAACTAGTCTTGTGGGGCACTGGGGATATAAATTAAACCTTAGAGTTTTAACCTTCTCAAGGCAAAGAAGTTGGATGTCACTCTGCCCTACCAGACAGTCATGGATTATAAACCGACAGCGGGTGAGACCTGCATTTCCAGGCACTTTCAGCTCCCTCCTCCTACAATACAAGGGTCCCCAGTAGTCTAAGGGGAATCCTCAGAAGAAAGTTGCAGGAGCTAAAGAGGAGAAACAAAGCCCACGGAAGCTGGGAATTGGGTCCTTAGAACCACTAAAGAAGGGGTCTGGTCTGAGGGGACACAATAGGGTCCAAACATAGAATTTCAAAATATAAGCTCTTTTTTGTTGTGTCTCCACCGCCCATCCTGCTCTTTCTACATCTCCTCCCATCCCTTGCTATTGCTCTTGAGAGTTTTCAAGTCCCTCGTACCTTACAGCTACCATTCCCGTGCAGGTCCAGACTCTTTTCTCAGTTGGGGCCACCTTTTCTTTTCTACAGCTGAATGAACGACATTTCTTTTTAAAATATTTCTTTATTTTAAAATTTTTATTTATTTGGCTGCTTCAGCACATAGGATCTTTGATCTTCCTTGCAGGGTACGGGATCTTTAGTTGCCACATAAAAGCTCTTAGTTAAAGTGGGGAGGGGGTGGGAGTGATCAGGGGTCCAATCTGGACCCCCTGCATTGGAAGCGCAGAGTCTTAGCCACTGGGCCACCAGGGAAGTCCCATGTCTCATTTTCTTAGCTCAGCTAAGCATGGTTTGAATGCATTCACATTATCTTTTAACAGCTGTGTATCAACTGAAGTGAATATCTTAGTCGTATTATTTTAGACCGTTTAGTGAAGAGAACTTGACACTGTACAAAGGAAGAGATTTTCCACTGTGGAGGCCACCAGATGGGCAGAAATAGCCCTACATGTTAGACTTGCTTTCTGCACCTCTGAACCCAAAAGGTTTTCAGTAGCTGCAACTCTTTCTTTGGTTTGTCTTAAAATGACTTCATGTCATGATAGTAACACTGAGGAAGCTGTGTCCAAAAAATAGAGTTTGATACTAAGGAATTTTGGAAATTATTTGAAAATACTCAATTTAACCAACAAATGATGAGTGAAGAAAAAACTATAACTCATTTTTCATCTATCTTAGAAATCATGAATATATTTTTTTCTATCCCCAACAGTGCTAGTAGATTATGGCTAATTAAATTCTCCTGTCTTATCTAGGATTGACATGCATATAATTTTTTTGTAAGAAAGCTGTGAAAAATACATATTGGAATTGTTCATTAAATTCTTCAGATGTTTGTAGAGGAGACCCCATTTAGTAATGTTTAGAGCATGATAGGATTTCCCAGGTGGCTCAGCGGGTCAAGAATCCGCCTGCAGTGCAAGAGACACAGGAGACATGGGTTTGATCCCTGGGTAGGGAAGATCCCCTGGAGGAAAAAATGACAACTCATTCCTATATTCTTGCCTGGGAAATCCCATAGACAGAAGAGCCTGGGGTATACAATCCATGGGGTTACAGAGAGTTGGACAGGACTTAGCAACTGAATACATAAACAGAGCGTGAGAATACTTGTTCTCAAGGAGGATACACTCATCTTTATTCAATTTCAATTTTTTTGCAGAGATTAAAGGATCAAATAGAAATAAGAAAAAATAGTCTCAAAGTATAAATTTGTTCCTTTTTACAAGCCATGATTTACTTCTACAAATAACCCCTAAGAAGTTTTTTAATTTTTTCTATTTTCATAATAAAGTACCTACTAATTTTCAATATAAAACAGCACTTTACTATTTTATTTTTCATTATAATAATAAAACATACTAATTATAACTTATATATTATTATATTACCAAAAGTTAGAGTAGAAGAAAGAAGAGAAACATGAATGCATTTTACCCCACTAACATAAGATAACCAGTGTCAATGGTTTTTTTGCTGCCTAATATTTTACTCTTTATATGTACATTTTTGTGTGCTAGGTTGTTGTTGTTGTTGTTGTTGTTGTTTTTTCACTTAACTTTAAAATGTATACATGGGTCTGTTGTAAACTCTTCATGAATCTTTTTTAATGCTCCCCAAGTGTTTCACTGAATGGGTCATTAGGCTAACAATTCCCTAATTATTGGGCATTTAATTGTTTACAAATTTCTTCTCTTACCCTTTCTAAAGGGTAATCAGCTGGACTTTTAGTGATCAGATCTCTCCAGTTAGCTGTGCAGAAGGTGTGTTTACACTTCAAAGTCCTTTGTTGTTTAGGGAAGCTTCTGTGGTTCTCTTCTATTTCCTTCTCCTGCCAACTGAAGCCATCTACTTGGAAGAAAACTTTATGTCAGAGTGGGCCCTAGACAGGGCTGACTAGGCCTGGAATACTGTAATGCCTGTGTGCTCAGTCGTGTCTCTTTGCAGCCCCACAGAGTGTAGACCACCAGGCTCCTCTGTCCATGGGATTATCCAGGCAAGAATACTGGAGTGGGCTGCCATTTCCTTCTCCAGGGGATCTTCCTGATGGAACATGTGTCATTTAATTGCAGACAGAGGAGAATGTGTGTCTCTTGCATTGCAGGCAGTGGTAAACACTGAACCACTTAGGAAGCCCTCAGGAGTCCCTGAACATTATCCAAAGTCAAGCAACCTAGATCGGAATGGCCCTATAGAGCTTATACTTGACAGATGTTTCCACAGACTGAGATTTTCTATCCACAGTAGTGAAGGAGCACTGTGTATTTTGAAATCAGAAGACTCTTGAGAGTTGCTCTTGAGTAGAGTGAAAGTTCCTGTGGACTTCCCTGGTAAATAGTTTACCTGCAATGCAGGAGACTCAGGTTCTACCTCAGGGTCTGGGAAGATCCCTTGCAGAAGGGAATGGCAAACCACTCTGGTATTCTTGCCTGGAGAATTCCATTGGCAGAGGAGCCTGGTGGGCTACAGCTCATGCAGCCACAAAGAGTCAGACATGATTGAGTGACTAACACTTCACACACANGACTCAGGTTCTACCTCAGGGTCTGGGAAGATCCCTTGCAGAAGGGAATGGCAAACCACTCTGGTATTCTTGCCTGGAGAATTCCATTGGCAGAGGAGCCTGGTGGGCTACAGCTCATGCAGCCACAAAGAGTCAGACATGATAGAGTGACTAACACTTCACACACATAGTGGATGTTCCTGCCATTCTCCTGGTTTACCTGGAAAATCTAGAAGAGGAGGATTCCCATGAGCAGCTTATATAAAGGAAGGCATGCTAAATAGAAGGTGGGGAGGTGGGGTGTTTTGGGCATGGGTTAGTCTGGTAGGCTGCATGTTCCTTCCCCATCTCCCAATTTAATTCTAGAGACTGAGGATCTCAGTAACCAGAGAGGCAAAAGTACTTTGGAAATAAAACCCGTATGGAGGTACGTGTGTGTGTGTCCACGCACTTTTAGATGAGAACATTTGTGAAAGGCTTGGCTAGTGCTTTGAAAGGAATGAAATCCCTTGTACTTCTCACAGACGAGGATAAGTTCTTTGGTAAGAACTTAGGGCAGTGATTAGTCTGGCACAGAATTCCACACCAGAATTTTTATCTATGTTTAATATCTTAGAATCATTTTAATTTTATTGTAAGATTGCTCCTTGTCATGAGTTTGGCAAAGTATGCTAGAACAAAGGTAAAGTCACTAGGATCCAGGGAAGATGCTGTTAATCTGAGAACAGGACCATAGATAGGAGAGGTCACAGTCAGGTTAAGTTTACTTATCTTAGTAGTCTGTGCTTTTCTAGAAAACTCTTTTAGAAAGGACATACTACTTTGAAACAGCAGTAGGCAAAAGCAAGACCAAACTGTGATGTAATCATCAAGAAAACCATATTTATAATAAGGTTAATTAAATTTGCTGCAATCTTGAGACAAGCATGCTGCAAGTGTGCCAGTAAATCTGGTCTTGCTTTATCAGACTGAAGGGCACCCCCTCCTCCTCCCAGAATGAGGAGCTCCTTGCCAGGGGACGCACACAGGCTGGCAACAATAACTAATACGTTATGAGAGGTTAAACAAGTTTAAATAGAATTCCTCTCTGAACTGAAGGGCAAATTGTCAGAAATTTCTTTGTCTGCTGGTGATGCTGTTAAATTAAAAGCACACTGGGAGACTTGGTGGAAGCAACAATGGTTGAAATGATGGCCTGCTGTTTGGAGCAAGCATCCTGGCTCCACCAATGGGCCAGACATCTGCTAGCAACTCCTTGTCAGGTTCTGCCCCACACAGGGCGCAAGAGCACTTTGCAACATTTAACTCATCAGAATCTTCGAGTTCTGCAGTGTGTGCTACGTCAAGAATGTTTATGTTCTAAAACAGAGCTAATTAAACATTTCAAAGGGAAACATTATTTTAACACTAATTAGATATGATTACAGCTTTTTTTTCTGTGTGCTCAGGCAGAGCTACACTAAGCACCTTCATTTTGCTTCCTTTGCTCAATTTGGTAACTGAGTTTTGCCAAATAACGCAGGGCCGTCCTGCCTTGTGGTATTCATTCCAGCAGGTTGGCGAGTTGAAAACCTTTACCAAATTTAAGATGATTTCAACAAAGAACAGCAGCAGTAACAACAATGATAGACTGGATTGTATGCCTCTTGGTAGGAAGGCATGTTACCATAACTTATATCCACTTATGTCCTTTTTTGAGACCCTTTAAAGGTGGATTCTTTTATTTTTTTATTTCAAACGTGTAAAATTGATACAAGCCACAAATACCTCAGTTCCACAGATGAGGAATCCAGGACACAGGATAAGCAGGTCTGAAGCAAAGCAAGACTGGCTGAGATGCACAATGCAGAGCTTGGTTTCTGGGGAGCATCCCTTTAGGAGAGCTAGAAAAGTACTTTTGCTCAAGGCAGTTAAAATCCACCAGATAAAAACTTATCAAATATTCGTGAAAGCCATACTGGATTGGCGATAAATAGACACAAGACCTCTTTAATCGATGACATAAGAAATGCTGTAGTATACTTTTAACTAATGACCAGAAACATCTTAAACTCAAAAAAACTAATTTTACCCATCCATTCATATGACAATTTACTTTTTTATTTGTGTGTTCCGTATGTTAATGGGCTTCCCTGGTGGCTCAGGTGGTAAAGAATCTGCCTGCAGTGCAGGAGACCCCGGCTTGATTCTTGAGTCTGAAAGATCCCCTGGAGAAGGGAATGGCTACCCACTCCAGTATTATTACCTGAAGAATTCCACAGACAGAGGAGCCTGGTGGAAGCCTATAGAAATTCACAAAGATTCAAGATAAGATTTCTACAGAATAGAAAATGCTACACCCATGGTGGATTCATGTCAATGTATGGCAAAACCAATACAGTATTGTAAAGTAAAATAAAGTAAAACTAAAATTAAAAAAAAAAGAAAGAAAATGCTGCAGTTGGAAAACAAATTAGTTGAAAGCCTTTCAGTGATAGAGGGAAACCAAGGGTTTTAAATGTTTACTTCTTAATGAATTCAATGAGATGGTAACATTTCTTAGCTTCTTAAAAGCTATTTATGATTAAGAGTACAAAGTATAGGGAAATAGGTATCAAATGGTATTATGATAGACTGAATATATATTATTTTCTGTGATCTTGAGAAATAGTGCATTTTTAATGCCTTTTCTCAAATTCTATGAAATCATACTTTTTACAAAAGAAATAGAGAAGTTGGTTCTCTGCAGTCCTAATTAAAAAGAACTTTAATGAAAAGTTCTACTTCCAACCCAAGCTTGAGGGCATAGCAGTAGCAGGGGAGTGTTGTGTTCATTTGCTATTTGAGTAGTTGAGGAAGGAGTTGCCTTTCAAACAGCACGCAACTGATATGATGCCCTCAGGACACTGCTGTCACATCAAAATTGATTTAAAACACACACACACATCATTGTCACCGTCATCATCATCATCGCCAAGTGGTTAAAATTTTAACAAACATACCAGAGAATTTTATGCAATTATAATTACGCAGTTGAAATGATGGCTATGATTTTACCAATAACACCCAAATAAATGACAGATGATACCTTGTCTCACTAAGTGGGTATATCTAATTTTAATAAAAATTTCCATGACTGTGTAGGATCTTTTTTCATTATGGATTCATTATGTACACCTTCACAGATATCTCTAAAGCTTGGAATAAGAAACTATAGAAGGATAAAAGTACTTCCTAAATTAGAATGTTCCTCTTTCTTCCTCCAATTAGATTTCATTCCCTATTTTCTCATTGCTATTAATATCCCTATTTTTCCAATCTGCCATGACTTTAAATGTGGAATCTCCTTTTAGTTCTTTGTCTCCTTGGCATCAAATACATTCATAAGTTAGATGATTTTTTTTTTTTCTGTGATGTTTTTCATCTATTTCCCTTGCTATTCCATGGACACCATTTTTGAATAGACCCTTTTCAGCTCTTTCCAATACATTTCACTTGTTTTATAAATGGTCTTTTTTCCTAATTCTCTTTAAACTCATCTCTCATACAGTTACCATGATATCTTCCTGAAACAAAGCCTTTTCTTTGTTGATTTTTTGTTTGAGAATTTCCTTACTTCCCACTGAGTTCTTGCCTCTATTACCAACCAACCTTGCTACAACTCTGTTCTAGCCAGAATCCCAGATCGCCTCAGTTCCTATACTGAGGAACCCTGAGTATACTCAATGTCTGTGCTTCATGTGACTATTTCTCTTAAAAATTTTTTTCATCTCTTTTGGCTTTTAAGACAATGCTAAGCCAGCTTTTCCTCCATCTTTCTACCTTACCTTAGCATCCTTAATAGCATTTTTCTTCCCCTGCCCACCCCTTAAATGGTGGCTTCCTTATAGGTTCTATTTGATCTTTTTCCTCTTACTTTGCCAACTTTCTTGGAGTAACTTTATTGACATCAGTGGCTTTGACTACCACCTAAATGCCAGTGGTGACTAAACTTTTATCTTTAGCCTGTAAACTCATCTATTACATGTGCTTACTGAACATCTGCACTTGAAAGCACTACAGATACCTCAGTTTTTAACATTTCTAAGTTGATATTATTTTCCCCACTCCAACCAAAATCTCCTATTTCTATAGTCTGTTTCATTGTGAATGAACCCATTACTTCTGCATTTTGGCTGAGTCAGAGCCTGAGAGTCTTTAAATAGACAGCTTATCATGCAGAACATTATTTAGAACCAACTGTTGGTTGGGTGAAGGGTATGGCAACCCATTCCAGTCTTCTTGCCTAGAGGAGCCTGGTGGGCTGCTGTCCATGGGGTCACAGAGTCAGGCACAGCTGAGGCGACTTGTCATGTATGCCTGCACTGGAGAAGGAAATGGCAACACATTCCAGTATTTTTGCCTGGAGAATCCCAGGGACAGAGGAACCTGGTAGGCTGCCATCTATGGAGTCACACAGAGTCAGACATGACTGAAGCAACAGCAGCAGCAGCGGCAGCAGTTGGTTGGGCATTTCTTTATGCATTCTTCATGTAGAAGGGGAAAAAATCCAATATATAAAAAAGTACAATAATGATAGTTTCTAACTTTATTGAGGTATAATTGATATATATTTGCACATTTTGTAGTGTACGGTTTGATAAATGTTGACGTATGCATACACCCCGAAACAGTTAACTACAATCAAGACAGTGAATATTATCTCCAAAAATTGTCTCATGTCTGTATCTTCTTTCTGTCACTGTAGATTAGTTTGCATTATCCAGAATTTTATACAAACAGGATCTTCCATTATCTATACACTTTTCTTTGATCTGCTTTCTTGCCATAACTATTTAGATTTATCCATGTTATTATCTGTATCAATTCATTCCTTACTATTGCTGAATAGTATTCACTGGGCTTCCCTGCTAGGTCAGTGGTAACGAATTTGCTTGCCAATACAGAAGATGTAGGTTTGATCCATGGGTCAAGAAGATCCCCTGGAGGAGGAAATGGCAACCCATTCCAGTATACTTGCCTAGGAAATTGCATGGACAGAGGAGTCTGATGGGCCACAGTCCATGGGGTCACAAAAGAGTCACACATGACTTAGCAACTCAACAACAACAGTATTCATTGTACAAGTATACATAATTTATTTATCTATTTACCTGTTGATAGATGTCTGGGTTGTTTCCAGTTTGGCTATTACCAACAAAGTTGCTACTATCATTCATATCTACATTTTTTATGGCTATTATTTTTTAATCTATCTGGAGTTAGTGCCTAAAAGTAGAATAGCTGGATTATAGGATAGATGTGTGTTTAACATTTTAAGACACTGTCATTGTTTACCCACCAACAGTGTCTGGGGGTCCCAGTTCGTCTACATCCTCACCACACCTTGGTGTGATTAATATTTTAATTATTAGTCATTCGAATAAATGTGTAGTTATATCTCACTTTGGTTGTGATATTTTTACCAAATGACTAATTATGTTGAGAGGATTTATATGTACTTATTTACTGTCTTCTTATCTTCTTGAAATGTCTGTTCATGTGTCTTGCCTGTGTTTAAATCTGGTTTTCTCATTCTTTTTATTATTGAGTTTTGAAAGGCCCTTATATATTCTGGACCCAAATCCTTCATCAGTATATTGATTTGAAAATATTTTGCTGTGGCCCATGAGTTGACTGTTTTATTCTTTAGGAAGAGTATTTCAAAGAATCCAGCTTTATATTTTTGATGAAGTCAATACTTATTTTTTTCTTCTGTGATTTATGCTTTTGGTGTTGTATCTAAAGATACAACCCAAAGTCACAAAGATTTCCTGGTATGTATTCTTCTAGAAGTTGTATGGATTTAGGATTTATATTTAGGTCTTTTGGAGTTAATATTACTAAATGGTGCAAAATATAGATCAAGGTTTTTATTTTTCCACATGAATATCCAGTTATTTTAGCCACAATTTTTGAAAAGGCTATACTTTCTCCACTGTTTTCATTTTCATTTTGCACTTTTGTCAAAAGTCAGTTTTCTATATGTCTATGGGTCAGTATCCAATCTCTGTCATGTTCCATTTGTCTGTTTGCCCCTTTTTGTGCCAATACCACAGTTTTTCAAAGATTGCTGTAGTTTCATAATAAGACTTGAATTAAGGTCAGGTTAATACATCAATTTTGTATTTTTTCCCCTCAAAGTTATATGGCAATCTCAGGACCTTTGCATTTCATATGAATTTTAGAATGAATTGGTCCATTTGTACAAAAAGTCCTTCTGAAATTTTGATTGAAATCTTGTTGGAAATACTTTTTGTAATGTGTAGAATAATTTGAGAATTGATATCTTAATAATATTGGGTCTTCTGAGCAACAAACAAAGTATACCTCACCATTTGTATACATCTCTATCTTGAGAATGATTTATAATATTCAGTGTAGGTATCACACTTATTTTTCCATCAGATCCTTATTTTATAATTTTGGTGCTATTTTTATAAATGATACTGCATTTTAAATTCACATTTCTGAATGTTTCTTTTTGGTATAGAATATGACTGATTTTATGTATTATTTTTATGTTTTGCAACACTGATAACTCATTAGTTCTATAGCTTTATCATAAATTCATACTTTTCTGTATAGACAATTATGTTGTCAGTGAATAAAGAGAGATTACTCATTTTTTTCATATCTAGGAGCCTTTTATTGCTTTTTCTTACCTTACGTACAACCTCCAACACAAGGTTGAGAGAAATTGTGATAGTGGACACTTTGTCTTATTCCTGATCTTTGGAATTCATTCTTTCTTATTTAAATCTTATGCTACAATCTAGGTTTTGTTTTTGTTTTTGTTTTTTTTTTGGTAAATGTTCTTTATGATGTTGAGAAAGTCCTTTGCACTTTAAGGACACAGAATTTTCATGAGAATAGACATTGGACTTTATAAATGCTTTTTCTAATATATTGATATGGTCACACAGTTTGTTAATATTGTCAAGTTTATTGGCCAATTTTAAAACTTTAAGACAACCTTGCATTCCTAGTATAAACTCCACTTGACTTCAATTGGTTAACATTTTGTTAAGAATATTTTCTATCTATGTTTGTGAGTGATATTTGTCTGTGTTTTTCTTGTATGTCTTTGTCTGGCTTGGTATTAGGGTATTCTGACCTTACAGAGTAATTGGAAAAGTATTTTTTCCTTTTCAACTTTGTGGAAGAGTGTGCGCAGAAATTATTTATTTATTAAATGTTTGATGGAATTTACCAGTGAGGCAATTTGGAGCTTGATTTTTCTTTGTGGAAAGGTTGGTTTGTTTATTTAACTAAAAATCTCATTTTTAAAATAAAATGAACAGAAAGCTATTTGTGTTATCTAATTTTTTTTCTTATGTAAGCTTTGGAAATTTGTACCTTGTAATGAATATGCTCATTTTGTACAAGTTGTCAAATTTTTTGTCATAAAGTTGGTCATAATAATATTATAACAATTTTAACATCTGAAGAATCTCTAGTGATGCCATATCTCTTATTCCTCATATTTATAATTTTTAGCTCCTTTGCCTCTCTTTTTTGGATCACCAGTTAGAGATTTATCATTTTTATTGATCTTCTCAAAGAAGTGTAATTTGATCTGATTAACTTTGCCTATTGGTTTCTTAATCTTTTACTTCATGGAAATAGTTCTTCTGCTTGAAGGACTTTTAGAATTTCTGTGTCATGTATCTTTTGGTAATTAATTTTTTAAACTTTGTATTTCTATTTGATATTTCACCTTTCTTTTTGAAAGAATTTTTTTTTTTTTGGTATAGATTTCAAGGTTGTCAGTTGTTTTCCTTCTTTTATCTGTGGGTTTATATGTTTCATAAGATTTGAAATTTTTTTATGCCATTATTTCTGCAAATACGACGTTTCACTCTTGACTTCTGTTACCCCGTCTGCACATATATCAGAATGTATGGTTCTTGGAATTATCCTACAACTCTGAATCTCTATTCTTTTTTCTTTTTGTTTCTTTTTTAGTTAGGTTACTGTGTATTTCTATTCAAGTTAATGTATTCTTTTTTAATTTAGTCTCTTATGTGTCATTTGTTCCATCCAGTGTATTTTTAAATTTTAGACATTGTTCTTTTTTATCCCTAGAAACATAGTGGTTTTCATATCTAGAAATTAGGTTTGGGTCTTTGTAAGATTTTCCATATCTTTAGTTAACTTTATCCATCTTTCTCCTAGGTTTTCAGACATACTAAACGCATGCAAGCATGCTGAATCAGTTCAGTCATGTCTGAGTCTCTGTGAACCTATGTACTCTAGCCTGCCAGGTTCCTTGGTCCAAGGGATTCTCCAGGCAAGAATACTGGAGTGCGATGCCATGCCCTTCTCCAGGGGAAATTAAATAACTAGCTATTATTTAATATTTTTGCTAATTCTCAAGTCTGTGTTTGTTAGTTTAGGATCAGTTTTTCTTCTAATTTTAGGTCAAATTTTCCTGCTTTTTTGCATGCCTGGTAATTTTTATCAGATGCCAAATTTTGTGACGTTTACCTCATAGGATGCTGGATATTTTTGTACTCCTGTAAATACTTTTTAGCTTTATTTCTGGAGCTCAGTGGAAGCAGATTAGTCCTGTTGGATGTAGATTATGGTTTATAAGTTGGGACCAAACCAGGATGGTTTTTCTCGTATCAATATTTTTTCTGCCATGAAGACAAGACACTTCTGAGTACTCTAAGATAGCTCAGTGAATTATTAAATTGTTCGTTTTTCCAGTGTGGTTGATGGGAATAGGCTCTATTAGCTTGTGTGAAGCCTAGTAACCATTTCCTCTCACTTTGGCTGGTGGCTCTTTTCCTAGCNAGACACTTCTGAGTACTCTAAGATAGCTCAGTGAATTATTAAATTGTTCGTTTTTCCAGTGTGGTTGATGGGAATAGGCTCTATTAGCTTGTGTGAAGCCTAGTAACCATTTCCTCTCACTTTGGCTGGTGGCTCTTTTCCTAGCCTTGGACAGTTTCCTCACACATCTACCAATCAGTGTTCTGCTTCCTCCTTGAAAGGAATCCTCTACATCTCCCAAATTCTCTGTTCAACTCTCTCTTCTCTAAGGGTTGGTGCAATGAACCCTAGCTGCCTTTGTCTTCCTGAATTCCTTTCTGTTTCATCAACTCGAGGAGTCTGTCAGGTCCAACTTTCCAGAGCCTCCCCTCTCCCCAACTTTCCATCAGCTCCCCTTTCCAGAGCCACAACCTCTAAATTCTCTCAAGATTTTAGCCTGGAGCAATAATAGAGCTCATTTCATCTGTTCCCTGGTTCTCAGCAATCAATATCCTCTGTTGCCTGATGTCCAATATATTAAAAAGTGTTATTTCGCATATTTGTTTATTTTCTGTTGTTGTTTCTGGTGAGACAGTAAATCTAATCCCTGTTACTTTATCTTGTCCCAGTAATATGTGTTTTAAAGGTAAAATGAAAATGCATAAGTGGATAAAGTAAATGTTGATAAGAATCAAACATTAATGCATTTTTCAAATTAAAGAAGGAATTCCCTGGTAGCTCAGTGGTAAAAATCCACTTGCCAATGCAGGAGACATAGGAGATGGTGAATTCAATCCCTCTATTGGGAAGATCCCCTGGAGTAGGAAATGGCAACACACTCCACTATTCTTGCCCAGAAAATTCTATGGACAAAGAAGCCTTGTGGGCTACAGTCCATGGGGTGGCAAAGAGTTGGACATGAGTGAGAACCACAACAATGATGGCAAAAGAAGGTATCTTTATCGACACCCTCTCCACCAATTTCCCATTATAGAGAGGCAAAGAGAAATGGAAAAGATGGTATTTCTGTACACCACTATTAATACTATTAGCATCAAACCTTTGTTAGACATAGTCTAGAACAGATCTCTATTCCAAATTTTATACCTCATTAGAGGCATGACATAAAGATCAATACCCTAAATCTTTCTTCCATATTTTGGGGGCTCAGTGTTATAAGGACTTTTATTTAAATTCAATCCCAAGTGATAGGGAGAAAGAAGCTGGAGAGAAGAGGCAGTGCCATGTATTTCCCTCCTTCTGGTTTCCTTTCTCTCTGTATTATACTAGTCAGCACCTGGTAGTACCTTTAATGCTTTTATTTTCCTGAGAAAAAATGACCTTAGTTGAGGATGTGATCGCTCCTTTTTCAAAGTGGGAAAAAATAGGACAAGAAGAGATATTCTATATTTCTCAAAATTTGATTCAAAGAGAAGCACATGAAAGGGGAAATATAAAATAAAGCCTGGTTAATTTAATCCCAGATATTTTACTACTAAGAAACCTCCAGCAGACTTTGAATAGCTTACCTCATTTTAAAATTAAGAATTCCTTTCCATTCACAAAGTCCACTGCACCTAAATATAAACATGATTCAGCCAGTGATTAATTCAACAGTTTGGGTAATTACATTCCCGAGTCTCCTGAAAACTATACCAACTTGCCTTTTATCAGATTTCAGACCCTAATAACCCACATTTTTATTACCACCTGTTTACATTGTTATTAGAATTTTGGACATATGGCACATTGATGTAGTCATATAAATAATAATCAAACAGACCAGTTTAGAGTTATTTGAGAAAGAAATACTTTGTTATTCAAATGGGTTTTATAAAATCTGTTCCATTTGTGTGTGTTAGGATTAACCTGTATCAGAGAAGTTACATTTCCTTTGGGACAATGAGTGTCCTTTCTGAAATGGGTAGGGGGTCATTCGGCCCCTGAAGGATTATTCCAACTGTTTACAATGCAATAGACCATACTGGTCAAAGAGAGACTGTTTAATTTAGTATTTTCTCTTGTGAGCGTGTGTTAGTTGCTTGGTCTTGTCTGACCCTTTGTGACCCTGTGGACTGTAGCCTGCCAGATTCCCCTGTCTATGGAATTCTCCAGGCAAGAATACTGGAGCAGGTTGCCATGTCCTCCTCCAGGGGATCTTCATGACCCAGGGATCAAACCTGCATCTCTTATGTTTCCTGCATTGACAGGTGGGTTCTTTACCACCTGAGCCACCAGTATTCTTTTCGTAGTCAAAATTTTTCTTCATACCACTGGTAATATTATTAATAAACTTCCATTCTTTTTTAAATTTATCTGTACACATATTTAAGTTTGAAAACCTTCTAATTCTCTTTCAGTATATCCATCATCTTCCCTTACTCAAGTACAGTTCCCAGAATTGTTTTCTTAAAACTTCTCACTGACAGATTTTTTTTCCTTCTTTTAATAATACTTTGCAACTCTCTGGATATAAATATGTTTCACCTGGTATGCCATTTTAATAACAACCTGAATTAAATCATGTCTGAGAAGAAAGATTTCAAAGGAGATTTAAAACACTTCATATATACCTTGTTTTTAGAAGCGAAGGGAGAGGTTTGCAGAAAGGTTTCAGAGCCAATTATAAAATTTTGGGAAGGTGTGTCTTTTTTCCCAGAATGTGCCAGTGAGTTTATATTTGTTCTGTTTCTGATCAAGAAATACCTAGTGCATATGTCCTATTCCTTCTGCTAGAGCTTTTGAGGATTAGTTATAAAAATATGTGTGATTTGATAGAAATTTACTTATGTGCTAATTTAAGTGTTAGGATATTTAGTTCAATTTTTCTATAAATTTAATTGAAAATCTGAAGCTGATTTCAGCTGTTATTAAGCAGCCTTAGTATTTAAAAAATAAATTTTGGTTACATTTGTGCATGCTTTGGAAAAGTAGAAGATGTATTTTTTACTTTCTAGTCAATGCCAGCAATGAATGATATCCTACTTAGGAGTGAGTACATATATTGTTGAAGAGATTTTAAAGATCTTTTGTTAAGGAGGAAGAATGTGTTATCTGTCTTCATATAGCAAGCTACTAGGTTTGATCTTTTGTCCCAAATAGAGAACTCTCAAACTAGTAACTTTTTTTGATAACCTGAATATGCATAAGATATCTCTTGATTCAAAGCTGAGCTATAAAAATGTATTCAAGTGGCATTGGTTTTTCAATTAAGACATCATTGGGATAAATGTTACCTACATGATTATAGTCTTTATCTGTGAGGGTGAATATGATCAATTTCACATGCCATTTTTGGAAAAAAAATTTTTTTTCCTAATTTACATTCTTAATTCATATGACTTCTCTAGGCATGCATTACTCATCATCCTTTCATGGAAAAAGCCTTGGCCCATTCACATATCCTTTCTTAACAAAACCTTTTCTTTTTCTCAACATTACTCCTTCTTTAATTCTCTACCTAACATGCCCACCCCTTTGCTACCCATATAACTTCCCATCAGTGACATCATCTGTATGATTAGGATCAGAAATGCCAACCAGCCAGCACTGACCTGCACTGTAAGACCATCCATTACTTTAGACTCTTTATCCTTGAAAAACACTTAAGTGACATGAAATGTGGTGCCGGTTTTTCTGTGTTTTGTTTTCATAGCCAGGGTGAATTTGCTTATAGAAGTCTGAAAGTAAGCTGTTTATCCAACAAACCCTAATACATGGAAGCTACACCACCTCAAGAATGGTCTGAGACTGTGGTGTTTTCTTTTCAATTTGGATTCTAATTATGGAACATGTATTCATTTGTGTCTAGAAAGGAAAGAATTGTTTGATCCAGGCAGAGGGCAGGCAATGCACTCTAGTGTCCCACAAAGCTTGCCTGAGAGCTCATTTCTTAGCACCCTAAGCTGTCTCCCTAAGGCACTCCATTGGCTAAAAGGAATCACCTTTTGAGCCGAATTTGAAATGCTCTGACTTCAAATATGAGCATATAGAGAGCAAATGTCCTCTAAAAGATTAAAAATTACAGTATGTATCTTTAAATATAAAATTGCTCAAAACAGCACGATTGAAATGGTTTATTTATTTATTTATTTGAAAAACCAACAAACAAAAAACTGTTTTGTGGGCTAACCACAGAAACAGGTTCTAAATACATTAAAATATTTTATCCCATTATTTGTTTTGACCAATTGACCACAATATTAAAAATTCAATCATGGAGCAGCTGACAAGTGCAGTTGCCTAATTTTATTTAAGAGTTTTTTTCCTTTTTCCATTTTTCCATCCTGTTAACGCTGCTGCCTGTGCCCAGACAGTAATGGGCTTCTTGTATGCCCACGACTGTTATGATCATGTAAATTTATTGGTGCTTAGAAGAAGCGAGCTATTAAAACATTACAACAGCCATTACAGCCGGGCTCGTGTTGGCTTTCGCTCCCAATGAACATATGCTTCCGAGTGAATGCCTAAACTCTTATTTATGGATTTAATTTAATATGCGGAAAGAATTCAAAATTAAATTTTGTGTCTGCCTCCAGAGAGTGTCAGTGTATAATAACATGGTAATTTTTACACATCTTTATGAGAAATGGGAAAATTAATTCTTTCTGACAAGTTGTAATTATTCGACTTGGAACAGTTGCAGCTGAGCAGTTTGCATGCCTGTTGTCTGGTGTTTCGCAGTGTAAGGGGAAAACTCAGGAATGGAGATATATTGTGCATCTGAGAGTTTCTAATAGCTTCTGACATTTTAGCCTTGCATATTATCAGGGTGCTCTTTAAGGAGTCGAGGTATAATCTATTATGTTGCCTGGGACACACACAGTTCCAATAGCTGAAACATCTACAGCAGTTTTTTAAATGTGGGAAATATCTCTTGGATCATCCTGTACATAGTTGCAATTGATGGGATAAATTTTTATGTCTCTTAAGTGTATCTATTAGTATCTGCCCCTTTTCCTGCATGTACTGAGAACAGAAGGTCATGTTATACGAGGAGAATTTTAGACTAGTATTTTTAAGAGTAAATATGTTTAAGATGAAACTGTGTGTTTTCTTATTTGTCCCATGACCATGTTTTCCCATCCCGACCCCTCACTCTCTACAAAGGTAGGGTTTTGATTATAAATGCCCATTCTCCATCTAATCTTTAGATTTGATACTTAAGTGTTCATGAAAATGTAGGATTAATGTAATGCACAACTAAACCCAAACACCACTGGCTATGTTAGCAAAGAAAATATGGAACATGTTGTATGTGAAGAGATGGTATGCTGATTGACAGGCCAGCCTGGAGGGGAGTGGTGTCATCTCTGTGTGTAGGATCAATATAGTCCTTGCAAAATAAATGCAAACTTACAATGTAAGAAAGTGTTAGCAGATGAACATGAGAAAAATTCGATTGTCAAAAGCAAGCACATTTCCTTTTTTGCTTTGGTGCTTCTGCTATGAAACACAAGGATAAACAAGTGACGTGCTTCTGTTTTCTCAGTTGGTGTACTGAAACTTTGACATTGTTTTAAGTGGCAAGGTTTTGTTAAAAGTTTATCTTGAACAATGAGATGTGAAGCAGAGTTCTATCTACCAGTGGCCTCCAAAATAGCAATGATGCCTGGTGCATATCAAGGCTAGAGTTCTAACCAGGGAATTGCTTTCTGCTGTGCACTTGTTTCTTACAAGTGCCATTAGTTACCAGTTTGTTTTTCGTTTCCATTCAAAACCCCTCAACAGTGGACCCCTCTAATCTAAGAGATGCTGCACCTCACCAGCTGTGGTGTATTTGATTTTATCTAGTTAAAAGGCACAAACAACATCATGATCCTGGATGAAGACAACTCTGGGCTTCACATATTCCCTTGTTACTGATTCTTATACGTCAACTCTCACATACTCTCACATTGTGATGGAAGATCAAGAAACATGACTTCCGCAGGTTGGAAATGTATGCATGATAGTGTGTCAAGGTTAATGTTAAAAAGTTCTAGAACAGAGTATGAGACTCACTGAAGGGAGCTTGAATACAGACTCCTCCAGGCTCTCCTCCACCCTATAGCAGAATTTCAGGAGAGGAGGTGACTGGCAAAAGACATGTTATTTTATTTTACTAGACCACAGAGGCCACCTATAGTTGTCAATGACTGTACTTATTTTGGTGTTTAATAAATTAACAGTTTTTCCCATGCACTGCAAACCCACAAAAGAGGTTGGGTTTTGAAACCTAGACAATCCCTTTGAAGTGCAAATAGTATACTTCATTCTTATCTGTTTTTTATAAAAACCTGGGTCTTCTGCATTGCAGGCAGACACTTTATCCTCTGAGCCACCAGGGAAGCCCTTTATAAAACCCAGATACTTTAAATTCTGGACCTTGATTAGCCCCATTTAGGAGTAAATGGTATTTTTGAAGTATAGCATAAGATTTCCATTGAAAACAGGTCTAAAAAGATTTATATAGCATAATAGACTTATTAAAACTAGTTTATTTGAGGTATATTAAAGACCCTCAATCCATCTGAATGCATCAGATAAGATCCACATTTAGAAACAACCCCAAAGAAACAAAAAACAACTTGAGAAGTAGAAGCAAGGGTCTTTTCCAAAGTGGAACTTTGATGGTAAAGCCGCTTCTAAAACAATAGGCATTGCAAGTCCTCCCCTTGGGGTATGCTTGAAAGGGGCCAGGAAGAGCCCCTGATAGGTCAGATCTGCTTCCCCACCCCCAGCCCTACTGCCCTGAGGGGCTGAATTTCACTTAAAAACTAAAAGTGTTTGGTCAGGCACTCCACTGCCCCGTTTGTTTAATTTAGTCATTCACTGCACCTAAGATAGGCACCATTATAACCCTCTTTGCATGAAGGAGTGGTTGATAATTGTCAAGGTTACATAGCCAGTAATCATTGAAAGTGCAACTTAAACCCAACAGTTTACTGTAAGTTATTCACTTCTTTTAGTGGGAACTGTTGCTCACTCTCTCTCCAGGGTAACTACTAATACAGAACAGAGAAGAAATGGGAATTTGGACCTCTGTTGATTGGATTGAGAGGGAGTGTCCACCCAGGACTCTCCTCCCCTCCTTTCCATGGTCTCCCATCTGATTTCCCCACTTCGTTTAAGGGCTTCACACCTCAGTCCTCCTTGACTTCTCTCTCTTCTGTTATCCTATCCATTACCACTGATTAATATTATTTTGCCTTTAATGTCTTTCTTAGATGCTTCTTTCCTTTCCAGTCCTGTTTTCACCATCTTACTTCAAACCCTGGTTAACTCACAACTTGTGTTAAGTTGTTTCAGTCATGTCCGACTCTTTGCCACCCTGTGGACCCTGCCAGGCTCCTGTGTCCATGGAATTCTCCAGGTAAGAATACAGGAGTGGATTGCTGTGCCCTCCTCCAGGTGATCTTCCTGACTCAGGGATTGAACCCGCGTTTCTTATGTCTCCTGCATTCGGCAGGCAAAGAGTCAGACATGACTGAGCGATTTACACTCACTTTCCTCACTCGTTACCACTAGCACCACCTTGCTCCTATTGGGACTGTTTATAGTAACCTTCTGTCTTCCAACTGTCTCTCCTTGGGCAAACTGTTGTCAGGCTCCTCTGAACTCTATTCTCCACTAAGCTATGCCTTTCGGGCTTCCATCTCTGCCTTTGCCCTGTCCAGCTTTAGCATGAATCTCACCAAGTCAATTTAGCCAGAACCCCTCCCTCCTCAATATCAGCTTACCTTCCATGATGAGGTTCTTCAGCTTCCACAATTCCCCAGGTGATGTCTGGTCACCTTGCCTGCCTTTAGTAAGAATCCTATTTGCCTGATCTTGCCAGAAACCCCTTCTTATCCCTGATGCTTCCTCTCAGTAATTTCCATTCACTGACCCCCCACTCTACTCCCTTGGCTATACATTCCCACTTTTCCTTTGCATATTCAGTGTTGAGCCTAATCCCTCTCCTGTACTGCAAAATCCTATTGTAGTATTGTAGTCCCTATTCTTCTTTCGAAGTTCCTTCGAATAAAATCTGCTGTACTATTTTAACAAGTGGCGTGAATCACATAGTTTCATTAGCACGTTGCAGTCTCTCATAACTCCTGTTGGTTAAATCATCCTGAAGTACACGTGTGCTGGAGCTGTTGCCTTGTTCAGAAGCCTTAGTGGTTCCGTGTGTGTGTGCATGCTCAGTCACTCAGTCATGCCCAACTCTGCAGCCCCACGGACTGTAGCCCACCAGGCTCCTCTATCCAAGGAATTTTCCAGGCAAGAATACTAAAGTGAGTTGCCACTTCCTATTCCATTAGTGGTTCCATATCATCTACAAAACAACGTTTTAGTTTCATATTTCCGGCTGACTTCCCAGTAATTTCAAGCGTGAACTTTGTGTCCCAACTAAAGTAGGTTGCCATTCCCTGAAGACATGTGGATCTTCCCAGTCTCTGTGCATTGGTTCCTGCTTTCTCCTCCACTGGCACTGCCTGCCTGGAATCCTCATGAAATCTCTTTTAACCAGGCCACATGCTACTTTCTCTCTATGTACCCATGGATCCCATCGTGATAGTCATCCTCTGTCCTCCAGAGCACTTGGTACCTTTCCTGTTGTAATCACTATTGTTTTTTAGTTGCCCAGTCATGTCTGACTCTTTTGCAACCCCTTGGACTGTGGCTCGCCAGACCTCCCTTTCTCACACCATCTCCCAAAGTTTGCCCAAGTTCATGTCCATTGCATTGGTGATGCTATCCAGCCATCTCATCCTCTGACTTCTCCTTCTTCTCCTTCTGCCCTCAATCTTTCCCAGCATCAGGGACTTTTCCAATGAGTTCACATCAGATGACCCCAAAACTGGAGCTTCAGCTTCAGCATCAGTCCTTTCAACGAGTGTTCAGGGTTGATTTCCCTTAAGATTGACTGGTTGATCCCATTAGTGTTCAAAGGTCTTTTAGAAGTCTTCTCTAGCATCACAGTTCAAAGGCATAAATTCTTAGGCATTCTGCCTTCTTTATGGTCCAGCTTTCACAACCATACACGACCACTGGGAAGACCATGTCCTTGACTATATATATATGCACCTTTGTCAGCAGAGTAATATCTCTGCTTTCAGCACACTGTCTAGGTTTGTCATAGCTTTCCTGCCTACCAAGAAGCAATTGTCTTCTGATTTCATGGTTGTAGTCACCATCTGCAGTGATTTTAGATTCCAAGAAGAGGAAATCTGTCACTACTTCCACATTTTCCCCTTCAATTTGACGTGAAGTAATGGGGCCAGATGCCATGATCTTAGTTTTTTTAAAACTGAGTTTAAACTGGCTCTTTCACTCTCTTCCTTCACCCTTTGCAAGAGGCTCTTTAGTTCCTCTTTGCTTTCTGCCATTAGAGTGGTATCCTCTGTATATCTGAGTTTGTTGAGGTTTATCCTTCCTATCTTGATTCCAGGGTATAAGTCATCCAGTTTGGCATTTCTCATAATGTGCTCAGCATATAGGTTAAACAAACAGGGTGACAGCAGACAGCCCTGTCTTATGCTTTTCTCAATCTTGAACCAATCAGTTGTTCCAAACAGGGTTCTAAGTGTTACTTCTTAACCTACACTCAGGTTTCTCAGGAGACAGGTAAGATAGTTTGATATTCCCATCTCTTTAAGAGCTTTCCACAGTTTATTATGATCCACACAGTCAAAAACTTTAGTGTAGTTGATGAAATAGTGGTAGAAGTTTTTCTGGAATTCCCTTGCTTTCTCTATGATCAGTGAATGTTGGCCATTTGATCTCTGGTTCCTCTTCCTTTTCTAAACCCAGCTTCTACATCTGATAATTCTCGGTTCACATAATGCTGAAGTCTAACATGCAAGATTTTAAGCCTGATCTTACTAGCATGGGAAATGAATGCAGCTGTCTGATGGTTAGCACATTCTTTAATACTATCATTCTTATGAATTGGGAATTGTAATCATTATATATGGTATTTATTTACATTATTTTACATGTGTCTTGTCTCTCTAAGGTAGTAGGTCCTTAGGAAAGCACAGAATGGGTCTTATGTTCATTTATCTTCCCCAGAACAGTAGTATATCCCACAGACTAGAAGCTCAATGCTGCTGCTGCTGCTGCTAAGTCACTTCAATTGTGTCCGTCTCTGTGCGACTCCATGGACTGCAGCCTACCAGGCTCCTCTGTCCATGGGATTTTCCAGGCAAGAGTACTGGAGTGGCATGCCATTGTCTTCTCTGAAAGCTCAATAACTGCGTGTAAAAAAAAAGTAAAAGCATCAGTTGCTCGGTCGTGACCAACTCTTTGCTCCTCCATGGACTGTAGTTTACCAGGCGCCTCTGTCCATGGAATTGCTTAGTGAATGTATTAAAAAACCTAACCTGCTGAAAACCACCAAGAACAAGCCTGTAGTCTGACAAAATCAGAAATATTGACTTGTAGTAAGGGAGGGGATTTCAAAGAACCATGGAATTGGATTGACAAGAATTAGGAGGGAGCAACTTTTGAGGTGGGGTTCCTGTTAAAGGGTTCTCAGGAGAACTGAAGGGAAGGAAGGTCAGTAGATATTTCTTAAGTGGGATTTGAAGTAGAAATTAACTCGGGATTGAATGCTGTCATAGTTTAGACAAGTGCAGGTCAGCTGCAATTGGGTATTCCTAGTAAGAATGAAAATACCAAATGGGGCTGGGGTGACATTGATGAGAGAGGTCCTAAGGGCATCGTACTACTACAGCATGGTTTTGGAAGAGACAGTGTCTTCTGTTTTTAGTGTTTGGCTTTTTCTGTGTCTGTCCTCCAAGCCTGACATAGGGCAGGGCTGCATTTTCTCCTTTGCAGCCTCAGTTCATTTTCCTTGTTTCTGTTCAGGACAGATTTTGACATTTATAAATAAATAAGTGAATTTTTAAAATACAGAGGAAAATTACTCTTACTTTTTGGATTATGACTTAATTGGAACCTGAAACTAAAATTGTTGAATGGTTGGGAGGATATTGCTCTCCCTGTGCTCAGTGGTTTAAAATTGAATGCTGATTCATTTCAGTGGTGTCTGACTCTTAGGGATGCTATGGACTGTAGCCCACCAGGCTCCTCTGTCCATGGGATTCTCCAGGCAAGAATACTGGAGTGGGTTGCCATGCCCTCCTCCAAGGGATCTTGGCGACCCTGGGATCGAACAGGGTTCTTTAGCTCTTGCGCTAACTGTCTCAAGTCATGTATGAGCCACATGTCTCAAGTGAATTGACACTTATTTCTACTTTTCCTTTGAATGACTTTCTTTTCCTCGCACCACCAGATAATTCTGTATTTTTATTCTACTCTCCATTTTCTGGCTCATTGTTTAGTCTTTAATTATAGATATGGAGCTGTAGAAATGTGCTAAGAACATTTTCACAATTTCTTCACATTCTTGTCCACCTCCTTGCCTCTCAAATGCCTTTAGTTTAATGGATCAGAAGCCCGCTTTTGTTATGTGTGTTTATGGGTGTGTGGTGTAAATAAAAACATATTTACACCCACCCTAACACACACACAAGAAAAAGAGGATATGAGATACTTTTTTTTTTATTAAAGTTTTCACTAGAGCAGAAACAAGTAGAATCAATGTTAGAAATTGTTAAGCCATTTTCCTCTGATCCTGCAATCTTCAAAATTAGGTTAAAACTCTTTATGGAGGGCTTTTTCATGTCTTTAGACACAGTGTTCTGTGTTGTAGAATTTCTCATGGTGGTGATTTTTAAAAGGCACCAGATTCCATCCATTCCAGGATACTTTCCCTCATTCCTTCTGAATAAACCCACTAATAAAACTCCTAAAAATTTATTATTTTTTCTTTACTTGGATTCCACAGTTGAAATCATATATATTTGGCTCAATTTAACCATTAATGTTTCGTCACCTGCATTTATCAACCTGTCTGCAGCCAGATTGTTTAGAAGCAACAATCAAAAAAAACAAAAAAAAATGACCTCACCATTTTAGAATTCACAAGGAAAGATGTTCCATTAGCCAAGGGCTCCATTTCAGATTCAAGAGAACAAGGTAATTTGTCCTAAAGTAGAAGCCTCCTTTCCTAATTTTGTTGAATGTTACCTGGGCAGCCCCTGGTCATACCACAGAGAGAGAGCATGTCAATATTTCTGGTGTGGGCTATATATCAGAATGTGATTATAATCATTATATCCGTATTTGCATTTCTCTGGTGCTCTGTTTTCTTTTTAATTGGGTTATAAAACAATTAGTTATCACCAGGTCTTTTTAGAACTCCCCGAGTGGGCCCGGAGCTGTTTGTTCTCTGCGGACCTTAGGGGAGGGGGCCCTCAGGAATCTCATTTAGTTACAGCAGGGTGAAGGTCAGAGAGAAACAGTTTCTGTTCTTGTGCTATTGCTTTCTGTTGTGACCTCTGTTGCATTGTTTGGCTTCCCTGTTCCCCCCTCCTTGTGCTTTGAAGAGCCGCACACCAGGTGTTCCTGTTCTGAATTACAGATGAAAGCAGCTCATCCCTGGACTAATTAACTAGTAAACTGTACCCGCCTCCCATGGGTTTAATTGATGCTGCTCTTAAAAGGGGAAGGCACTTCCCCATGCGTTCCCCCCCCTGCCAACCATTTCACACCAAAGTCCTCTCTTCTTTATTTTTCTCAAATGTAGAGGATGTTCCAGATAATTTTGACATCTAGATAAGGTCTGGGGCAGTAGCCTAGTTCATGAAACGATCACTCTGGATGAAAGAAAACCACTTTGAACTTTCTTCGTGACTTTTTAAAGCTGGGTGTGTGACGCTTTCTCCAGGGAGTGTCTTGTCCTGAGTGATCTACTTGCTTACAGTAGCAAGACCCAGAATCTCATCAGTAACTTTCTGCATTTCTGCATCTGATTTTCCTTGTTTCCAAAGCAAAAAGCCAATAGGCCAACCAGTGTTGTCTATTTTTATCTTTTATTGTGGTATTAGAAATACTAAAGAGCTATTACATTTATAGTATCACATAGCATACTATCTTGTTTTCTAGGACCCCAAAGCTCGTTGATTTTATTTTCATCTGCAGGGATTCTTTTCTCCTGACATAGTGCACTTATCCTGTGGCCAGTTTTTTTTGACAGTGATGGGCATTTCGAGGAAGTGCAGTGATGGGCGCATGTGCAATACAGAAGTCTAGCTTTTCCTTTATTCTTGTCCTCATCTTTGAAGTGTCTGATCCTAGTTTTTTAAATGTCAGGATTTCAAACTTATTGTATGGATTTTGTAACTTTTCCCATCGTCATTCTGCTGTGATCATATTGCTGTTGTTGGTTTTAAAACTTGTTTTGATTTTAAAGCTAGAATTAAAATATTGGAAGTAAGTTTTTATATGCGAGGATGTTTAAAATGCTCTCAAAGCAAAATATTCTGTATAACCTTTTACATAATTTCGTTAACTATGTATAGAGTTGACAATACTGTACTGGATATTTGAAAGTTGCTAAGAGAGTAAATCTTAAAAATTCTCATCACAGGGAAAAAATGTGTATGGGTGATGGATGATGATAAAGCTTATGGTGTTGATCACTTCACAGCATATAACAAAAATGAAAATGAAAATTATTTCTATATAAATTTGGCTTCCTAAGACTACTTTTCAGGATCTCAGCCCAAGTATATAGATATTTCTGAGTAACTTAACCTTAAGAACCCTCCTTTTCTTTTCCTTGTTTTCCTCTTTCTGTAAGCCATGATGGACATTTATTTTGGTACTAACTTCCAGAACAGGATGTGAAAGACACAATTTTTTAAAAAGTCATACATATAATTATTTCTCTAAAGTGTAAGACAATCATTGTTTTTGTTTTTGTAAAAGGCATTACACCTTAAAAAATAGATCAATCATTGTGTTGAAAAGCCTTTGCTCTATGGCTGAAGGATTTGCTTATTGGATTGCACACTAGGTATGCATGATGAGATTAGAGGTCAAACATTTTTATCCTGAACATTTTAGTTTGCTTAATTGAAAGCTACTTGAGAATGGCTGTTGTCTGAATCTATCATTTCTGTATCCCAACCCATAGCGGAATGCTTTGGTGCATGTGTGATCAATACATCTTTGCTGAATGTAACTGAATTGAACTGAGTAAATTTTTACTGTGTATTAGGTGTTGAAGAGGGCCAGGAATGAGAAGGGAACTCAATAGCATGGTAGAGCAAACAGCCTCTCTTAAATTATTAACGAAATGATAACAAAGCTGTGGTCATGCTCCCTGAGTCTTTTAGGACTTGATTGAGTTTGAATTAGCCTCTGACATGAGAGGGGGAAGAAAAAATGCTGAGAATCTAGTTCAGTGTAGACAAAATGTGGCTGTAGAGGATTTGTCCCAGCGATCCTGTGAAGTCTGAAAGTGCTTGTTTTAAACATAGACACAGTTTTAATAACTCAGATGTGTACCACTGTGTCTCTCTCTTTTTCGCACATATCCTACACATGAATTTATCCTATGTGCCATTACTCACATAGTTCATAATTCTTAAAGTATAAATAATGGCAGCTGCTGATCTAAAATCATCCACCTGATATTCACTTATATTGTACATTTTCATCTTCTGCATATTCTTACAGTGAGATTATAAATATATTAAAGTTAATGCTGCATGTTTAAAATGTTAGTTTAGCAATGCATTTTAATATAAAAGGATTACTTTTACAGAAATGGAATCAAGTGGTATAAATAAATTCAATGAGCAATAGTTGAGCTTTTACTTATATGATAGATGCAGTACTAGATTCTGGGTTTTGAAAAATGCATTAGATAAATCTCTGGCCCTCTAGAAACTACCAGTCTAATGTCAAGGAATATCAAGTGTATAAAACCATGCAATACAGTGTTGTACATGCTTTAATAAAGACATTTATAAGAACTGTAGTGGTACCCAGAAAGAGTACAATCTCTGAAGAGAGTGATAAAAGTTTCAGAGCCTGGTATGCTGTAGTTCATGAGGTTGCAAAGAGTCAGACACAACATATTATCTGAACAACAACAGCATCACCTTTGGAGTTGAATCTAGAGCAATGAATTTTTGAAGGCAATTCAGAGATTTCTAGTTTGGAATAATTAGATGAATGGTGATGCTTTGGGAATCAGAAGGTATAGGTCTGAGGAATGGAGAATAATGAGTCACTTATGAATATGATAGATGATAGTGGCTTAAGTCACCTTGAGAGACAGCTCTAGGTAAAAAATATGGACCTGGCACTTAGGATAGAAATGAGAGTTGAGTATGTGCATGCACGCACGCACGCACGCACACACACACACACACACNTCAAAGAGTCAGACACAACATATTATCTGAACAACAACAGCATCACCTTTGGAGTTGAATCTAGAGCAATGAATTTTTGAAGGCAATTCAGAGATTTCTAGTTTGGAATAATTAGATGAATGGTGATGCTTTGGGAATCAGAAGGTATAGGTCTGAGGAATGGAGAATAATGAGTCACTTATGAATATGATAGATGATAGTGGCTTAAGTCACCTTGAGAGACAGCTCTAGGTAAAAAATATGGACCTGGCACTTAGGATAGAAATGAGAGTTGAGTATGTGCATGCACGCACGCACGCACGCACACACACACACACACACACGCACCCACATACTTGGTTGTTTTTGAGATATAACTGCTAATTGAAGAAGCCCAGAGTTAAGCAGATTTGCCCGTGCAGAATGTGTGGAGGAAGAAGAGGAAAGTCCACACGGAAAAGGCCTCTAAAAGGTAAGGAGAAGAGCACAGTGGTCAGTGTTGTCTTGAAGTACTAAAATCACTGTGGCTCCTGTCTGCTTCCCGTTCTCTTTAAAGATCTAAAGAGTATGCTGGGCTCACTTATTTTCTTTTTTTCTGCTCNCCACACGGAAAAGGCCTCTAAAAGGTAAGGAGAAGAGCACAGTGGTCAGTGTTGTCTTGAAGTACTAAAATCACTGTGGCTCCTGTCTGCTTCCCGTTCTCTTTAAAGATCTAAAGAGTATGCTGGGCTCACTTATTTTCTTTTTTTCTGCTCTGTGTTCCCCATTTCCATAGTGCTTACTCTCAGGAAGTATACATTTCTCTTTCTTTCACTGCCATTCCCAACAGACGATCCTCAACTAAACTTCAATAATTGAAATGAAATATCCATATACGAATAAGTTACAAATTTTGAATTCCAAAGTCCAGCAGATTGGAGCTGATTCAGATTTATATGAGATTCTTATAGAGCATGATTTTTTACGATCTGCCCTTTCTCTTGTTCAGATAAGCAGATTGTCCTTAGCCTTTCATGTTCTTTCCCAATATGTATCTTACTCATTGTGCTAAACAGACTGTCACAAGACACACTGTCCACATACGTTATTCTCCCTAGACTCATAGTTGTCTTCAATAATAATAATTTCATATCATAATTTGTTGAAGCATTTGAATAATCAGCTCTATATTTCCACACCACTGCTTTTGAGTATGTTATTTCAGATCTGTCTTCCTTTCTCCTTGGTAAATTCCTAACATATCCTATAGTTCTTTCTCCTACTCCTATCCCTATTTATTCTTGCCTATTCCAGAGGCAAGCACTATTAACAGTTTCTTGAATATCCTTCCATCTATATACAATCTTAAATGCCATCTATATGCAATCTCAAATACATACACACACTTGCGCTCACACACACAGAAAAACATACCCATTTAGTTTGAAATTTTACCATGGGCATATTAGAGTTACATAAAAATAAATATATACAATTCTACTCTTAAAAATTAAACAAATGGACAAAATCCCTACACTCTATGCTTGGCTTTTTGATCTTTCTAATCTTCAGTTTTGTTCTTTTTTTTTTTTTTTTTAAGTTTCATTCTTTAAAACTCTTCACCCTGTATCTTTTGGGTTCCCTTTATTCAGTGTATATCCCTTTATGTAATTAGGACTCTCATTTTAGCAAAATGAACTCAACTCAGACTAACTGAAGCTGGTTTGCTTTTAGAATCTGTTTTCCTCTCCTCCTTTTGTATCATTTTCTAATTGGCTTTGCTCTGATTTACTGCGGGGCTTAGGCTGTACTCAGGTGTCCTCCATTCTAACAGCTCCAGTTCTCCATTAGAAAGGGATAACTACCCTCTGTATGCAATTCAAAGAAACCCAGAGAAGGCCTGATTGGGTACATATCCATCCCTGTACGATTCTGTCTTGTGGCCACAAAGATCATGTACAGAGCCAGACATGGGCTGAGTTCACACCCAAGCTACAAGTATGGAGAGGAATATGTCAGAAAAAAAAAGAAAAAGAGTGCTTTTTTTTTTNCTCGGTACTACAAGACTGTTGCCCACTCATGGCTTCAGATACCAGTTCAAGCCAAATTTATCACCTGTGCTTCTGATTGACTGATGATAGATTGGAGGCTTCAAGATCCCCTTCTTAGGTTCCATTAGTTTGCTAGAGCATCTCACAGAACTCAGAGAAGCATTTTACATACTTGACCATCAGTTTATTATATATAACTCAGGAATAATCAGATGAAAGGGATGCACAGGGCTCTGCAGGTGTGCTACCATCCCAGTACCTCCACATATTCACCAAGCAGAAGTTTTGGTGAATCCCATTCTTTAGGGGATTTATTACATAGCTAGGATTGTTTGAATCCTTGCATGCATGCTCAGTCATGTCCAACATTTGCGACGTCATGGTGTGTAGCCCGCCAGTCTCCTCTGCCCATGGAAATTTCCAGGCAAGAATACTGGAGCAGTTTGCCATTTCCTTCTCCAGGGAACCTTCCCCACCCAGGGACTGAACTGTGTCTCTTGCGTCTCCTGCATTGGCAGGCATATTCTTTTACCACTGAGCCACCCTGGGAACCTGATTGAATCGTTGGCTGTTGGTAGTTGATTCCATCTCCGACTCCTCCCCATTTCCCAGGAAGTGGGGTGTGGGAAGGAAAGTTCCAACCCTCTAATCACATGATTGGCTCCTCTGGCAGCCGGCCCCAATCCCTAACCTGCTTCCCCAAAGTGAAGTTCCTCATTAACATAACAAAAGACGCCTCAATCATTCTCAGCACTTTATGGGAGCTGTGAGTCAGGAAGACCTAATATATATATATATTTCTTTTAAATCACGATGTCACAGTCATTAAGGTGCTTACACTGTTGTTGTTGCTCTACATGAATTTGATAATATTTTGTTACATGATAGCAAATCTTTGGGCTTTGTTAAAAGCAAGGATAGGCTTGTCGTGAATTTTGGGGAACTTTATTTGCATTGGCAAGATGATAGCACAAGATAGTTGGTTTATAGCATCTTTTTTTCTCTGTCTTGGCTTAAGTGCTACATAGATCCAGCCAGTTGGAGAACAGTTGATGAGTGTTGGTATCTCTTACAGGCAGGGGGGTAAAGTCCATGACTTCTGTCAAGTTTCTTTTGGAAAGGTGAATATCATTATTCCATAATGTGTCATCAGACAAAAATGTCAGTGAGATTGGCATTAAAGTTGGCACTAAAGTAAGTTTGTGCTTTAGTATATTTGAACTTGTGGACATATGTTTTGCAGTAATTCTGCTTTATTGTTTTTGGAAACTAGGACATGGATTGTATGCTTAGTTTATGAATGTGGATTTTAAAATAATAGTTTTTTAAAATAATCAGAAATATTTTTAGCATCTAATATAATTAAAATATTTTACCATTAGTTATGTTGAAGTGCTTTTTGTTTTGCTGTTGTTTGAAACTCATTTTCTTCTTTGTGCTATTAAGTGAGAAAATAAGAAAACACCTATAAAGAGACCAATCTATTTTTACTGTGTAATGATCCCCCTAGTGGATATGAGAAGCAGCTAAATTCAGGATTTGCATAAAGAAGCAGGTGATTGTGGGTGAGACTTCACTACTTGTTTCTCACTTTCAGAAGTGTTTTACCAGATCAGGACTGTTTCTTCTGTTTTTAATAAAGGAACTCCCAGTGATTAAATCAACTATTAAGAAAGCCTTAATGAGGCAGAAAGTGGTAGGAGTGTATAAGTCTTCAAAATTGCAAAAAGATAAACATCTTAAACAAAAATTGAAGTGATGCTTTTCAAAACACTACATAAAGATTAGTGTTTGTACTAATTATTTGTACAAAACTTATTTTGTATGCTTTCATTTGAATTGGCTATTTTCAAGTAGTCATAGTGTAACCTGGTGTGGCTATATATCTGACCTGGAGTTGGAAGATTTTTTTGAAAACAAGAATAAATGTAAAGGAAAATTGATAATATAAAATTGGTTACTTACAAAGAAAGTGCTGTTTGCAGTCATACTCTCAAAGTAAGATGTTTAAAGCAACTATTCATTGTAGCAGTATAATAAAACTTTCAAAGTGAAGATTCATTTTTTATTGAGTAAAATGTTACTGTAATATTAAATATACAGGTTTCAAATATTGGAAATATTTCAAAAATTGGAAATAGGAACAGCAGAATAACGACAAATGCCCTGTGAGGCAGAAAAAAACCTTAAAATATTGCTAGCTCAAAGAGCTTTATGGTGTTCAAGTAAAAATAATGCTAATTTTGACCATATAATGAAGCCAATATCAATATAACATGGTGTTGCCTGAGTGAACAGTGCTCTGACTTCCCCTCCCCCCACCACCTTGATGGCTCATGGAACTGTTACTGCTCTGAGAAAGGTAACATTCAGTAGGAAAATAGCCTGTTTCTTTGTAAAGGGCCTAAACCACAGTAGAGGAGAGTACTCTGTGAAACAAGATGCATTTTGTAAATGCAGCGTGTCAATGAGTCATGTTTGATATTCACTTTTGATCGTAAAAGCTATGTAAAATATAGAATAAATGCATATGGTATTCGTGTAAACACAATTGTCTTAGTTTGTAATGGCCATCAATAATGTGATTTTAAACTTTTCACTCTTTTATTATGCTTGAAAGATACCTGTAGAACAAATAACTAAATAGTTAACTTTTTGACAGAGGTGAAGGATACAGTGTGTGTGATATAGTGTAGTAAATGACATATAACATCATTCAGGTAATGAGAAGTTCTACAAGTTTCGCTTGATTATGAAAATAAAACCCCATTTTTCAATGATTAACATTCTTTGATGACAGTAATGACGATGCATGAATTGGATGAGAAGATAGGAAACAGGAAGATAAAGGATGGAAAATCTATAATTAACAAAAACCATACACAATAATTAGTGTAAGTGAAATATATTTCTGTAGAATAAAAATGGAACAAAGTTAACAATGAAAATCATAGACAATTAGGGTGGATGTAGCTTGAATCATAGAAACAGTGAAAGGCAAAAGATAATATAACAATGAAAGATAATATAATATAATATAACAATGAAAATCTGTTCGAAAGCTCTTTTAAAAGGCCTCCCCATCACACATAATGTATCCTATTCTGTCTTCTCATTAGCATGTTTTCTTTAATGTTTTTAACTTACAGGATGCCTGAGGAAAATAAACACTTGGCTTGATTTGATAACTTTAGCTCTGCCATATCATATTTTGAATAAGTATATGTGATATATGGATTTACTTAAATATTTACTGGACTTTGCTTTTGAGTGGCCTGCTGGTCCAAACTGCCTAATATTTAAATGTTACCATAGTGATGAATAGTAAACACTGTCATCTTTCTCTTTTTAATTAAGGAAAAGATGCAGGTAATGCTGATCTCTCAGTGACCCTGTTTAAGTTGGCATCAACATATTGATTGTTTCAGTTCTTTTCTCTCCCCTGCAATCTTAGCTTTGTCCTTTCTTCATATCAAGGTCTTCATCCTCTTAGGTTAAAGATGCTGGAATTTCTTTTAAAATCCTTCCTTTGGGAGCTTTATCTTAGAAGGAAAAAAACACACACTGCCACTAAACACCAGTGAAACACGAATGTGTTTTTTTTTTTTCCAACAAGAAGCCCTGGCTTTCTCCACTTTAAAATTCAGTAACGTGTGAGTGGTAGTTTGTTAAAATTCTGTATAGCCCACAAAGACCATAAATATTTCACAACTTTTTAAGAAAACAAAAATGCCTTTTCCTGTTTAGTGTATTTACCAACAAAGTATACCTGGAAGATTTAAGTGGTGTTATCAGTGCTATCATTCTTCATGGGGCTATAATCTTCTAAACTACACTAATACTTTAAGTACATGCATAGTGCTGTTTTAGATGTTTTTATTTTTTCAAATAAGAAAAATTGATGCCCCAAAGATGTTCACAGTTTGTATGTGAATGTGAAAGTCACTCAGTTGTGTCTGACTCTTTGCAACCTCCAGGCCAGAATACTGGAGTGGGTAGCCATTCCCTTCTCCAAGGGATCTTCCCAACCCAGGGATCAAACCCAGGTCTCCTGCATTGCAGGTGGATTCTTTACCAACTGAGCCACAAGGGAAGCCCAAGAACACTGGAGTGGGTAGCCTATCTCTTCTCCAGTGAATCTTCCTGACCCAGGAATCGAACTGGGGTCTCCTGCATTGCAGGTGAATTCTTTACCAGCTGAGCTACCAGGGAAGGCCTTGTTTGTATGTATGTTTGTATGTGAGGTAAACAGTAATGAATATTTAAACCTAGTTATAATGTGCTCTGATGGAGGAAATGACATTTTCCTTGAGAGATTAGAGAAGGGGATTAACAGGTACCCAATAGACAGAGGTACAGAATATACATAAAATGCTTGTCCTAACCAATTTTTATTCCTTCCACTTAGGATTTAACTTTAACATTAACTCAATATCTATGGTTCTTCCTTATCTCACCTCAATTTTATGGCAATTTTATTTCATTTGATTTTTGTATTAGATTTCATTGATGTTAGAGACTAGCTAATCAAATTTATTATCCCTTTTAAGGTATTTCTAATTTCTTTTATGCAGGTTAAATAACATGAATTCCAATGCATTTTTTTCCTTTTTTGATTTCAACCCTTTTGGCTTCACTTTGTCTTTGTGATCTCTAGGCAGGTACATTTTCATGAATCATTTCACATTTTACATGGCATTCGGAAACTATTATGCACTTTTGAATATTTTCCTAGTAGAATGGATGGTCTGTAAGTATGCAGATCACATTTATTTATACAGTTTTCAAACAGTGACTAAAGGAAGGTACTTCTTTTTTTTTTTTTGAAGCTTAATTTATTGATATATTCAATTAACTGTTTCCATTTATAGTATATGATTCAGTAAGATGTATGTACCCATGAAATCACTTACTTACAGGGCATTTCTGTGCTCCAAAATTTGCTGATGACCCTTTGTAGTCAGTTCCTTCCTTTACCTCTGGCCCCAGACAACTATTGATCTGCTTTCTAGATGTTTGAATTTCAAATAAATGGAATCATACAGCATGTATTCTTTTGTGCCTGGCCTTTCACCTAACATGTTTTTGAGATGCAACACATTATTGTATGTGGCAATAGTTTATTCCTTTTCATTGTGGATTTCATTATGCAGATATATCACATTTTTTTAAACCCTTCGTCTTATGAAGAGTGTTGGAGTTTGCTTTTTTATTTAATTTTTTTGGCTATTCTGAATAAAAATACTGTAACTGTGTGCAAGTTTTTGTGTGATATATATTTCATTCTTTTGGGAAATTACATAGGAATGGATTACTAATTATATACAGGGGCCTGGAAAATCCCATGGACGGAGGAGCCTGGTAGGCTGCAGTCCATGGGATCGCTGAGAGTTAGACACGACTCAGTGACTTCACTTTCACGCATTGGAGAAGGAAATGGCAACCCACTCCAGTGTTCTTGCCTGGAGAATCCCAGGGATGGGGGAGCCTAGTGGGCTGCCGTCTATGGGGTCGCACAGAGTAGGACATGATTGAAGCGACTTAGCAGCAGCAGCAGCAGCAGTATATGTATATAAAAATTGGCAATGTTCCAAAATAGATGTGATATTTTTATATTTCCATCAGTAATATATAAGTGTTTCAGTTACTCCATATCCTCACCAACAGTCAGCATTGTTAGTCTTTTAAATTATAGTTATTTAAATATGAATAAAATGGTCTCTCATTATACTTTTAATTTATATTGCCCCAATGCCTCGTGAAGTTGATTGTCTTTTTGTGAGCTAACTGGTCATTCATATATCTTTTTTGATGAAAAAAATCTGTTCAAACACTTTGTCCAATTTTAATTGGATTGTTTGTTGTCTCTTGATAGGTTTTATGTTTTTCTGGATACAACTTGTTTGTCAGATACTTGTATTGCAAATATCTACTCCTGTGTTTGCTAGTATGTGTTCAGTCGCTCAGTCATGTTTGACTCTGCGGGTCCATGGACTGTAGCCCGCTAGCTTTCTCTGTCCATGGGATTTCCCAAGCAAGAATACTGGAATAGATTGCCATTTCTTCTTCCAGGGTATCTTCCCCACCAAGGGATTGAACCCACACCTCCTGAGTCTCCGGCATCGGCAGGCGGATTCTTTACCACTTCACCGCCTGGGAAGCCCAGGTGGTGTTTGCATGTCTTTCTTTTTTTAAATACTGTATTTTTAAGTGCAAATATTTGATTTTTATAAAATCTAATTTTTACCAATGTTTTATTTTATAATTTATGCTTTTTATGTTTTATTTGAGAAATCTTTGACCTCCCAGGGACAAAGGTTTGCTTCTGTTCCTTTTAATACTTTAAGATTAAGAAGTAAGTAGTAGTATGGTGGCCTAGTCTGTTTTATTACTGAGACAAGATCTTCTCAGCTATTAAGGAAAGAATGAAACAGGGTTTCCTAAATTGTGAAAAATGAAAGGTACTTACTGAATTGTTTATAATTATATTAAAGCTTCTTTTGCCTTTCGTTGTTGATCAAAATTTGTTCTGAATATTTTTCCCAGAATATTCTAATTTACATTCTCTGAATATAGTAATATTAAATGATCAAGTCATTGATGGCAAAAATTTATTGTCTTAGAGTTGAGAAACTATTTCACATTCTTTATGTGCAAATTGAAATTATACAAAGTTGTATTTTGCCAAGTCTTCAGTTTACTTCTTAGAGGTTTGTTACGGTTCCCTCTAAACATTTTGAAAAGCAAAATGGGATTGAATCATTCACTTTCTTTTTTCCAACCAAGAAGAGGATTTGGATGAAAAACTGATAGTATAAATTCTAAGTGTGCTTTAGGGTCGGGTTTGTCTTTGACTTGGAGAATAAGGTAAGATAGAAGCAGTGAGATGAATTTATCAGCTGCCAACAAATGTAGCTGATATTATCAGAAGGACCAAACTAATGACTGCCTTCATTCTGCAGTAAATGATATACAGTGTCTCTTTTTCTTAGTAGTAAACCATGCTAAGGGCTTCCCTGGTGTTTCAGAGGTAAAGATCTGCCTGGAATGAAGGAGATGTGGGTTCAATCTCTGGGTCAGGAAGATCCCCTGGAGAAAGAAATGACAACCCACTCCAGTATTCTTGCCTGGGAGAATTCCATGACAGAGGAACCCAGTGGGCTACAGTTCATGGAGTCACAAAGAGTTGGACGTGACTTAGTAACTAAACAACAACAAACCTTTCTAAAGTAGTGATCAGACAGCTCAAGATAATAAGTTAGATCTGACTGACCTGTGTATGGCTTGAATGAAACAGTGGCAGTCTGAGATTTTGCATAATGATCAAGGCTCCCAGTTGTGTGGCTGTTTTGGAATAAAGTGATTACATCTAAAACCCAACTGTTGCGCTGGACATAATATTGTATTCAGGATAGGCCAGCATTCTGAATTAATCTGCGTTCATCTGCAAAGAGCTCTTTTGTTGGAGACATTTCTGAAAGTGTCCTGCTTCTGGCACTGCTCAGCTGGTTTATGTTGATGGTCTATTGGCCTTCCTTTTAGCCTCAGATAATAAAGAATCTATGTGCAATGCAGGAGACCCAAGTTCGATCTCTGGGTTGGGAAGATCTCCTGGAGAAGGAAGTGGCAACTCACTCCAGTATTTTTGCCTGGAGAATTCCCTGGACAGAGGCACCTGGATAGAGGCTACAGTCAATGGGATTGCAAAGAATCAGACATGATGGAGTGACTCACGCTTCACTACTTCACTTACTGCATCATCATTAGTTATGTGTTAACAATTGTTGTGCCACTGTATCACGAGTAATGATGATGATATCTGTCTCTTAGATCCTATGTTATTTAAATTTTTCTTTAAAAATAATTACTTTAATGGAATTTTTTCAGAGCTTGCTTAAATTAATCTATAAAGTGAATTGCATGATCTTCTAAATATGTGCATTTGCTTTCCCAGAAGTTGTCTTTAGATTATAAAAGTAGCCTTTACAGTGAGTAAATATTTCTTTGGCCTTTCGAACAATAGAATCTGTAGTTGATGGTTCCTACTACCAGTCTATTCTTTGGAAGGAATGATGCTAAAGCTGAAACTCCAGTACTTTGGCCACCTCATGTGAAGAGTTGACTCACTGGAAAAGACTCTGATGCTGGGAGGGATTGGGGGCAGGAGGAGAAGGGGACGACAGAGGATGAGATGGCTGAATGACATCACCGACTCGATGGACATGAGTTTGAGTGAACTCCGGGAGTTGGTGATGGACAGGGAGGCCTGGCGTGCTGCGATTCATGGGGTCACAAAGAGTTGGACACAATTGAGTGACTGAACTGAACTGAACTACCTAGAGTAAATAATCAGTTGAAGCCAACAGTGGTCATTTCAGTACAGACTTTGTGAACTCATTTTATTGTGGTCATCTTTCCTCACGTCTCCATTTCTCAACACATTGGTTTTCTAACTTCAGTATTAATATACACTCAGTAAATATTCTTGTGTGTGTATTCACAATGAATGAACCAAAAACACAAATAAAATTTTATTCACTATCTCTATCAAGATGCATGTGAAATTATAACATTTAAAGAATGAAGAGATTCAAAATTTGATTGCAAAATAAACACTCAAAACTTTTTTATACCCTCTTTTCTTGTTCTAGAAAAGCAGTCCTCATAACAGTTTTATTCCTTCCAGCTTTAAACCTCTAAGACTTTCTTTAATGATTTTTTTCTTACCAGAAGACACATATGTTGGCTATGAAAGGAAACACTGGTATTGTTTATCAGGGAGAAGATGTTAATGAGCTACGAAAAAGTCATAACTCCACTACATTGTGCACATAGATTTGTATTCCATATTTGAGAAATTCTACTCAAATCATCATTCACTGCATAACTTTGATATAGGTGATTGGCTTCTTCCTAGGATGCTATGTAGTAAGTTCACTGTTTATTCTTTCATAAGTTAGACTATTTTATAATGCTTTTACACTTTATTCTTCACAGTTCAAGTGATAATTAAGATAATGACATTGAGGGAAAAATTATTATTGAAGTCTTTTGAGTTCCTGTAAACTAAGAAGGCTGAATAATATATAAAATGCAAAGCAAAGATTTTAGCATTNTGAGTGACTGAACTGAACTGAACTACCTAGAGTAAATAATCAGTTGAAGCCAACAGTGGTCATTTCAGTACAGACTTTGTGAACTCATTTTATTGTGGTCATCTTTCCTCACGTCTCCATTTCTCAACACATTGGTTTTCTAACTTCAGTATTAATATACACTCAGTAAATATTCTTGTGTGTGTATTCACAATGAATGAACCAAAAACACAAATAAAATTTTATTCACTATCTCTATCAAGATGCATGTGAAATTATAACATTTAAAGAATGAAGAGATTCAAAATTTGATTGCAAAATAAACACTCAAAACTTTTTTATACCCTCTTTTCTTGTTCTAGAAAAGCAGTCCTCATAACAGTTTTATTCCTTCCAGCTTTAAACCTCCAAGACTTTCTTTAATGATTTTTTTCTTACCAGAAGACACATATGTTGGCTATGAAAGGAAACACTGGTATTGTTTATCAGGGAGAAGATGTTAATGAGCTACGAAAAAGTCATAACTCCACTACATTGTGCACATAGATTTGTATTCCATATTTGAGAAATTCTACTCAAATCATCATTCACTGCATAACTTTGATATAGGTGATTGGCTTCTTCCTAGGATGCTATGTAGTAAGTTCACTGTTTATTCTTTCATAAGTTAGACTATTTTATAATGCTTTTACACTTTATTCTTCACAGTTCAAGTGATAATTAAGATAATGACATTGAGGGAAAAATTATTATTGAAGACTTTTGAGTTCCTGTAAACTAAGAAGGCTGAATAATATATAAAATGCAAAGCAAAGATTTTAGCATCTTCTCAAACAAACAAACAAAAAATAGCACACAGCTGCTTAGGTAGCATCAACAATTTACTTTAAATGCTTCTTTATTTATTCCTTGTATATGAACTTCTGGTACAACATATAACAATTAGAGGCCAACTTTAATTTGCTTCGCAATTTGAACTTGGTAATAACAATGTGTTTCTATTATGGATCCTTGAAGAAGCCTCTTGGGTTCAACCCGAGATTGTTCTCTCTCCTTTACATCTTCACCCTTGCTGTGTTAGCCCAGGCCTATTAGTCAGGGATTTCATTTTGCCACCTCAGAACTGCTAAGGCAACCTTGTCATTGTAATTTTCACGCCTTTTCTTTTTCTTTGTTCTATATGTCAGTGAAATCTTATCTCCACAGTCTTCTGTCATAGGTTAATAGCTTGGAACAAAGTTCAGTCAGAGTCTCTAGCATAATAGAACAAAATGCATAGATGAAAAAATTAGTAGCCACTGCCCTTCCTTGTACTTCATTCAAGGAGTCTTTGTTGAATTTTGCTCATCGGTGAAACTGAATTAGTAGATTTGGTGGGATATTGTCAAATGTGCATATACACATGGATTTTGGAGACTTGAATGCAACTGTATTCTAGAAGATGTGCCAGGGACATTATAGTGCCCTAGATATGTTCTTGATACAGATTTTATTCTCTCATTGATGTGGTATTTAAGTATATTGTTAAATCCCCAAACTCTGAATATTGTGTGGAAATTTAACATCTGAACACCATCTTAACATTTTTAAGCTTTTAGAAAAGAAGTATTGGTTCATTTCCATATACTGCATTTATTCAATTAAAATCACCTTAGCCAACAGGTTAAAGTCATGGGTCATTGTTCTTACTCTACTCATGCCACTGCCTGCTCAAGGTCATTTGGAAATTACATGGCAGAGAAATTTTCCATAGAAATAAATGGCATTAGTGCAAATTTACTAGCTGGATTATTTGAGAAGGTAAAGTTAACTCTGNCAGGTTAAAGTCATGGGTCATTGTTCTTACTCTACTCATGCCACTGCCTGCTCAAGGTCATTTGGAAATTACACGGCAGAGAAATTTTCCATAGAAATAAATGGCATTAGTGCAAATTTACTAGCTAGATTATTTGAGAAGAAATATATTGACACCATTGAATATTATCAACAATTCCACTGCCATCACTTCCTCCTCCTCTACTCAATGAGCTGTTAAAAGACACAATTTGTTGTACTATGTAGCTAACAAGAAATAAACAACATGCAGCAGGTGCTACCCAGGAAGGCACTGAGCGTTATTGTACTAACTGTGCCTGACTAATTCTAGCCAAAACAACAGCTCCATATTCAGTAAAGGAGAAGAACAGATAATTTAATGGAGATTTGGAGCCTAGTTGTTTATCATGTTGGGGTTATACTTGGAAAATAGAACTAAGTGAGAGGCATGGCGTGAGGAAATCCTTGGCTGCAGAGACCTTATCCTCAATTCACAATCATCCAATTCAATGGAAGATAATGGTATGCTGATGTCTTAAAATATTGGATAATCCAATTTTTTTTTTCTGTAGATTTTTAGAAGAGCTATAGGATCATTTGGGCATGGATCTACCCTCTGCATCATACTTCTTTTAAAATTAACATTAAAACTGACTTGAGTTCACTAAGAAAGTCACACCAATTTATACTCTAGGGAGGTGAAGGACACAGCATGGTAGAAGTGGGAAAAAGCTAGAAATAACATTTAGCATTCATAATCTGTAGAAAGAATAGAGATTTTGAATGATATGTTCTTTTTTCTCTCATACCAGTGAGTTGATGTGTACCGTTTTGCTTATTCATTTACTCAATCATTACTAATTTCTATTTACTATGCTTGGCATCTACTATATGTCAGGAACTGTGGACAGAGCAAAACAAAAGACAAATGAGGTCCTTCTTGTGTAGTGACTGTATTCTACTGGGAGAAGTAGACAGTTATTAAGTTAGAAGGAGTAATTATAGTTGAACTGAGTGTGAATTTTGAAGGAAATAAAAGGATGCAGACACTTGGAGAGAACTTCTATAGGAAGTTTTCCTTTGAGTGTGGAGCTGAAGGGTGGGAATGGGTCAGACATGACAGTAATTACAGAGGAATATTTTCCTGGACAAGGAACAGCAAGGGAGATGTCTTGGAAGGGAATAAACCACTGCCAAGTCCAGGAGCAGGAATGAAACTGGTATAGTTAGAGCATCATAACTGATATGAAGGGTTATTTTAGAACACAAAATTGGAGAGATAGGCAAGAGGCAGATCAGGGGAGTGTCTTATAGGCAGTGGCTCAAAAGCTTAGTTTTATTTTTGAGAGTAGTAGAACCTATTAAAGGATTTTAAGATGAGAGTGGCTTGAACTGATCAATTTTTTGGAGGAAAAAAAAAAGTCACTGTCCTCTTGGTGGAGAAGGGATTGGAGAGAGGAAGAGTAGAATGGAAAGATTCTTTATGAGTTCATTGCAACAGAGTTGATAGATTGAAGGCTAGGGATGTGATTGCAGAGGTGAAGAAAAATGTGGAAGCTAATGCATACTGCAGAGCTTAAACTAACTTGATTTGCTAATAAACAGGATAAATGGTGAGGAAAAGAAAGAGATCAATAATGACTCCATATTTTCAGACAGGGCACTGGATAGATGCACATGACATTTAATAAGATGAGGAAAGCTGGGGAAGTCCAGGTTTGAGCAAGTAAAGAGTTCTAGGACTTTTTGGATTTATTAAGTATGCAAAGGCAACTCCATATTGAAGCAGAGATGTCAAATAGGTTAGTTATGTAAGAGTCCAGACATTTGAGGAAAGATCTGGGTTAGAGATATAAATTTATTCCTCATAAGCATATAAAAATGGCATCTAATGTCATTGACTTTGATGAGCTCCCCCAAAAGGAGTGTAGATGAAGAAGAGGTCTCAATACCTAGACTGAGGTACTCAGCTTCTCAGACTGAATAATGGAATGAGACAAAGAAAGAAACAGCTAGGGGCATAAGAGGAAGCCAGCAGAGGAGAGAGTGGCAATGGTGTCAACACTGCTGACTCTGGAAAAATGTAATTTTTAACTTTGAAATGAACCATTTTCATGCAGTGATGAGGAATGGGAGCAAATTGGAGTGAATAGATTTAAGAATGACATGAGTAGTTTGGAAGTGAAGACCTTGACTTCAGAATTGTTATTCAAAAATTTTATCTGTGAATGGGGAGGCTTAAAGGAGGATAATATAGGAGTTCAAGGGAAGTTTTATTTGTTTAATTATTTAATTTAAATGTATATATTTACTGATTTATTTGGCTGTACCAGGTCTTAGTTGGGCACTTAAGATCTTTAGTTGCAGGATACAAGCTCTTAGTTACAGCATGTGGGAGCTAGTTCCCTGACTAGGGATCGAACTTGGGTCCCCACATTGGGAGTGTGAAGTGTTAGCCACTGGGAAGCCACCAGGGAAGCCCCTATTTGTTTATTTATTTTTGTAAGATCAGAAAAGCCAGAATATGTTTGATATTCTAATTAATTTTTTTAAGATGAAAAAAGCCAGACTATGTTTGATATTCTAATACCCACACTCCACTGAAAAGGGAGAGATTGTAGACGTAAGAAATGGGACTAAGAACTGAAGTAGTGTAATATTTTAAAAGAAGCATAATATCCACATTTATTTATTTTTATTTAAAAGAAGCATAATATAAATTCTATGAACAGCATTTGTGCATCTGCAGTACACTTACTGTGGCATAATGTCATTATCATCATACAAGAATAGGGTTGGAATGTACCATTAGAGCTCATCACAAGCAAATTTCCGATATTACAACTGACTAGTGAAGGTTCTGATATAAGCTGAGACATACACCTTGCCTCACAGCGAATTAATGAAACAGGGAGTGTCAGTTGGGCACTGTTTGTTGATGAAAGGGGTGTATAGTGGGGAGAAAGCTTTTTCCTACTTAATGTCATAACCAGTGCATTTGTATCCATGAGCCCACCTAGCGCCTCTTAAGCAAATCACTAGATAGGACAGTGGCTCAGGTTGAGAGGTAGTTGGCTTTAGAACAAGGCACATTGTGTCACCCAGTTTTCTCTTCATGATGAAGCACTCATTCCCTCAGCTGCTGGGATTGCTGGCATCCCCAAATTCTCAACTGAGTCACTTTCTAATACTTACATCACCCAAAGAGAGCTACTTTGCCCTATGACCCACCCTCTTCCTGTGGGCACCCTGCATCCAGTGATTGGTCAGTGAAGAAATATAAAGGTTTAGCTCCTTCACCCCAATTTAGGATAACTCTGAATGACCGCCAAAAACGCTTGTAGAATCTTCTCAGGGTTCATATTAGTATTTGGATCACATTACAATTTAGCTCCTCTCTCTGACTGATCCCGTTGCTTTCCAGTTTATACTCTTGATCCCAAGAGTATGTCAAGTAATCTTACTAGAACATTTTCTTCCCAGGATCTGCTTCCTCAGCGATCTTGACCTTTAAAACCCACAAAGAATATGAACAATGATTAAAACTACAATACTAATCTTGGGGTTAATCAGATACAGCTTAGTTATTTTAAAAAGTAACAACTCTTATATAGATTATTTTAGCAAAGGGAATGACTAAAGTCTGACTCTATGTCAGGGTTATGTTGGGGGAAAAATAACTCCTTTTGAAATGAGACCTTGGCTGGAAATGGGAAATTTCTGGGTATCAGGTTTTGGTCTAATAGAGATATAGAAGATAAAATTTTTGAAATGATCAGAGCCTCAGCTCTGAATTTTATGCACAGAAATGATTCCAGGACTAACCAATAGCGTTCGGCTAAGCATGAAACATGTTGATATATAGTGAACAAGAAAACTATGCTGGGAGTTCCCTGGCAGTCCAGTGGTTAGGACTCAGGTCTTCCACTGTGGGAGGTTCCTCCTTGGTTGGGGAACTAAGATTCCACAAGCCATGTTGTTGTTGTTTAATCTTTAAGTCATTTCTTTAGTTGCTCAGTCTTTGCAACCCCAGGGACTGTAGCCCACTAAGCCCCTCTGTCCATGGGATTTCTCAGGCAAGAATACTGGAGTGCGTTGCCATTTCCTCCTCCAGGGGATCTTCCCAAACCAGGGATTGAACCCACGTCTCCTTTTTGACAAGTGATTTATTTACCACTGAGCCACCTGGGAAGCTCCACAAGCCATGAAGTGTGGCCAAAAATTAAAACATCAACAACAAACTGCACTTTGCGAAAGACACATAGATACCCAGGGTTAACATGTGTCTGAGCATATGAACACATATAGCTAATTCCAGAATTTTCCTTCTGTTGAGAATATGGCTCCTGGCTATTACTTCCCTTGGTCAGTGTAGGCTCAAGAGCTGGACAGACCTGCCTCTTTAGGGAGAAGGATGTAACAGAGAAAGGCAGGAGAAGGTGAAAGCTGAAAGTTCAAGATAGAGAAACAATATATTTCTAGGAAGAAAAATTTCTGTACTAAAGGAAATTTTGTCTTTGTCCTCACATTTCTAGATTCCTTCTGATGTTCAAGAACATTTAGTTTTTCAAGGGAGTAGTAGCATTCAAATCCATTTATGTAAGCACTGTGTCCATTTCTTAAAAGCTTTCCCGGTTAATGAGTCCTGAAATTTATAGGTAGAGGCCATTGGGTAGAGGCCAATGAATTCAGTAAAATGATCAAATTAATACCAATGTTTCAAGCAACTAAAAACTTTTTGTGTGTATGTGTTTGTGTTGTTAGGGCTAGAAATGAACAGTTAAAGGAGGGTTTGTCATGCACAGCCTTTACATTTCAGACTATCATCAATCATTTCATAAGGGAGGCTCTGCTTGTAAATTATTTTTCTGGGGAAACAAAAGAAAGGAGGAAGTAGCCAAGATAATTTTGAAGAAGTACAGATTTATGGATGACTTTCTCTGAAGTCCCGTTACTTATTACAAAGTGAAAAAAAATTAGAGAGTATGAAATTGGCATTCAGTTCATCATATAGAGCAAAGAGGGAAGACTTGAGGGTCCAGAAACAGTTAAAATCATATATGAAAGCATGATATTTGACAGTGGTAGCATTAAAACTCGGTAGGGAAAGTACTGGCTCTTCAGTATATGGTGCTAGGACAATTGGTTATCCATATGGAAAAAAGTAAAATTAGATCCTAGTGACAGAATAAATTCCAGGTGGCTTTAAAATCTGAAAGTTAAAAGCAAAACTTTAAAAAATTCTACAGTCAAAAATAGGAGTATTTTTATGACCTGAGGTTAAGGAAGGAGTTCATAAAGGAAAAGATGAGTAAATTTAGCCTCATTAAAACTGCATTTTCTATACATCAAAAGATACCATTAAAGAAAAAACAAAACAAAACAAAACATGGACAAAGGGGACATATTGGAAAACCTATAGCCACCAAAGGATAAGGATTTAGAACTTTAGCATGAGGAAAAAGGTAAACACCCTAATATTAAAATGAGTAAAGGAAATAAACAGGTATTTTACTGAAGAAAAAATATAAGTATCGAATAAAATGATCTACAGCATCACTAGTTGTGATGGAAATTCAAATTAAAATAACAGGCCATTTCAATCTCATTAGATTGCCAAAAATGAATGACAATACCACTGTCTGAGAAAGTAAAGAGCAGTAACGCTCCTACAATTCTTGTGGCAGTGAAAATTGATGTAGTCACTATGGAGAGCAATTTGGCAATATGCAACTGGGAAAAAATGAACGATCAAAATATTCTCAATAGACAAAAAATAAATTATAGGGTTTATTCATACAGTGGTTAAAAGGAATGAACTAGGATGGCAAATATCAATCTAGATAAATATGAAAATGTTATATTCTTTAGATAAAATGGATCCTCTTTGGACAGCATGGAGAAAGGGTGCTTTGAAAATGTTGATGTGGAATACACAGTTTAGTGATATTTTAATTGATTGGATAGCCCTAACTGTAAATATTGATTTGTGGATTGGACAAGGTGTTCTAACCATTAGCATTTTTGATAATTAACAAATCACCCTAAACCTGTTGTCTTAAAACAGCTATTACCATTATCATTATTATTATTTAGCTCGTGGTTCGGTGGACTGGGTGGGATGGTTGAGACTGCTGGGAAGATTGTGTCCTTTTTCCATGTGGTCTGATATCTTCTAGAGATTAGTGCAGGTATCACATGGTGATCTCTGGGTCCTAAAGACCGTCAAGAGAGGACATATCCCAAAGAACAAGTACTTTCTTGGACCACAGCTAATGTTCAGTGCTCCAAAGCAAGTCATGTGGCTACACTCAGACTTATGTGTGGAGAAGACTCCACCTCTTAAGGAGGAGCTTTGAAGTTACATTGCAAAAGGGCACTTGCACAAGTGTGGGAAGAATTTATGGACATTTTTACGATCTATTACAGATATCTTTATATAGGTATCTGAACTTGGTCTGGGAACTTCTCTTATATTTATGTAGATGATGATCTTTAAGAGTTATCACAAGATGCAGCTTTTATTAAAATGGCTATACCCCTATTTTAGTATCCAGGACCATTATATCTAACAACTTTCTGACTGAATAGACTGTAGGCTTTCTGGACCTGACTGTTTCTAGTGGAGTAGAATTTACTGATGAAGCAGTCTACTGCAGGGGCTGTGTGTAGTTTTGCCTCTACAGTTTAGGATAGATATCACTTCCCAAGACTGGATGTGAAATAAAATCCTTTGCTTCCCTGATAATGTAGGGGCCCTATTTGTGAGGAGAGAGTTCCCCTTGGTATGATCTTTAAAGTAGATCCAATAAGAAAATTGAGAAAAACTCAGCAACATTTGGCTCAGGCTTGGAAATTAAATAGTGGCTTCCCTGGTGGCTCAGACGGTAAAGAATCTGCCTGTGATGCAAGAGACCTGGGTTCAATGACTGGGTCAGGAAGATCCTCTGGAGAGGGAAATGGCAACCCACTCCAGTATTCTTGCCTGGAGAATTCCATGAACAGAAGAGCCTGATGAGCTACAGTCCATGGAGCTGCAAGGAGTTGGACACAACTGAGCGACTAATGCACACAAAATTTCAGGAGATGAAAAGAATGAGAGTAGGTAGACATGAGAGAATAGTTAGTGAAAAGAAATGAGTAGATAACTCTAAAAGCCCCTACCTCGCCAGGATTTTCATATGTCACAGATTGAATGAGTGGATTCATTTACAGAAAAATACTATATTTTCAATCTTAATATGGATTCTTATGTTTTAGTAAGTAATCAGGGCCATTTGCCTCTATCTCACCCCATTCTGGGACTGTCTTATTAAAGTTCTTTATAAAATGTCATCATCCCCTATTCAATTATTACCTCTTCTTTCAGGGAGGAACATCTAATTTTTATTTTTTTACTTTTAGAAACTTCTCAAATTTTGCCATCAGCTTTAACCAGTGAGACACCACTGGTATAGTATATGATGAAAATATATCATAATTTTATTACTTACAGAAAGTATAATTCACGATTCAGAATTTAGTGTGAGTCAGACTTTAGAATTATACTTCATTCATATTCTATATTCTCTTTATCATGTGTCAGTTTAAATACAAGATTTTTGATGTTTAAAAACACCAACACTTAGTGGGTATTCCTCTCAGAAGGCAAGCATCTCCGAAACATGGTGATTTCTTGTCAGGCAATGTCACAAAACAAGCTTTTTTTTTTTTTTTTTTTGAATTGATGAACAAAGAACCAAACTTAAGAACGCACTTGGTCTTTGTTATTCCAAAGTTGTTCTGAATGACGATTAAAACAGAGAAAGTAAAGAAAATATAACAGCAGAACTCTTGCTCTCTGGAATGTTTTTCTGGTTTTTCCATAAGGTGTCGACAGTTCTCTGTGCACTTGAAGGCTTGAAAAACAAAAAGCAGTCTTCTTTGTCAGGTGTTGTGCAGTCTCCCTGCCCCAAATCTCCCAAGTGCAGGGAGCACTGGTTCAGATGTTTCACTGTTATGTAATTTATTCTGTCGCTAAATGTCATTTCCCCACTATCTCATGGTTTGCTTTCAGATCCAATGCCTATAGCACATCGCCAATTCCCCTGAAAAGTGATTGTAGCACATATCTCCCTCTATCTTATATGGGTAGTGCATGGGTAAAACTCAGTTGCTAACAAGAGTAATGAAACTTTGATAGTAAAATATACATGTGTTTGGATATATTTTAATCCAAATATTTGAATATATCCAAATATTTGTCACATATTTTGATGTTATTTTCATTGAGGGGACTTCTTGATCATACAGTTATTTTCTTATTGTTTGTGTTTCCTTTACAAAGACTCACACTAACGTGTGATTTTATCATTTCACTTACTGGTAATATATACGTTTCTTTGAGCTCTCAGAGATGATTCAATCAGTGGTCTGTAACCCAACTATAAAAAAGGAGTAATCTTCATGGTCACACAGACATGTGGTGAACGTGACTTTATGTTTCCCCTTTTTTTAAAAAAAGTGTTTATTTTTAACTGGAAGATAATTGCTTTACATTGTTGTGTTGGTTTTTGCCATATATCAACACGAATCTGCCTTAGGTATGCACATGTCTCCCTCCCTTTTGAACCTCCCTCCCTCAGTTGCTAAGTTGTGTCCAGATCTTTGCGACCCCGTGGACTGTAGCCCGCCAGGCTCCTCTGTCAATGGGATTTCCCAGGCAAGAATACTGGAGTGGGTTGCCGTTTCCTTTTCCAGGGTCCATCTACCATTCATTCTAAAATGAGTACTCTCACTGAGTTTAAAGTTAAGGATTTGAAAAAGGCACTTGTAAACTAGAGATTTGCCATTTCCTTTAAAATCAAGATCTAAGTGAAAGAAAAGTAGTGAAAAACGTTCTAACAAGGTTTTTAATAAAGTGGTTTGAAAAAATGAAGTGATATCCATTTTCTGGGGATTTTAAGGTATTTTTAAATCAGATATTAAGATTCTGTTAAACATCTAAAATATTTAATTACTAAATGTATATTTTGAGCATACTTGTGTATCATCCTTAAGTGATTCTACTTAGTCTTACGTACCAGTTCCTTTCATTGCAGGAAAAAATATATATGTACTTTCCTTTTTAAAAAAATATATAATAGAGATGGTTTAATAACTGTAGAAAGTCATTAGAACTACCTTATAATGTTTACTATACCAAATCTTGTAGAGATCCAACTAACTTTACATAAATGAAGAAGGAAAAATAGTATCTGAGAATCCCCATGTTCAGAACACATCTTTCATTTACTTTAGCTATTCAGGTCTCATCTTAAAGAATTCCTTATAGGAATCTCTATGGCAATCTGGTGTTTAGACCAGGGAGGAAAGCACAGAAGGCATGGCATTTTACCAGTCTTTCTGCTCTTTGTCATCTGCTGTTTGGTTATCACCTAGAGGGTACTTCTGTGCCTCAATTTCCCACATTTATCAAAGATGACAATATAAGCTCTGGAGCATATACATTAAAAATTTCACCAAAGTTGAATTTCCTATTTGGTTAAATTTTTTATATGCGTGAATATTATAAAGTATGTATAGTCATATATAAATTCCTAATATTCACGTATAAATACAAGCCTAAAGCTTTTCCTTTAGAAAGTCAGGACATTAAAATATTCATGCCAGTTTTTCCAATATATCAATTTATGGGACTGGATCTGGCAAAGCTATCATTTGTAATGACGACTGGAATGCAGATGGATTTTAGTGACTGTATATAGAAACTGGGGGGAAGGGAGCAGCAGTCGTCCTTTGTTGTTTAGGATGAAGCAGAAAAATCTGCTTTCTCCTATATATGGAAGAGTTTGTTAGAAGCAAGAACTAAAATAAGGAATTACTGATCAGCTAGAAATTGCATTTCTTTTATCTTCCCACTTTACTAATATTTTTACCCTCTGGAAATGTACAGATATTTTTACAGAGATATATTACTGACTTTTGGATGAGTACCAGTATTTTTCATTTGCAATGAGGAGTATATAACTGGTGTTATCTAAATATTCTTTAACGAGTCATCAGAAATTTTATTATAGGCATCTCAGGCATAAAAACTGATAATTAAACATTTTATTCCATTCTTAAGCAAATCGGCAATGATCTCAACCAAGTGACACCACATATCTATGGAATGTGATGTGATTCGGAAGGCACTTTAAAAGTACTTCTATTTTAAATATATGTCACTAAATAAGATTTATTGCCATAATGGGCAACATTGCCAATAGGGTTATATACTGTTTCTCATGTGTGTTGAGATGGAAATGTTTGCAAATGACTGATTTAGGGGACAGGATGATGCTTTATCATTGTAAGACTCTATGGCCCTATTCAAGTGGAAACATCTAATCATCTGAAATAGTAGTGATTAGAGGATAGGTAGATAGGAGGGCTGAAGTTAGTGTTTAATAAATCACTCAAAATATCTTCATTAATACTAGATTGTCAAATTATTCACTTACATTCAAATAGTCAAATTCATACAAATGTTTCCTCTTGGTGCTTTTCCTGTTCACCAACTAGTATTTTCTTACCTTTTCTTGATTCAGCAGGTATGGGTGGAAATGTTTTGTAGCTCAAAGCCTATGGAAACTTCAGAACGGTAGCTTTTAGTACTAGAAACAACGATGCTATACTGTTCTTATATAAATGAAAGAAGTTATTACAGTATATAAATGAAAACAACAGACAATTGCTAACACAGATTATTCAGAGCTCCTAGTTACAAAGAATAGGGGGAAGTCTATCTTCAAAATGAACCCTTTCCCCCTAAAATCCATATTCACCATGAGATTATGTTGAAAATATATAAAATCAACATGTTTTTGATTCAGTAGCCCCATATTGACACATTCTTGATTTTTTTTTAAAGGTGAGATTTATGGAAAGTCATGTCTATACTTTCTGTGTTTCTAAAATGTGAGGGCAGAGATACTTATTGATTGCTCACAAACTTTCCTGGGGGAGGAGGGATGTAAGTTTCTTCTCTTGCTTTTTGGCCTGTTTCTGAGATAATCAGTAGAAACTCACTAATGGGAACAGTGTTGAGGACTAAAGAACGCTGTCTCTCTGTTTCATTAGACTGAGACCCTGTTAGTTCTGTTAAAAGGAGAGGGAAACAAGAGTTCCTTTTATTTTTGCCCGTTGTTCAAATACTTGGAGACTGTGAATATTTAGAGCAGTCTATTTTTAAATCATAGCTCCTTTCAGTATTTTAATCTTCCTTTTCCAGTGGGGAAAGAGTATTTAAGAATCATCTCCTAGAAAAGTGTAATGTGATTCCCCCCCCCGACATGTTCGAAACACATTATCTACTGTAGTAAACTCAATGATCTCAGAATTTATAATTAGAGGTCACACCTTAACTTGAAGTGCTTTGCTCCCCAATACATCACATTCCCGATTCCTTTTCAGAGTATTTGCTCTCTGGTAAAATAAAAAACGCATAATCTGGTATTTTAATCTTCTTATCAAATAAATCCAGCCTCCCCACATAGACCTTTACACCCTTGTAACCAAATAAATTTGTCTGACACTTGTAGGCAAAACACCCACTTGGTTTTACCTGTAGACTTTAATAAACACACAAGGTAAAAATAGAAACAGGAGAAGATAAATAATAAAGATAAGAGATATTTTACTGCTTCATAGTACTCTTTTGCATATTAACATATGTACAGGGTAAGTGTTTCATTTAAAACGTAATGTCTCTCTCTGAAAATTTGTCAGTATAGCTTTTTGTCTTATTACCACATTTCATTTATAAATTATGATAGAAATTTTAGTAATTTATGGACCAATAATTTTGATGAATTCTTAGCAGCATTGATTGTATAATTAAAACAATTCTAAAATTTTATATGTCTTTATAGATGTATGTATAAAATAAACAGAGCAAGAGAGAGGGACACCCTGGATGGTTCTTTAAACGTGTGGTTCAGTGTAGCTACCTGATCAGTGTCCAACAGGAAGAAACATATACAGAAGTCCTTGGAACTAAGTTAATTAAATGTATATTTAAATAATAAAACAGGCCCCTATAAGTTTTGTGAAAACATGATATCTGTACATCATTTTTGTTTAGTGACCTTAGAACCCCTGTCTTTGGTTGGTACTTTCGGAAATACTCTTGAAATATACTGCGACAAACATGAAGGTTTGTTGAATGAATGAATTATAACATTCTAAACCTTGAATGTTTGACTACGCTTTCATATTTTACAGTTATGTGATCATCAAGTTTGGGAATTCTCACCAACCTCAGCGGATTTTTATCTAGTGACTAATTTAAAGAAAGAAAATATTTTAAAGCATAACTGTTTTCTTGAATTTTGACTCTCCTAGATCTGTCGGGCCACTCAAATTCCACAGAGAGAACCACAGTTATTAGAAATGAAATAATAACATTATTTTTAAAGTCTGGTTTTATGGATGATACATCAATACCTGGGAATTCACTTCTGAAATTTTCTCCTCTGACTAGCTCCATTAATATAATTGGAAATGAGTTTTTCCTAAGGCATAGCAGTTTGCTCCTTCTCCTCTTCTTTCTCCGCTCTCTCATCCTCTGTCTCCATTAAATTCTCACAGCAGCTCTATGCATTAGGTCAAGTTCTAACTTGACCTAAGAAGGGGAGGAAGCCCCCTTCTTGTTTATTAAATTCTGTAATTCAAAGTCTATATGTTTAAGATTACTTTAAAAACAGACAGTTTTCTATCCTTGAGGGACTTCTGCAAGTGCTATAGGAATTTAGCACTACACCCTCAGTATCCCAAATCATTTCTTATGGGAAAAACATAATGAGTGTCCATGAAACTTGCTATATATATTGATTTTACCCAATTGGAGTTTCTTAACTAAGAGTTTATTTTGACAATGAAAAAAAAAAAATTGTTCAGTATTTTCTCTCCCTTCACAGCCAAATTGTGTTTGCCAATGCTTCCTTTGGAAACAGACAGTAATAGGTAAAATAGTTTTAAAATCATTTTGAATACTCTTGGCTTTCTCAACTACCCAAAAGAAAACTTTTGAATTGGCAAAGCTAGTTTGAATTGAGAAATACTTTAAGAAATATTTTACTACCAAGTAAAATATTTTTAGTGCAATTTAAATACTTTTTATTTTTATTTTATTTTTTTTTTGGTAGGCCTGTGCTTGCTTTTCTGTATGGACAACTTAACACTGTTTATCTTACCTTTGGGATTTTTTTTTTTTTTACTAATTTAAATGTGCTGACTTAAAGCTTTTATTTAGAAGAGGACATCAGAGGAATGGATATTTTCAGTTAATTGCTTTGCCCATTTAAAAATTAATAATAGTTTTTCTTTAATATTAATAACAAAATGGTTTTTCTTTTTTTAGAAAAAGATCACTTCTTCTTTCAAATATGCAAATTTGAAATCATTGGTGAAATATCTTTCTAGATGCACCTCCTTCCCATTTTATTAGGAATTAGCTAACTAAGGAAATAATAGACTATAGTGTTTTGGTGGAACTTATTCAGCCCATTATCACTAACATGTATGTATATTCAGTTCAGTTCAGTCGCTCAGTTGTGTCCGACTCTTTGCGACCCCATGAACTGCAGCACACCAGGCCTCCCTGTCTATCACCAACTCCTGGAGTTCACCCAAACTCATGTGCATCGAGTCGGTGATGCCATCCAGCCACCTCATCCTCTGTCGTCCCCTTCTTCTCCTGCCCCCAATCCCTCCCAGCATCAGGGTCTTTTCCAGTGAGTCAACTCTGTGCATGAGGTGGCCAAAGTATTGGAGTTTTAGCCTCAGCATCAGTCCTTCCAATGAACACCCAGGACTGGTCTCCTTGAGGATGGATTGGTTGGATCTCCTTGCAGTCCAAGGGATTCTCAAGAGTCTTCTACAACACCACACTTCAAACACATCAATTCTTCTGTACTCAGTTTTCTTTATAGTCCAACTCTCACATCCATACATGACCACTGGAAAAACCATAGCCTTGACTAGATGAACCTTTGTTGGCAAAGTAATGTCTCTGCTTTTCAATATGTTATCTAGGTTGGTCATAACTTTCCTTCCAAGGAGTAAGTGTCTTTTAATTTCATGGCTGCATTCACCATCTGCAGTGATTTTGGAGCCCTCCAAAATGAAGTCTTACACTGTTTCCGATGTTTCCCCATCTATTTGCTATGAAGTGATGGAACCAGATACCATGATCTTCGTTTTCTGAATGTTGAGCTTTAAGCCAAATTTTTCACTCTCCTCTTTCGCTTTCATCAAGAGGCTTTTGAGTTCCTCTTCACTTTCTGCCATAAGGGTGGTATCATCTGCATATCTGAGGTTATTGGTATTTCTCCTGGCAATCTTGATTCCAGCTTGTGTTTCTTCCAGCCAGGGTTTCTATGATGTACTCTGCATATAAGTTAAATAAGCATATATTATAGCCAAATAATTAACAAAATATAATCATATAAAAATATGAAATAAAATGATGCTGATGACGAGAAAGATTGAGGACAGTAGAAAGGAGTGACTGAGGATGAGATGGTTCGATCGCATTATTTACTCAACGGACATGAGTTTGAGCAAACTCCAGGAGATAGTGAAGGACAGGGAAACTTGGCATGCCGCAGTCCATGGGGTCACAAAGAGCCAGACAAAACTGAGTAGTCACAGCAGCAACAACAGTGAAATAAAATCCTGATTTATCATAATGATATTTGCAGTACTTTATTGTGGCTAAGGATAAGGGCTCTGAAGACCAAATGCCTATGTGACAACTTAGATGCTTCCATTAACTAGCTGTGACCTTGAGCAAGTTAGTTAACCTCTATAAAATAGGCAGAGAACTTGGCTTAACTCATAGAGTCATTGTGAGAATTAATGGAGACAGTATATATGGAAATAGAACACATAGGTGGCCAGAATTCACACTCAATTGTGTAATTTTTACATAGCCCAAAGGTGCCTAGTCAAGGAGATGAATGGGGGTTAATGGGGCTGAAATTCACCCATTGGATCTCATGCTGGCCATGCTCTTGCTTGCAGGCCAGGACCAGTGAGTAGGAGGTGTCTTTTTGAGTAAAAGTCATGGATATTATAGTGGTGGCTCTGTATGTCAACTGTCTTTATTATCATCCTAAATTAAAACACACACCCTCCTTTTTCAGGTGGTCTTTGGGAATTTTGAAGTCATCCTGTCTTCCACATAATTGTTATGAAAATGTGATGTTAAGGTAGTTAGAAAGCAAATAAGGCAGATATCCAAGTGAATATATTTAAGCTCCATTTAGCCTCATTGATATTATGTAGAATTTACCAATCAGGAAAAAGATACCCATAGTTAGGAATTAGCATTCATAATAATTAAGGTAGAATGCATACTGATGAGATAGGGGTATCCATTAGAGGACAGCTATTAAAGGACAGTACATGCCTTGTCAATTTATATTGATTTTTCCTGGTGTCTCAGATGNAGGGTTTCTATGATGTACTCTGCATATAAGTTAAATAAGCATATATTATAGCCAAATAATTAACAAAATATAATCATATAAAAATATGAAATAAAATGATGCTGATGACGAGAAAGATTGAGGACAGTAGAAAGGAGTGACTGAGGATGAGATGGTTCGATCGCATTATTTACTCAACGGACATGAGTTTGAGCAAACTCCAGGAGATAGTGAAGGACAGGGAAACTTGGCATGCCGCAGTCCATGGGGTCACAAAGAGCCAGACAAAACTGAGTAGTCACAGCAGCAACAACAGTGAAATAAAATCCTGATTTATCATAATGATATTTGCAGTACTTTATTGTGGCTAAGGATAAGGGCTCTGAAGACCAAATGCCTATGTGACAACTTAGATGCTTCCATTAACTAGCTGTGACCTTGAGCAAGTTAGTTAACCTCTATAAAATAGGCAGAGAACTTGGCTTAACTCATAGAGTCATTGTGAGAATTAATGGAGACAGTATATATGGAAATAGAACACATAGGTGGCCAGAATTCACACTCAATTGTGTAATTTTTACATAGCCCAAAGGTGCCTAGTCAAGGAGATGAATGGGGGTTAATGGGGCTGAAATTCACCCATTGGATCTCATGCTGGCCATGCTCTTGCTTGCAGGCCAGGACCAGTGAGTAGGAGGTGTCTTTTTGAGTAAAAGTCATGGATATTATAGTGGTGGCTCTGTATGTCAACTGTCTTTATTATCATCCTAAATTAAAACACACACCCTCCTTTTTCAGGTGGTCTTTGGGAATTTTGAAGTCATCCTGTCTTCCACATAATTGTTATGAAAATGTGATGTTAAGGTAGTTAGAAAGCAAATAAGGCAGATATCCAAGTGAATATATTTAAGCTCCATTTAGCCTCATTGATATTATGTAGAATTTACCAATCAGGAAAAAGATACCCATAGTTAGGAATTAGCATTCATAATAATTAAGGTAGAATGCATACTGATGAGATAGGGGTATCCATTAGAGGACAGCTATTAAAGGACAGTACATGCCTTGTCAATTTATATTGATTTTTCCTGGTGTCTCAGATGATAAAGAATCTGCTTGCCATGCAGGAGACCTGGGTTCGATCCTTGGGTTGGGAAAATCCCCTGGAGAAGAAAAGGGCTACCCACTCCAGTATTCTTGCCTGGAGAATTCCATGGATAGAGGAGCCTTGCAGGCTACAGTCCGTGGAGTTGCAAAGAATTGGACAAGATTGAGTGACTAACACTTTCAGCACTTCAGTTTATAGAATAAAATAGGAGGCAGGTCACAATTAGAAACTTCATGAGGAGGACCATTTTTTAAATTAAGGTGATCATTGATAATAACTACAGGTATTGTAATAGGTAGGAAGCAGGGATGGATGTTTGGTTTGGTACAGTGTACCATATTTATATTTTATTTTCATTATTTTTTTCAGACAGTAAAATGTATAGAAGAATATTTTTTTCTGAAATTTTATTTTTAAATTGTCATATACAGTTTTAATTAAAGGACAATGAGAGAGCAAAATAATGAATTAGGAACCTTAGGTCTTAGAGAGTTACACAGAATATGAAATCTATTATATTTTGAAGCTAACCTTGCAGGGGAAAAAATAAAAAAAGCCCTCTCCCATATTTTCAGTGACATGGAGAAAGTTAAGTGTGAATCCCATCTCTGTGGGAAGACTGTTTCAGTCACCCCTTTACTGACTCCATCCTTTTGCTTTCTGAATCTAGACCCAAGTTCCATTTTCTTTCTTGAACCTGTCTTCTTTCTCCACCCCCTCTATTCAAATATCACTTAGGTGTATTAGGTTGGCAATTTGACATCATTCAACAGTATAGATACAGCCAGCCTGGTGTAGAACCTTAGAAGTCACATTAACTCCCTTCGCCTTCTCAGCCACCATATCTGGCTTCCACAGCACACATATTTTTTTTTTTTTCTCTCTCTCTCTCTTTTTAACGCATCTTCTCCTTTCGTCTGGCACAGCAGAGACACAATACCCTCCATCCCTTCCAGCTGAGATCCTGAAGTAGTCTTGGAATTCTTTACCTGACTCTTTGTCTTTTCCAACACCAATCAGTGGTTTTAAGAGTATCGCTGAAAAACCACTGACTATGCTGTGGCCCCCGTCTAGGTTTCCAGATCTATCTTGCCTTAACCATATGTAAGCAGCGTCGGTAGAGACAACGAATATTCCTTGTTATGATCTCCATGTTTCAGTTTCTTGTGTGTTCATTTCTGTTCCTTCTTGCTCCCCCTCTACTCTTTCCCCAGGGTACAGTCTTTGTTTTAACCCTATTCTTAATCTTAATACACTTCCCATGATGCTTTTCAGATGGGCCCTCTATACCTCCATAAATTAACTCGGCTTGCCTGCCATAGTTGTAGAGAACTTGCACTTTCAACTTGTGAAATGAAAGAAATATTATACATATATTGTGTATCTATATCACTTCATACGTTGTGAGCCATTATACTGGTTTAGTTGTAGGTCTTTCCAGCAGATTATAAACTACATGAAGACATCTTCAGTGTGTATTGGAATTTACCATTACCTGGTGCAGTGCCTGGGAGATAGCATTTGCTTAAAAATACCATAGAATAGATGTTGCATATTTTGGTGGTCAATACACGTTTTAAACCACATACATATGATTATATATATTTTGGTCTCTATGATTCACAGCATAATGTCTGATGGCATAGTCACTATTAATAATTTTTTCCATCTGCTATAAGAAAGAAGTCCCTTAATACACTTTATAGTATTTAATCTTACAGTTTATAGAAAGGAAAAATGTAAATTTTATTAGAAAGTTAATTGGAAAGACTTGAGAAATTATCAGGTATTTGATTAGTAAATCTATTTTTAGTTATTCTAACACATGAAAATGAATATACTGTAAAGGCAATGGTCATCCTAACATGTAAGCAATTATAAAAATTGTGTTCTGTAATATGAGAAAAAGCCCTCTTTTTCATATTAGGGCTGCTGAGAATATCCAAAATAACTGTGATGTCCGTCATCATTACTATAATTTTATACATATATAAAATTATATATACATATATAACATCTTTGTAAAGTCATCAAATGAGATGATGAAAATAATCACAGTGGTTTAGAATAACTGTGAAAAATAACTTCCAAAGTGTATTAATGATAAGAGAATCAATAGCACAGATATCTATGACTTAAATTAAAAAGAAAAATTAACAGGGGAAAAAAGGCAAACAGCTTTTGTATTCCTGCAATTCAGGTGAGGTATCTTCATTTTCCTTGTATTTTTTTTTTTTCTCATTAACTGTAGAAACCCATAGAAATAAGTCTCTGTGCAGCTCCAAATGTCCCCATTTCATTTCAGATAGTATTTCCAATAAGGGTGCTGTTTTCTTGCAAAGAATATTACATCTCACTAATTGTCCTACAAATCCCATTCTTAATTAAAATCAAAATCTTCGTAATGACTTTACTATATAGCTTAAGAGTATGTGATCTTCTTGTTTGTTTGGAGGACGATGCTCTGGGTGCATTTTTTCCCCCTTTCAAAAAGGAGCAGCCTGGTGAGAAAAATTTGCAGCAATCGATTTTGTTTGTTTGTGGCTGCAACAATAAAAACTCCCAAGCAATACTAAATAGTGCTTGTGGGGCACAGGTCTGGCAGTTCATGGGTACACAGTAAGTTTTATAATACTATTAATGCTAGACAATAAGACAAAATGTAATAATTCCAATTTCATCATCTGTCTCTGTTTTATACTAAATTGTGCACTCTATTAGAATATGCTGGCTATAACATGGCATATTTAATTCTGCATTTAGTCTCTGCTTTGTTACTCATGCACAAATATAGCAAGTTTGCTTCTCAAATGCCATGTCCCAGCCCTCTAAGAACAACAACAACAAAAAATTAAATACAAATGAAGTTTGAATAACAGTAATGGTGGGAAAATCTATCCCAGGGTTCATTCTTTTTATAGGGAGTTGGCAAACCAGGAAGAATAGACTTTGTCATGTGCAAATATGGTGACCATAAATGGTACTAGAGGCTTTTCCATTGTCCTCTGAGTTTGCCATGAGAGAAAGCGGGTGAGAGAAAGAAAGACACGTTTGATAGAGTTGTGGAGAATGTTTGAATGGCTATTGGGTGTAGAGCATTGTCTTGCAGTGACCTCAATTCGGTACAGTAGAGACCCTTGAAAGCACTGTCTGAAGTCACAATACCACTATTCTCCTCCATTTACTAAAAGGGATTAGTTAAAAGGGTGACGTTCCGTGCAGAGAGTTCCAAGTATTCCATGAAACAAAAGGCTCTGAAATGTTTTTGAAGTTATTTTTAATTGAGTTGAACTAATTTAATAAAGGTCCTAAGGAGGAAAAAAAAATAAAGGAATGTGATTGTTTTATGATTCCTCACAGATGGAATGGACATTTATAGCATACTTTTCCTTTAGTGTTCCAGAGAACAGTAGCTCCATTTACAGCTACTGTTAGCAATTTAAAACTGCTCCAAAATGAAGTCTTTCAAGAAGTTGACAGCTTATAAATAAATCTGTCTGATAAAATTGAACATAAACTGCATCTGTGGTTAGTTTGCCAAAATTAATTCTACATTTAATTAGAGATAGCAGTCAAACATATTTAATAAAAAACAGTCTTGGAGAGTAAATCAAATGAAGTCAGATTTTAGCAGACGTTTTGCATTTTTTTTTTTTCGAGGAGTGATGAAATGACCTCACCTCTTCTATTCCCAGTTATATGGCAACTCTGTAGAGTTATGGGGAAGCCAGTGAGTTCATGCTGTTTGGAAAGGTTCCTTGCTCAGCTTAGGGTAAAGAGAGAAAACGATCATTTTGTGATTTTGCTTGATTCCATCATTGGGCTATACTTTGATGCCATATGTATTAAACTAACAAGTTATTAAGCATATTACTGCTAATGATTACAGAGACTAAGCTAAGGTGATTCTAATTTATATATATATATTTATACACACATACATATATACAAGTTCATAGAATTACCCTTACACACTTTTTGCTTCCTTGGCAAACATTTTTTAAATTATAAACTGAACCATTGCAATGAGATATGTTAAGATCATATATTAGATACAATGCCTTTTCTTCCCCCACAAAGACTTCAGAAAATTAACTTTGCTTATCAAATATTTGTGCTCACCCTGCATAGTGTAAGCAGTATGGTATAGCTCTGGTGTCTGGGGAAGATGCAGAAGCACACAGATCAGTGAGAATGCAGCAAACAATATTTTGGAACAAAAGTGACTTACAGTTCAAAGGGCAGATCTTCAAACACCGGAAGTTTCAATACATAGTCCATAGTCCTATGTGAAGTGAAGTCTACAGACAATAGGAACTAGTATTAGCAATAACAGTTTCAAATATGTATAAAAATTGTACGGGGTTATATGTACCTGCACTAATGCACACAAAAATTGATACCAATTAAACCAAATTTTATTTTGATCTTTTTAATGGTGTGATGTTACTTTCTAGCAATATAGAAGGATATTCAAAATATAATATGGAGATACCATTGCTCTAGATAGTTAATATCAAATTTGGATTAAAAAATATTTTTTGATCTCCTCTATGTGCCTAGCATTGCAATTCTAGAGATAATCTATACTAAACATTTTGCCAAAGTATCATCATATTTTGGTGTCATGTCATTATTCATATAATTTCTGACTAAAATACACAGAGATGTTTTTCAGTGACATAGCTTTTATGTGTCTTTTAGCTTTTTTGTCCTTTCAGGATTGTATTTTTATTTTACATACATGAGTTTGCTTCCTAAGTTACTTTGTGAAAGTTTTGCTAAAATTTTTTAGAATAGTAGGATGTAAAAGTGATATACCTTTATTCCTGTATTTAAACAATATGTCATTATTTTGAGGTTTGACCTGTGAGCCTTACATTACTTGTACTGTGAATAAGTCAAGCAGTAGAAAATATATACAACACAACAATTTCTATTCACTAATCACTTTTAAATCAATCATGGAATAATTATGCTGTTTTAAAACACATAGGTCAACTTAGATGCTAATGCATTATAGTTTCATCATTTATCAAAATACAAAGCAACTACAGACTATAAATAGAAAAAGGTATTTAAAAAATCAGTTTACTTCAAAAGAAAGAGTTGACCAGTTCAATAATTTTTGTAAGGTCTTAATCATCAGTGAACATATCCCAAATGATTGACTGACCTCATTAACAATTTATATATTTGAACTGGTGAAACAGTCATTTTAATCAATGATCTCAAACTGGTATATATGTTTCAGTACCATTGGAGGATTGGGATATTATCAACGCAACTTTGTAGATAAAAACTAAATGACTGTCCCTCTCCTTTAACAAAAATATAAATAAATAAAACATCTTCCTTAATATAGGAAATATATAAAAATACAACATTTTTTGATTCCCATGTCATGCAGCTTTGTAGATCCTTGGAAAATAACATCGCCCTCCGCAATTTCATTAACAACTTTGTTATCATTTATAAAATGAATAGCTTCAGAATTACGGGTTAATAGTTACATGATTCCTGTGGTGGTGTTAGAAAAACTCTTCTAGCAGTTGATTTTTATCTTGGGCAAATCACTTAATCTCACTGGGTCAAGGTTTCTTCATCTTCAAAGTGAAAATATTGACTAAATTCTCATGCAGCTTCTTTGTCTTTAATTCCTTGTAGAGCTTTCTAGCCAGTCTACTTTTTCTCTAATTTCAAATAGACGCCATGTATTCTCATCATTTTGGCTGGCTTCATGAGGTGACATTGGCCAGAACAAAACTAACGGAAGGGGTGACAGTCTGTAACCGACACAGTTCATTTTTGCTGTATCATCAGATGTAGAATATTAATGACGATTAGAGAAGTAGGTCAGTTGATGCTCCCAAGGCATTTGGTGCAGAGGTGCTAAGTCACAGTAACTATATTTTCATCAAAAAAAAAAAATATACTCTGAGAGTAAAACTTGTCATCCTTTCATTGTTAATGAGATTGAGAGGTTTGGTTAAGAAATGCCTGAAAAGGTGCTCTACAAAGATATAGATTCTAAAAAGCTAAGTAAACTTTTAAAAAGTCATGTAGTTCCTTGATATCAGTACTTTTGGATGTTTAAGTTTAGGACTTTATGGAGAGCACAGAGAAAATAGGTGTCAGTGCCCCCACCTCACTTGAGGTTCTCACCGTCCGTCAGTGTATCACAGAATGCCCCTGAGTGGACTCCTCACCTCCTGTCTCTTCTTTCGGATCAATTTATTTCATTGTTGATGCCAGTGATGGTTTGAAAAATGCAAATCTGGGTATGACATCTTCCTGACTGAAAACCTCGAATGACTTTCAGTTGCCTGCTGGATAAAATCTAAACACCTAGCCAGGGAAACAGGACCTTGATCTATCTAACCCCGATGCTGCCTTCCATCCTCCTCTTTATATAGTTACTTGAGGTATCTCTTGTTTCAGATCCATTCTGGATGTGTGTCTTTCTGTTTACAGCCTTCAAAACTATGGGTCATTTTTAAAAGGCAGAACAAACATCATCTCTTTGGTCAAGCTTTCCTTTTCTCAGGCACCTCTCTGATCTATCATTCTGTTTCTGTGTTTCTCTGTATCTCCCCTATTCCATATGTAGTGCTCCTTAGTCATCTTTATTTTTTTTTTCTAATCAGTTTTTTTAAGTATACACCACCAAATGAGACATATATACTTAAGAATAAATAAACCAAAGGTAACTCTGTAAGACATTGAAATACAGCTGATAAATGAGATTTATGTTGTTGCCATGTCTTTTACGGAGGTCATGCCACCTATGTACATATTATAAATATTAATTTTATGCCTCTTTCCAATTCTAATATGCCTATGCATTGTATTTCAATGAAAATGAATTATTCTTAAGTTTTTTCAAAGTCTATGTATTTAATGTAACATTCATAATTGCTGTGGATATGTTGTTAAGATTTTAAATTGCCATTTTGAAGCCAAATGTGAGATTTCAGTTTATATACATATATGTGTATATAAATGAAAATACCTTTCAAAGAGAAGTACCACCTTCCATAAATTAGTAATTTCTTTAATTGCCTCAAATGTTTCAGTCTCGTGTGGATTTTTGAAGTTGTATGCAGCTTTGATGTTTTATTAATTATTTTCAAGGTGGCTGTCTTTCCAGAGCTAAGCATACATATTGATTTTGTGTACGATGAAGACTGAAATTTCTCTCTTGGCACTGATACTTTTTGCAATCAGATCTAGAAAGGGTTTGATCGTTTTTGAGCAACTCTCCAACAGTTAACTGCTGGCTGCCAAAGTTCAATTTAGATAACTGAAGGGGAAGAGTTTAGAANTACATACATGAGTTTGCTTCCTAAGTTACTTTGTGAAAGTTTTGCTAAAATTTTTTAGAATAGTAGGATGTAAAAGTGATATACCTTTATTCCTGTATTTAAACAATATGTCATTATTTTGAGGTTTGACCTGTGAGCCTTACATTACTTGTACTGTGAATAAGTCAAGCAGTAGAAAATATATACAACACAACAATTTCTATTCACTAATCACTTTTAAATCAATCATGGAATAATTATGCTGTTTTAAAACACATAGGTCAACTTAGATGCTAATGCATTATAGTTTCATCATTTATCAAAATACAAAGCAACTACAGACTATAAATAGAAAAAGGTATTTAAAAAATCAGTTTACTTCAAAAGAAAGAGTTGACCAGTTCAATAATTTTTGTAAGGTCTTAATCATCAGTGAACATATCCCAAATGATTGACTGACCTCATTAACAATTTATATATTTGAACTGGTGAAACAGTCATTTTAATCAATGATCTCAAACTGGTATATATGTTTCAGTACCATTGGAGGATTGGGATATTATCAACGCAACTTTGTAGATAAAAACTAAATGACTGTCCCTCTCCTTTAACAAAAATATAAATAAATAAAACATCTTCCTTAATATAGGAAATATATAAAAATACAACATTTTTTGATTCCCATGTCATGCAGCTTTGTAGATCCTTGGAAAATAACATCGCCCTCCGCAATTTCATTAACAACTTTGTTATCATTTATAAAATGAATAGCTTCAGAATTACGGGTTAATAGTTACATGATTCCTGTGGTGGTGTTAGAAAAACTCTTCTAGCAGTTGATTTTTATCTTGGGCAAATCACTTAATCTCACTGGGTCAAGGTTTCTTCATCTTCAAAGTGAAAATATTGACTAAATTCTCATGCAGCTTCTTTGTCTTTAATTCCTTGTAGAGCTTTCTAGCCAGTCTACTTTTTCTCTAATTTCAAATAGACGCCATGTATTCTCATCATTTTGGCTGGCTTCATGAGGTGACATTGGCCAGAACAAAACTAACGGAAGGGGTGACAGTCTGTAACCGACACAGTTCATTTTTGCTGTATCATCAGATGTAGAATATTAATGACGATTAGAGAAGTAGGTCAGTTGATGCTCCCAAGGCATTTGGTGCAGAGGTGCTAAGTCACAGTAACTATATTTTCATCAAAAAAAAAAAATATACTCTGAGAGTAAAACTTGTCATCCTTTCATTGTTAATGAGATTGAGAGGTTTGGTTAAGAAATGCCTGAAAAGGTGCTCTACAAAGATATAGATTCTAAAAAGCTAAGTAAACTTTTAAAAAGTCATGTAGTTCCTTGATATCAGTACTTTTGGATGTTTAAGTTTAGGACTTTATGGAGAGCACAGAGAAAATAGGTGTCAGTGCCCCCACCTCACTTGAGGTTCTCACCGTCCGTCAGTGTATCACAGAATGCCCCTGAGTGGACTCCTCACCTCCTGTCTCTTCTTTCGGATCAATTTATTTCATTGTTGATGCCAGTGATGGTTTGAAAAATGCAAATCTGGGTATGACATCTTCCTGACTGAAAACCTCGAATGACTTTCAGTTGCCTGCTGGATAAAATCTAAACACCTAGCCAGGGAAACAGGACCTTGATCTATCTAACCCCGATGCTGCCTTCCATCCTCCTCTTTATATAGTTACTTGAGGTATCTCTTGTTTCAGATCCATTCTGGATGTGTGTCTTTCTGTTTACAGCCTTCAAAACTATGGGTCATTTTTAAAAGGCAGAACAAACATCATCTCTTTGGTCAAGCTTTCCTTTTCTCAGGCACCTCTCTGATCTATCATTCTGTTTCTATGTTTCTCTGTATCTCCCCTATTCCATATGTAGTGCTCCTTAGTCATCTTTATTTTTTTTTTCTAATCAGTTTTTTTAAGTATACACCACCAAATGAGACATATATACTTAAGAATAAATAAACCAAAGGTAACTCTGTAAGACATTGAAATACAGCTGATAAATGAGATTTATGTTGTTGCCATGTCTTTTACGGAGGTCATGCCACCTATGTACATATTATAAATATTAATTTTATGCCTCTTTCCAATTCTAATATGCCTATGCATTGTATTTCAATGAAAATGAATTATTCTTAAGTTTTTTCAAAGTCTATGTATTTAATGTAACATTCATAATTGCTGTGGATATGTTGTTAAGATTTTAAATTGCCATTTTGAAGCCAAACGTGAGATTTCAGTTTATATACATATATGTGTATATAAATGAAAATACCTTTCAAAGAGAAGTACCACCTTCCATAAATTAGTAATTTCTTTAATTGCCTCAAATGTTTCAGTCTCGTGTGGATTTTTGAAGTTGTATGCAGCTTTGATGTTTTATTAATTATTTTCAAGGTGGCTGTCTTTCCAGAGCTAAGCATACATATTGATTTTGTGTACGATGAAGACTGAAATTTCTCTCTTGGCACTGATACTTTTTGCAATCAGATCTAGAAAGGGTTTGATCGTTTTTGAGCAACTCTCCAACAGTTAACTGCTGGCTGCCAAAGTTCAATTTAGATAACTGAAGGGGAAGAGTTTAGAAATTTCACACATTAAATGTGTGATGGGAAAGACCCAATATAATGTATCAAAGATGCAGCCTTTGGAAAGAAAACATGGAGTATCATAAGAATTGTGTGCCAGTCTCCAAAGGTTTTCAGTCAGGTTTGGTTCAGAAAAGCCCTTGAATGTGTTGGAAGCAGATCTTGGAAGGGATTGTGTGGTGTGTCGGGGAAAGCACCAGAGTAAGTCTTGGTTACACATCGTCTGTAAAATCGACTGGGGTAGCATGACAAAACTTGGTCTGTGTAGTTTGCCACTGCCAATCTTCATGATTGATACAGATTGTTGGAGCCATATCTATCATATGGTGCTCCATATTGATTGTTAAAATCTGCAAAAATGAATTATTTGGAGTGTATTTTTTCCATATCATTGGCTAATTTTTCCTGTGTCAAAGAGTTTAAAAGCATTTGACCTTTGCTCTGAATTTGCGGTTGTCACCATGACTAGAGGGAAACCGTATCACCACTTCTTTATGCATTATACTTGAATAATGATATTGCAATCGAATTCTTAAGGAACATAGTAGAGGAGAGAAGGTTCTCAGTCGGTTGTTTCTATTTTTAGGGATGGTTTAGATATTTTGTTTTTAAAATTGCCATGTAGACTTTAAGAGAATTAGAAGTCTCCTGCCAAATAAACTCTTTAGAAGAGCTTTCCATCTTACCCACCATTACCAAAAAAAGGAGAAAATAGCTTTGGATCTTTTTTAGTATTGGGATTCGTCCTATTTATCTATAGAATTCAAATGTGATCAACATGAATATGAAAATGCGCCAGACTTTTTCAAATTGAAAAGAATCTGCATGTTTGCAAGAGACGAGTGGCATAGGAGAGTTTCCTTTAAATCACCTATAATATCAGGATCATTATAAAGTTAAGCAATCCAGAATGCAGGATTATACAGCTGGAATGAACCCACATAAGAATGAAAACAGATGGTATTATCATTCTATCCCAATCACTGTGTGGATTTTTTTGGTCAGAGTCTGATTAAGGTTTCTGAAATTATTAAGTGGGTAGATAATAGAGAATAAGAAAATGAGAGCACAGAGGGCTTGCCAAGTCTTTAATGCTGCCTTAAAACTGCCTGCAGGTTCAACAAACCCATTCCTGGGTTTTGTGGGTTTACAGGGTCCCTCTCCAGAAACGTTGTTTTGGGTGATGGTCACCATTTTAATTAAAGGAATATCAAACTATATGTTTAGAAAGATAATAATAAGCCACCCAAACCCAGATGCTAGATGCCACACATGTTGGAAAAGGGCTAAAGAAGAAGAAAATCCAAAAACAAAAAATCAAAACCTCAAACACTCCCTTGTTCTACAAGCTGGATTTAAGTTAAGCCAGTGGGGATAAAGTTATGAGCATTTTTGTTTTCCATCTGCAGTCTTCCTTCTCCATTTCCTCACTCCCTTACTCCATACCTAATTATCAGCTATTCTATTTCTTACTCTTCGGTGAACATTTGTGTTTTCTGAGTGTTTCCTTTGTATCACATTGGGCATCAGTATAATTCTACTTTGACCTCTTCAGCTCCTTTAAAAAATATCATGAATGAAACAGTTTAGCAAAAAATCATACCAATGCAACTCAAGCCATGAGATTCTATGATTACTTCCAGTTTTATTCCAACTGGGGAAGACTAAAACTTTATTTCAACCACTTTAAAACAAAAAATTGTGGTTCAGTGCCTTTAATTTTCTTAAATAAAATAGTAAAAGTTTCTCAAATTCAGGTGGACAGTTTTAGATTATGACTCCTTTCTCCCATATATCTGTCCTCAGTTTTATAGTAACCACTTACAAAACTAAATATCTTTTCTTTTGTTCCTACTATCCAGTCAACTCAAGTCATAGCCCTTTTATGTGAAATACAGAATTTTTAACAGTGACACTTGTCTCTCAAAAGAAAAATTTGACACATATATTCTTGATTTTCCATTTAAGTCTTAAATGCTATGTTTCTAAATGCCAGTGATTATTAATGAAGTAAATAGTTTATCGGTCAGTGCTCCTATCACCAATCACCTCCACAAATGTGTGTTGTTTTTACTTTCTCTCTGTCTCTTTATTCTTTCTGAAGTTATTTCTCCACTTATCTCCAGTAGCATATTGGGCGTCCACCGACCTGGGGAGTTCATCTTTCAATGTCCTATCGTTTTGCCTTTTCATACTGTTCATGGGGTTCTCAAGGTAAGAATACCGAAGTGGTTTGCCATTCCCTTCTCCCGTGGACCACATTTTGTCAAAATACAGCAAAGTCCTATGCTGTAAAGGGCAGTACTGCATAGGAACCTGGAACGGTAGGTCCATGAATCAAGGCAAATTGGAAGTGGTCAAACAGGAGATGGTAAAAGAGTTAACATCGACATTTTAGGAATCAGCTAAAATGGATTGGAATGAGTGAATTTAACTCAGATGACCGTTATATCTACTATTGTGGGCAAGAATCCTTTAGAAGAAATGGAGTAGCCATCATAGTCAACAAAAGAGTCTGAAATACAGTACTTGGATGCAATGTCAAAAATGACAGAATGATCTCTGTTCGTTTCCAAGGCAAACCGTTCAATATCACAGTAATCCAAGTCTGTGCCCCAACTAGTAATGTTGAGATGTTGAACTATTCTATGAAGACCTAAAAGACCTTCTAGAACTAACCCCCCCCAAAGGTGTCCTTTTCACTATAGGGAACTGGAATGCAAACATAGGAAGTCAAGAAACACCTGGAGTAACAGGCAATTTTGACCTTGGAGTACATAATGGAGCAGAGCAAAGACTAATAGACTTTTGCCAAGGGAACACATTGGTCAGAGCAAACGCCCTCTTCCAACAACACAAGAGAAGACCCTACACATGGACATCCAAGATGGCCAACACCGAAATCAGACCGATTACATTCTTTGCTGCCAAAGATGGAGAAGCTCTATACAGTCAGCAAAAACAATACTGGGAGCTGACTGTGGCTCAGATCATGAACACCTTATTGCTAAATTCAGACTTAAATTGAAGAAAGTAGGGAAAACCACTAGACCATTCAGGTATGACCTAAATCAAATCCCTTATGATTATGCAGTGGAAGGGAGAAATAAATTCAAAGGATTAGATCTGATAGAGTGCCTGATGAACTAAGGACGGAGGTTTATGACATTGTACAGGAGACGGGGATCAAGACCATCCCCAAGAAAAAGAAATGCAAAAAGGCAGAATGGTTGTCTGAGTAGGCCTTAAAAATAGCTGTGAAAAGAAGAGAAATGAAAGGCAAAGGAGAAAAGGANTATGGATGTGAGAGTTGGACTGTGAAAAAGGCTGAGTGCCGAAGAATTGATGCTTTTGAACTGTGGTGTTGGGGAAGACTCTTGAGAGTCCCTTGGACTGCAAAGAGATCCAACCAGTCCATTCTGAAGGAGATCAGCCCTGGGATTTCTTTTGGAAGGAATGATGCTGAAGCTGAAACTCCAGTACTTTGGCTACCTCATGCGAAGAGTTGACTCACTGGAAAAGACTCTGATTCTGGAAGGAATTGGGGGCAGGAGGAGAAGGGGACGACCGAGGATGAGTTGGCTGGATGGCATCACGGACTCGGACGCGAGTCTGAGTGAACTCCGATAGATGGTGTTGAACAGGGAGGCCTGGTGTTCTGCAATTCATGGGGTTGCAAAGAGTCGGACACGACTGAGCGACTGAACTGAACTGAACACATTCATGGGAACAGAGAAACCTGAATTCCAGTCCAAAGTTTACCATTAGCTGACTCTGGGTCTTTGAACAGGTCACTTGTGTTTCAGTTCATTCATCTCTAAAATAAGGGGAAGAGGGAATTCTTTGGTGGTCCAGTGGTAAAGACTTTGCCTTCCAACGCAGGGTGTGAGAGTTAGATTCCTGTTTGGCCAACCCCCCCCCACCCCCAAACATAGAACATAAACAATATTATAACAGATTCAATGAAGACTGTTAGAAATGGTCCCCATAAAATAAGGGGAAGAGACTAAGTAATGTCTAAGATTTCATCTGACATTCAGGTTCTGTCATTTTTTTCCTGTAAATGTTATCATCAAAGTGATAAATTAGCTTAGCATTTTCATAGCCTACTCTTTCTCAAGCATTTTTAATCCTCTTTTAATTCAGTGACGTAACACATATTTATTGACCACTTACTGTAAACTAAGCACTCGGAGTCAGAAAGTACAAGATTTGAATACAGTTATTACTTAAAAGTGGGCAAATCTTCTCACCTTCTTGAGCCATCTGCAAAATGAAGAGAGCAATAACTGCCTTACAGGGTTGATAAGAGGATTAAATAAGGCAATAAAGTCAATAGCCCAGTTCCTGCCAAATAGAATGGGATTGATATTCTTATTAACAGTGTTTTATGCTATGCATTTCATTTTAAACCATTAATCACAGGGCATATTTAATGGTCTATACAATATAAATATAGTTGAACATCACTTGAGTGTAATGGATTTAGAATTTCAGATGCAATTTTATGTTGATTGAGTTTCTTATCCTTTCTTTTGGAAACCTGGTACAGAAATACTTGTCTCTCCTTGTATTTAGGATTAACTGAAGTTAAAATGAGATAAGGCAAGAAAATTTGCAACATAGTATTTGGCATGTAACACTTGAAGATGTTTGTTTTAGGTAAAACTGTCCAGGTGGCTCAGGCAATAAAGAATCTGCCTAACCATGCTGGGGACCCAGGTTTGACCCCTGGAGCAGGAAGATCCCTTGGAGAAGGAAAATGGCTAACCACTCTAGTATTCTTGCCTGGGAAGTCCCACGGAAAGGGGAGCCTGGTGGGCTACAGGCCTTGGGGTCACAAAGAGTCGAACACAGCTGAACGACTAACGCAACAGCTACTACCTGTGGCAATTAGGCAAAATTAGTCTAGTTTTGCTCTAGACAGAATTTATCCATGTATTCATTACCTGTGGTGGAGAATTGACTTGAGAATGAGCGGAAATAAACCATCTGGGGCAACAGAAATATGTTATCTCTTAACCTGAATGTTATTACATAGATAAGTACATAGGTAAAAATTCTTTTAGCTGTATTAAGACATTTCATTGTACTGAATGTAAATTATACCTAAAAATATTCATTGTATCCCAACACATAAATGCTACATTATGTTTTATAGCTAGGAAATTATCAGTTAATAATAATGTTTTTCTAATGCCATAGCTAAAATGTTACTCTCACACAATACTTTTTTCAACAATACATAAAAGTGAAAAAGAGCACCATGATTCCTTGAAGCCCGTGGTGCCTGAAAGTTGTTGGAGGAACACTCAGCAGTTTTATGTATTTCACCACCCAATTGTTTCAATTTGGCACGTCATATTTTAGGATATTTATTGCCTGCTTACTTCTCAAATCTATTCTTTCCCCGGTGCAGACAAAACTGTACATCATGGAGTATTATTCTTATGAGGGCCTGGTCAAAAAGACCTGGTCAATCCTCTGGCCTCTTTCTTCATGTATTTATCTGAGATGAGGACTAACTTATGACTTCTTCCAATCAGGCTTTGTTTAGGATCGGGTCTGTAGGATGGAGTGGAAATGGTGGGGGCGGGAGCGGAAGCGAAAGCACAAATATATACATACAGTGTGTGAAAATAAAGAAAGGCATCTTTTGTTACAGCTGGTTGCAAAAGAAGTTTCTGCTTGCATGGCCGAAGATGGTATGAGATTAGTGGGGTTGTAGCGTTGTCAGGACAAAGACAGGCTGTGTGAGAGGGATCAGTGTTTGTTTAGCAGAGCTTCCTCTCCAGTTGTTGACAGATTTAACTGGTGTAATGTCAGGCCTGGCTAACTCCTCCCCGTGATTGTCAAGAGGCAGTCTTTGCAGTAGTAAATGGCCATGTGGAGTATACCATGAATTCCCTATTTGTGTAGTAGCTGTAGCTTAGGGTGGAGATTTAATATTGAATGGACTCCAGATTGTCTAAATTGCAATCACAGTGTTTATTTAAATAGCCTATAGGGACCATTAAAGCATTTTAACTTTTGCTCCTATGTTTCTCATGTTATGAAATCTTGAAGCACATGGGGGAGAAAAGGAAAATCCAGCCTTGTAAAAGCATTAGGATGCTAAAAGTTCTCCCTGCTGCCAAAAATGCTTCAAGAGGTTCAGTTCTCTGAGCTCACATGTAATGTGATGGATGGGATCCTGCTGTGGTCCCTAACTAGGGGATTTTCCTTATACAGATACACTCATCTGTCACAGTGTAACCACTACTGTCTCAGCTCGAGATCCTTGCCAGCATCTGATCTCCACTTAGGTCTGTCCTGATTACAGTTAGTTGTTACAATGATGCAGCTCGAGAACTGTGCAAAACTCTCTTTTAATCACCTCAAAACTGAAAGTCACTCAGTCGTGTCTGACTCTTCTCAACACCATGAGCTATAGCCCACAAGGCTCCTGTGTCCATGGAATTCTCCAGGCAAGAATGCTGGAGTGGGTAGCAATTCCCTGCTCCAGGGGATCTCCCTGACCCAGGGATTGAACTCGGGTCTCCTGCATTGCAGGCAGATTCTTTACCATCTGAGCTATCAGGGAAGCCCCTCATGTAGAATTAAAAGCTTAATAATTTCATGGCAACTATGTGATTAAAAAATTATTAAGCTTTTAACTAACCCAAGTTCGGTCCCTGGCTCGGGAAGATCCCCTGGAACAAGGAATTAGAACCCACTCCAGTATTCTTGCCCGGAGAATTCCATGGACAGAGGAGCCTGGCGGTCTATGGTCTTGGGGTTGCAGAGTCAGACATGATGGAGCAACTAGCACTTTCACTTTTTCACTTTTCCATAGAGAAGAGCTATGTCTTTTATTCTTCTTGGAAATCCAGGGTGAAGGTGAAACTCACTTTGGTGTGTGAGGCCATGGACTTACCATGCAGAAGAAACATGTCCATCTGTTTCTAAGGCAGGACTTTGGAACAGAGAGAGCATGACTTTAGTTTCCACAGCACAATTAAAAACACTTCACAGTCATTGTCAAAGGGCTCACAGAAAGGTCTACAGTCAGTTCCCTTCTTTAGGAAGATTTTTCTATTCTTTTGAAGATACAAAAGCTGGGGTGCATTTGAAGATACTAAGTATTATTTTCTGATTATGGCAGCAGTCTGGTCCAAGAGATCTTTCTGAATCACTGAGCTCAATTTTCAACTTAAGAAAAATCTGTACTAAGTTTCTAGGGCTGTGCTAACTGCTTGGGGCTGTGTTGAAATTGGTTTCTATTCTTGAGGCTCCAACTCTGGGGGAGAGGACAAGGCATGCCTCACTAGACTAGTTCAGGGCGCTCTCAGGGCTCACTAGACCAGCCTCTCTTCATCGTTTTGCCTTGTGTTTATAGTGTGATAACAATACCTATCTATCTCAGAAATAAACTGGCAGTTAAGGTGCTAATGTGTATGAAAGACTTTGGGCTTTCTTGAAATAAAAATACTGTAGGAGCAGTTTTGCCAAGGGCATGAGAAAATCAGCAGTAGCATTTTGCAGCTAGGCAGTGGCCATTTAACTTGACTCAGATCATGCACAATTGAAAGTTCTTTTTCATCACAAGTTTTCTGAAATATCTTTTTATGTATCATCTTGATGTATAACTACAGGGTTAATTACTTCCAAATACATCATAATGTAGGAGTAGACATTTTCCTAATATTCTTTACATTGTTCTTTATTCCACATTAGAATAAAAAGTCCCAGATTTCTTTTGATTCCGTGTTCCAAATATTTGGAACAATGTTATCGGTATTCCCCACTGGCCTGTTATATACTTGCCTCTCATCTCTGATTCTTTTTTTAGAAACATTGTTGACAAAATCCATAAATTTTAGAGAAGCCCTTGTTTACCTACTATTTTCCCTTTCTTGTCACAATAAACTTTTTTTTTAAAGAATTGTGATCCATAGGTTATTTATTCTCACTTTTAGTTTCCTCTTGCTTTTAACTACCTCTTCTTCACCCTATCTCCTCTCTCTTTCTTTCCTAATTGTGTAAGTATTGTGAACTATCCAAAGAAAATAAAAGGTGTATAGAGGGGAGAGAAGAGAATGTTTAATCCATAAAACTGATGATCAGTCTCAGAATAACAAGAAGCTGACCATATGTCTCGTACTAGAGGGTGATATGTGCTTCCTGGGTGGCACTAATCGTAAAGAACTCACCTGTCAAAACAAGAGACTTAAGAAACTGGAGTTCAGTCCCTGGGTTGGGAAGATTCCCTAGAGAAGGGCGTGGTAACCCACTCCAGTATTCTTGCCTGGAGATTCTCATGGACAGAGGAGCCTGGCGGGCTGCACGTCCATAGGGTTGTGAAGAGTTGAGCATGACTTAGCACATAGAGAGAGGTACAGTATATATGACTAATTAGAAGAATCTCTGTTTGTTTTAAGAGTTATACTAGATAAGAATACATATCTTTATTTTATCTGTTATTCTTCTAATTTCCAGGGATATTTTTCCTAGGACTCTTATCCTCCAAAAAGGATATTTTAACTTAATATATATTGTTGAAAAGTACTAGAGTTTGGGACTAGAGGGGACTCAGAATTATTTTATTTTTCTGGAGCAAACTCTTGGTACTAATACTGTTGATGGTTGTTTTTTACTATATTACATTTTGCTGAGCCTGGGGACTGCTTTTGGAAGGTTTAGAAGTATCCAGGGAGGCGCCTGCCACTTTGATTATTCATACCCAGCTCTTTATTTTTATTTGAGACATAAAATAAAAACACACCCTGGCTTCTGCTCAACCTCAACTGGCGATCTTTTTAAAAACAAACCCCAAACTGACCAAATGGCAGCAATACAAGTTTTTCTGAGAGTGACTCATCGTTCATGTCAATCAGAGTTCATTTATGGAAGCATTAAATTCTAGTGCTGGCCAGACCACCTTTAGCCAAGTTAAAATGGGTTGGGATTTGGTAGGCTTGGAACGGAGGGCCGAAAGGAAAACCAGAGTGATGCTATGACTCAGAAAGTGACTCTTTTCCTTCTGAATCAGAACCGAGCCACTGGTAGAATCAGTTCTCTCGGAAGATGGCAACCTTCAGGTGAAAGGTTAAATGGAACCTCTGACCACCTATGTTCATCTTGTTGTTGGTTTCAACTCTGTGCCATTTTGGATAATTGCTTACTCTTCACCTTTTCCCCCATTGCTTAGTTGCAAATAAGAGTAATTTTTTCCGTTCTCTGTGCCTTGAGACATTTTTAAGGGTGACTGTGAACTTTTAACCACTGGTACGTTTTATACCAGAGGTGGTTTTGTTTCTGTGTTGTTTTAACTGATTTCTGCAAAAATGTACCACACTTTTGCCACTCTGGTCTTCTGATAAACACTGAAAAATGTTTCTGTAGATACTTACCCTCTGGAATTTGCTGCTTATTCTATTTATGTACAAATATCATCAATTCTAGTTTTCACACTTTTTTGTTCATCCTTTTTCTTAGTATTTCTAGTTCAGTTCAGTCGCTCAGTCATGTCCCACTCTTTGTGACCTCATGGACTGCAACATGCAGTTCCAACTCCTGGAACCTGCTCAAACTCATGTCCATCGAGTTGGTGATACCATCCAACCAACTCATCCTCTGTCATCCCTTTCTCCTCCTGCCTTCAATTTTTCCCAGCATCAGGGTCTTTTCCAATGAGTCAGTTTTTCATATCAGGTGGCCAAAGTATTGGAGCTTCAGCTTCATCATCAGTCCTTCCAATGAATATTCAGGACTGATCTCCTTTAGGATGGACTGATTTAATCTCCTTGCAGTGCAAGAGACTGTCAAGCGTCTTCTCTGATACCACAGTTCAAAAGCATCAATTCTTTGGCTCTCAGTTTTCTTTATGGTTCAACTCTCACATCCATACGTGACTACTGGAAAAACCATAGCTTTGACTAGATGGACCTTTGTATTTTTCTTTCTCTATTTTACTTCCAAAATGATTTTACAGGGATTAATTGTTTTAGAAAGCACTTACTGATCACCTATTATGTATGTCTACTTCATCTTTTTTTTTCACTATGTCTTTATCAGAAGCTCTTGGGTTGACAAAAAATTTGTTTGGGTTTTTCCATAATATGTTAAAGGAAAACTGGAATGAACTTTTTGGCCAGCCCAAAATTTAGACTGTTTTTACTTCCATATTTGATTGATTTCTTTGTTGTTGTGTTCAGTTGCTAAGTCATGTCTGGCTCTTTGTGACCTCATGGACTGTAGCCTGCCAGGCTACTCTGTCTTCCACTGTGTCCCAGGGTTTGCTCAAATTTATGTCCATTGAGTTGGTGATGCTACCTAACCATTTCGTCCTCTGCCACCTCCTCCTTTATTAAATTAATTTAGTAGATTGATTTCTACTTCATGCCATCTTAAAGTTCAGGATTTTATTAAATCTTCCAAATACCTACATTGGTCAAATTGTGTGGGTTTGTGTTTTTTTTTTTTTTTTCTTCCTGTATTGACTCTCTTTAGTCAACAAGATCAAACTTTAAGAACACTGTACATTTCTCAGCCCTCCATATCAACTGATAATCAGGAGAGGGTTTATATCTTTTTGGCAAATTTATATGGTTGGTTCATTACAGAATTATGACCATTTTAATCCCCAGGACATTTGTTCATTCTGTATTTATTCTTTTAATGCACAATTTTTGAAATCCTATTATGTATCTTTAGGTTATAAGTTCCTTGAGGTATACTGCTTTTGGAAGGAAAAAATAAAGGAATGCATGGATTGATGAGCATAGCCCCTTCTTAGGAGCAAAGCTCCTTTATAGTGAAGTTGTCTATGTCCTCATCCTACTCCAAATTAATTCAGGATTCATGTGGTTTTGTAATTATAGGTACTGAGCCTTTGTGTTGTTGGCAAAGGAGAGACAGAAAAGGTAAGGATTGATGCTCCGTGGAAATCAAGGGCCTGGGACTGAGGTGAGAAGATGAGAAGGTTGACGGTGGTCATTCCGGGCAACTGACAATTTAAAATCATGGACTTTGGCATTGAACCTATTTAGTGATTAATCATTTTGAAGGTATCTGTCCCCAATTTTTATCTTATTAGCTTGACTATTCTCAAATCTATCATCATGCGTCCCAAGAGTTGATTAGAAGCAAGTGGCTTGCCTGTGGAAACTGGACTTCTGATCTTTGATTAGCAAGAACATCACTACCATACAACACCCACATGGTTCTTGCCTTTTTCGTGTCATTGTATTTGATACCTGCCACTAGTTAGTTCCTCTTCCTTCATTTTCAAGGGGTTGGAAGACACTGAGTAGTCAGACCTGGAGTCCAGAACAAGCAGCTAGTCAAGATCAGGTTCTTGAATTTAATCTCTCCGCCAATCCATTGTTGTAATTACGGTAACTGCACACGAATCTGACCATTGCATACCCTCTAATCCCCAAACTATTATACCCTTTTGTCCCTCATTGCAAAGCAAATTGCCATTCTTCATCAGGGAGGCTTTTCTATGCAACTGGGTTTAATTTTAAAATTAAAGCATTTGGAAATTAAGGATAATTACCTTCCAGTTTTCATTTTCAACCTCAGCTTAAAAATTAGTATCTCAGAGGAATGTGTATGAAATCTCTTTAGCTAATAGACTATATTTGTGCCCTGTGTCCCTACACTCTTCTGATAAAGAGAACTTAGGCTATAAACTCTGTCATGTGAACACATCCTTATGTATTAACAGGCATATTTTAAGAGTGCAACCCTTCTGAGATGTGAGTTCTTGAGTCATGAGTAAGTCGTGAACCCTGAGGAAGTTCTCACACACACACACACACACATATTCATTGTTCTATATAGCAAATATTTATTGGCCACACCCTTTTTGAGTCCAAGGTATAATAGAGAGCAAAGTGAGGTCCAGAACCATAGGAAGACAAAGACAATGACCTTATAATGTTTTAAGGAAACATAAAGCACATTTAACTTTACTATGGATGCAAAATTATATTACCTTACACTTGTTATTACTATAAATTTTTAAGGATTTCTCATTGTTTTAATGTTATGCTTTTACGTATTTAAAAGCAGTTTGTAACCTATAAAAAGCTGAATATATAAAACCTATGAGTTAAGAGCACACAACTTTCATTGGAACTGATCTTGTGCCATAGCTACTGGATTTTCAAAAGTAAATTTAAAACATACTCTCCCAGTGTATACAAGTTATCTCAAGTGCTTGAAATGTTGCATTACAATCTCTTTGGATGAGGTTTGGGAGCCTGTAATTTTAACAAACAAACTAGCCAACTATAGTGCTGGCTGTGGAAGGACCACATTTTGAAAAATGCCATATTAGAGAGTTTATCAGAGCGGGGCTTGGAAGGGCCCCTCTGAGAATTGAATGCATCTCTCTTGTTGGTGCCTCCAACTCAGCAGCTGACACTGGTGATGCATTCAGTTTTTTAGGCCATCCCTGTGCTAGGTACAAGCACTGTAGAGATAAGTAAGTTGTGGACCCTGAGCTCAATGATCTCACAGTTTATACACAGCATTCTTGACTTCTCTGCCATTTTATAGCTAGTTGTCATGCTATCCTGTGGCATTTTCCATTTATCTACCTACATATTAGTACATTGCCACATTGATCCTGGATGCTTGATTTTTTAAAAATTACACATAGTTGTCATTACAGATGAAAACAGAGGCTCAGGGAAAACTAGTTATGTTGGCCAATTTCTGGTTATGTAGAGCAAGGATGTGACAGAGCTCGATCCTCTAAGTACAGAGATTCTTTTTTTTTTTTTTCCCACTTCATTGCATTTGTGTGCCTTGTGAATATGAGTTTAGAACTTAGAGTATTTCTTTACCTCTCACGGGTATGTCATAATATTCAGAAATTCTTCAATATGTGTGCAGGTTGTTAGTACCATGTTCCAGCCACTGAAAAATGAACTCATTCAGTATCCTTAAGTAAAGCCAGATGGCTCCATTGAGAATGGCAAGGATCTCTTGTAAATAGGATTACTTGTACATTCCAGAAACTTATGACAACTGACACATGAACTAATACTAGGAAATAACATATAGACTTGCTGGGAGGGAGCCAGACTTTGACCACCTCCACTTGAAATGTTTCTCACGTTAGAGACTCTTCTTAGTCGAAGCAGTGCCATTGCTAAAGTTTATTTTTTGATTTACTATGTCTAACTGTTATTTGTCTGTTCATTCACTCATTCAATAAACATTTACTGAGCACTAATTGTATACCAGAACAGGCCAAGTCACTAGTTATAAAATCATGAATGAGACATGTTCCCTACCCAAATATGAAGCAAACTATATGTAATGACTGCAGAGGCGTGAATAAGGGTCTTTTCTATGATTTCTCAATTCTGACAGTTACCAGTGGAAATACTGGTTGGGGAAGTGAGTGTGTGGGTGAATTCTTCAGGAAGGGTTGAAATTTGTTATAGCTACGCATCTGGCAGTACTTAAGAATTATGCATGATTTCATGTTTCCATGGGCACACGGTACATTATAACACATTATGTAATAGGCTGGTTGATAAAGCACTTTAAAATAGTATAACATTGTGCCTCTCTTTCCTCATCCTTAAATCACTGTACACACATCGGTTCTCACAATATTATTCCTAGGAGTTGTTGTGAGAATGTTTTTATTATCACGCTGTGGAAACATCAGTCCAGAGCTGAAGAAAGTGAAATGCAAAATAACTTGCCCAGAGTCACTCTACAAAAGATTGGCAGCTTCGCATCTCCTAATTCTCTTTCATTTTCTGAGTCTCAGAATTTCTTTGAAAGACTTGCTAGCCTGGATATTTTGTTCATTTATTTTCCTATAACTTAGCATGGTGCTTCATATACGGAGTAGAATTTTCTGTGGGTGGCCCACTGGCAAGCTCTTAACTTTCCAGGGCCTTGTCTTGAGGAAGATACGGTTCCCACTCTTGTACTGTTTCCTACAAAGAAACCGTAGTTGAAGAGCTCTGGTCTGTATACTAAGGAGATAGGTCTTTGTGGACTTGAATTTCAAACTTTGTAGAATACTCATCAGTTTCTGTCACTTAGAAACATTTAAAGCCATTGATACTTAATCAGTCGTCCAGTTAATTTCTTTTCTGTAAATATCTGCCTTATTCTGATATCATCTAGCATTCTTTAGCATAGACCACAAGCTAACAGTGTCGAAGATCGACTGTGCTAAAACCAGAAGGAGAAATAAGAACTAAATGTGAAGATCTTTTCAGACTTGATTCCACTCAGTGCTTCTTAGCTATGCAGTAGAGAAGCCTGGAAGAAAGAAAAAGAAAATATTTCAGAGTCAGAGAAAAATTTTCTTTGCTCAGGCAGGTCAAGTCAGTTACTTTTCCCTTTCTTGTTGCTGTTTCACATCAGTTTACCAACTGTGCAGTCAGGAAGTGAGTCTATCTTTTGAGTTTAGAAGCCTGTGATGTATGACTTGGTGTACATATGAGGATGTCATTTGATGAAAATTAGTTGATTCAACTCTTATAATATTGGTTTGCTTCTTGAATATATCTTTAAGTTTTTTTATCTCTCAAACTGCTATATTAAAAAAGAACAAAACTCCCGTTCGAACACAACAATTATTTGAAACCATTTTCTGCAGAGCAAGAGAATACTTTATATAGTAATGAGTAGCAAGCCGTGTTTTAATGTTTGCATGATTGACGCAGTGGTTCACAACAGTTCCTCTGGAACCATTCTTGCTTCTTACATTATAAGTAAAGTCTGTTCAAAGAAGGGAGCAGAAGAAAGAAAGTTTCTTTTCTGTCATGTTGATGCAATGGGTATATGGCAACCATAAAGCCTCAAGTGACTCAGTTATTACAAGGGACTTAATTACTGACCTTAGACTTTTGGGTGACACTGAATACCTTTCTTAGGACCAGATTGCTTAGCTTTTTGCAAAAAAAAAATCCCTGTTTAGAGTTTTGCTCAAAAGTTGTTGTTGAGAGTGCAGTAGTTGCGAGATGAAGTGGGGTCTTGGTTTTTATAAAATGTTATTTCTATCTGGCTAATCATTTGGATATGAGACTGAGTGTTATGACTACAGCGTGGGCACAGTGATAACTGGTTCTGGCTCCTCTGCAGGCACAGTGAGGCCAGTTGNGCGAGATGAAGTGGGGTCTTGGTTTTTATAAAATGTTATTTCTATCTGGCTAATCATTTGGATATGAGACTGAGTGTTATGACTACAGCGTGGGCACAGTGATAACTGGTTCTGGCTCCTCTGCAGGCACAGTGAGGCCAGTTGGAAATACTAACACAGATTGGAAAGCAAGACAAGCTGACTTTTGGTGTTAACCTTAATACTTCATGTTGTTCAGTCACTAAGTCACGTCTGACTCTTTGTGACTCCGTGGACTGCAGCGTGCCAGGCTTACCTTTCCTCACTATCTCCTGGAGTTCGCTCAAACTCATGTCCTTTGAATTGGTGATGCCTTCCAACCATCCCATCTTCTGCTGCCCTCTTCTCCTCCTGTCCTCAATCTTTCTCAGCATCAGGGTCTTTTCAGTGAGTCTGCTCTTCACATCAGGTGGCCAAAATATTGGAGCTTCAGCTTCAGCAGTAGTCCTTCCAATGAATAATCAGGGTTGATTTCTCTTAGGATTAACTGGTTTGATCTCCTTGCTGTACAAGGGACTCTCAAGAGTCTTCTCCAGCATCACAATTAGAAAGCATCAATTCTTTGGCACTCAGTCTTCCTTTATGGTCTAACTCTCACATCCATACATGACTACTGAAAAAACCATTGCTTTGACTATGTGGACTTTTGTTAGCAAAGTGATGTCTCTGCTTTTTAATATGCTGTCTAGGTTTGTCATACATGTACACACATGTTCATTCTCAGTCATGTCCAGCTCTTTGCAACCTCATGGACTATAGCCCGCCAGGCTCCTCTGTCCATGGGATGTTCCAAGCAAGAATACTGGAGTGGGTTGCCATGCAACCCAGGGATCAAACCTGCATCTCCTACATTGGCGAATATGTTACCACTAGCACCACCCAGAAAGCCCAGCCTTCACTGAGTCCTTGCTAATTACAAGTATCTTAAGTTCTTCACATACATTGTCTCTGTGAGGTGACTTATTACCCTGAGCTGGCTGTAGGTGACAGAAACCTAATTCGAATATGCTTGAAGGAAAGGAAGTGCTGTCAGTTCACATAGTGAGTGTTTCACAAACTGCCTAGCCTTAGACATGCTCATTTCAAGTTTTATGTGCTCTCCTTATCTCTCATCTTTCTTTGCTTTTCTCCGTGATGGCTTCAGTGTTAGACAGGCTTTTGTGCATGTCACCTAAAAAGTTCAAGCTTCTTTCCTCATAATTCTATCAGAATTCCCACATAGGTCATCTGTTGTTTCTGCCTGTATATTGAGTCCATACCTGAACCCATTTTTGTGATTGAAAAGATAAAATGCCTTTTTTTTTTTTTTTNGCTGAGTGCCGAAGAATTGATGCTTTTGAACTGTGGTGTTGGAGAAGACTTGAGAATCCCTTGGACTGCAAAGAGATCCAACCATTCCATCCTAAAGGAAATCAGTCCTGAATATTCATTGGAAGGACTGATGCTGAAGCTGAAACTCCAATACTCTGGCCACCTGATAGGAAGAGCTGACTCATTGGAAAAGACCCTGATCCTGGGAAAGACTGAAGGCAGGAGGAGAAGGGGATAACAGAGGATGAGATAGCTGGATGGTATCACAAACTCAATGGATGTGAGTTTGAGTAAACTCTGGGAGTTGGTGATGGATAGGGAGTCATGGTGTGCTGCAGTCCATAGGGTCCCAAAGAGTCGGACATGACTGAGTGACTGAACTGATGACTGGATAGAATACACCTACTGTTAGGCATATATGCTTGTATTTGTGTATATTTGTATATATGCTCACAACTGCCAATAGATTTTCTGTGTATCTAAATGTACAAATATATAAGATTAGGTATGTGGTTATATAATTCATGTGAACAAATTGTACAGCTAGAGATTTACCTAGATGGAGCCCTCTCCAGGATAATAATAGCAATGATGATAATAGCTTCATTTATTGAGGAATTATGTATTGTCTGATTGCTGACAATTTATATTTTTTATATTTTGACTCTCACCACAATCATAAAAGTAAGAACAGTGATCACTAGTTTTATAGATTAGCTTATTAAAGCCTCAAGAATTTCAGAAACTTGCCTGGTATCACAATGGTGGTCCTTACTAAGCAGGCAATCAAACCTAACTTTAAAGAACTGTATTTCTGTATCTACCAGACACATCTTCATTTTGGATTTTCATTTATTATCTCTCAGAATTATTTAAGTTCCTTTTTTCTGTTCACGGAAGTCCCCCCAATGATAGTACTGACTTTCCAGATTCAGCAATGTGAATCTTTGATGGTTGGAGGACTTTTTTTAATGCTGCTAGATAATTTTTCTTGGCCTAAGGTAGTCTATTTGAAAAATCAAAATAAAATTAAACAGACCCTCATTCTTACTCCACTGAAAAGGCACGCACAGGGAGTACATTTACAAAATGTTTGTTGATGATATTTGTGACCCTCCAGATAAGGCACGCCTTACTCAACAGGACTCAAGAAATGATACACCTGTTTATTTGTACAAAAATGAAAATCGACGAACTTTTTAAAAATCCCGTGGCCATCTGACTGGTGGTTTTTCTACTTGGTAAAATTAATCAATGTCAATTTTGGAAAATTCATATTTCGAGGAACTTCAAAGACATTTGTCATGACCATACACAGTCACTTACTTACTCCCTTTTTCTTTTTCACTTTAACTTTTATGCCTCTGTGCCCACAGCATGTGAAAGCATTGAAAGAAAATAAGAATCTTAGACTCATAAACATACCTGCTTACCATCTGGCAGGCATCCCAGCAGTCTGGTGATCTCCTTAGTTATCCAGCAGATAGTAGAAAAACAAGAGCCCTGTGAAGATTTCACATGTTGCCATATCCCTGCCAGATGGTGATTTGTAAAACATGGACAAATTGCACTGGCTCCACTTTCCCTCCGACGATCACAACAGAAACACTGTAGCAATTGTGTTTCATTTGAAAGCAACTTCTATTAAATAACTTTTAAGGCATAAACATCTGAAGATGATTGGGATAAAATGTAGTATCATCTCCAAAGAGCTAGTCCTTTGCAAACTTGCTGCTGTGTGCACCTGCCCCTTCCAGTGTGCATGCGCAGTCGTGTCCTACTCGCTGCGACCCCACGGGCTGTAGCTTGCCAGGCTCCTCTGGTATTTTTCCACGNGATGATTGGGATAAAATGTAGTATCATCTCCAAAGAGCTAGTCCTTTGCAAACTTGCTGCTGTGTGCACCTGCCCCTTCCAGTGTGCATGCGCAGTCGTGTCCTACTCGCTGCGACCCCACGGGCTGTAGCTTGCCAGGCTCCTCTGGTATTTTTCCACGCAAGAATACTGGAGTGGGTTGCCATTTCCTTCTCTAGCTACTTCTAGGATTCTCCCTAAAAAAAAAAAAAAAAAAAAAAAAAAAAATCTATATAGGGTTGGGAAATATCAACATCATGGGACATTTGATTACTACCTACTGATTCTTTGCCGCAACAGGATGTTTTTCTGGCATCTAATGATGGGCTGCAGGGCTAAAAACTTGTATTGACAGATTTGCCATTTGGGGCAACTACCTCACATTGAAATGCGAAGAACTGGTAGAAGCAGGGAATTCTACTCTCTGTGTTAATGAAACAGTAAGTCGTTTTAAAATAATATTTTCTCACTCTTTCAGTTGTTCTTGTGGCTGCCTACACAATACTCAAATCACTGGTGAGTTCAGATGAAAAATGTCAAACAAGCGGTTTAGTCCTGGGTAAACAAACTTGTAGTTTGTGGTTCTAACTTTTTCAACAAGTAGTTCTGGCCTCAAAGCATACTTGGCCAGAGAAGGATATCTTTTCAACTTTTTCAGTGATTCAGAAGTCCACCTGAATCTAGCAGACAAAAACTTTTCTGATATTGAGAGAAAATGGTAGAAGAAAACCAACCTTTCTTCCCTATTGCAGTAGTTAAATTTGCTTAGTTGTTTCTCTGCTCTGGATAGAATGTACTGGCTCTTTAGTCGTGATGATATGGATGGTTAACTTTTTTTCCCTTTTTCAGTGGGAGCTTTATTAAGATATATTTAAATACCAATTATCCATTTAAAGCATACAATTTGGTTTGTTTTAGTATATTCATAAAGTTGGGAAAACAGCATCATCACTGATTTTCAAACATTTTCATCACCTCAGGAAGAAATCCCAAATTTGTTAACAGCCATTCCACATTTATCCCCAAACTCCACAGCTGCAGGCAACCACTAATTTACTTTCTCTGTAGAGTTGCCTGTCTGGACACTTAAATTAGATGGAATCATATATGATCTTTTGTGACTGATCTCTTTCAATTAGCATAATGTTTCCAAGTTCCACCCATGCTGTGTGTCAATATTTCATCCTTTTTATTGCCAAATAATATTTCCTTGTATGGATATACCACATTTTATGTATCCATTTATCATCTGATAGACATCAGAGTTGTGTCTACTCTTTGTGAAAGTGTAGTTATGCACATTTGAGTACAAGTTTCTGTATGAATATATTTTATTTTACTTGGGTTTATATGCCTAGTAATGGAGTTGCTGTGTCAGTTGGTAGCTATATTTTTAACCATTTGAAGAGTACAAGGACTGTTTTTGTTTGTAACTTCTTAATCCTTACAGGCCAGGAATGTAGTTAGACTGTAGACACACTGAGTGTCTGTAAAATCTAGTATTTCAATTCCTATTTCAGACTAGTAAATGAACATGGATTTCAGAATTAGGCAAACCTAGATTTTAACCCCAATCTCACCACTCACAAACTCTACGATATCTTAAATTTCATTCCATCGTCTGTGCAATAAGGATAATAATACCAATTTTGCCTGCAGTTTGTGTGCATTGAATGTGACGATGTATTGGAAGCAACTAGCACAGTCCTAATTGCACATAAACTTTACAATAAATGTTATTTTCTTTTGACTTTATGCTTTTGAGTACCTTAGATGTAGGAATTGACTTAAGGAAAAACTTTGGGGTTGATTCAGGTGTTCAGGTGAGTGTCTTCTTGGCTGAATTATAGGCTACTTGGAGGGAGCAATCACATTTTAATGTTTATTATTTAGGACTGTATTTAGAAATTAATAATCAGAAAATCAGGAAAAAAATGAATGTATTCAAAACACTGCTGTAAATTTTAAGAACTCGGTGTTAAAAAAAAAAAGTGAGACTTTTGCAACACTTAAGCAGTTGTGTCTACAACATTTTAGTACTGGGGGCTTATTCTGCATGTAGACCATCTCATAAGGAATTGAAATAAGAAGGAAGGATGTTTCTGAGGATTCTTTTTGTGTTTTTACTGAAGTATATTTGATCGACATATAACACTGGGTAAGTGTAAGGTATTCTGAGGGTTTCCCAGGTGGCACTAGTGGTAAAGAACCTATCTGCCAGTGCAGAAGATAAAAGAGACTCTGATTTGATCCTTGGGTCAGGAAGATCCCCTGGAGGAGGGCATGGCAACCCACTCCAGTATTCTTGCTGGAAAAATCCCATGGACAGCAGAGCCTGGTGGGCTACAATCCAAGGGTCACAAAGAATTGGACACAACTTAAGTGACTTCGCAAGCATGCAAGGTATATTGAGCAATCATTTCTAGTTAAAGTTTCAAAGTGAGACCTTTCCATAAGGACCTTATGATTTTCAAACACCAGGACTTTGGCTGACCCAGAATTGGGATGTCCAATTAGTTCCGTAGAGATGGAATTTCCTAAGGAAGGTATTATAAGTCATAAATATCTAAAGTCTTTAAGATGTCTTCAGGGCTGTCTCCTTGACTTCAGCATAAACTTTGTTTAGAGCGCACAGGATGATATGAGTATTGAAAGGTCATGAGCAAAGGGGATTTCATCCTTTTTCCCAAGATTGAAATACCCAATGGGAGATGATTTTCTGCATGCAAAATCTGGCCTTATATTATGTCACCTAAATCCTTTTTGCTTCATTTAAATCCATTTCCATTAAATCCATTTTCATGAGTCCAAGGTATTATTAAATAACATGATAATCTGTTAAAGGAGCAGGAAAATATTTATCTAGATTAGCAGGCTTTCTCCATATCCCCTAGTCTTTTAAACTATCCCAGAGAGGTGCAGTGCGGCATCAATGGTTGACCAGTGAAACTGACATGTTTTCTTTTATCAGTCTTTGGGGGTCAATTGTGCTGACCCCTTGAAGCTTTAGAAGTATTTGAAGAAGCCAAGAAAGTTTTGTTCATGCTTCTAAAGAGAGATGGGGAGAGGAAGGAAAGGAAAAGTGTAAATGGGCTGGGAGATGGAGCTCGGGTATATTAATAATATGGTTTATAGTTATACTTGGACACATTTCTAAACCTTTTTTATGGCTTCAATCTCTAAGTTTAGGTAACCTTTTTAAGTTTACCCTTTTAAGATAATAAATTTGACTTTGTTAATTATATGTTTTATCACATATCTCCTATATTTTTGTGTCAAAACAGACTATTTGAATTCTAATAATTCCAATTTACATTATTAAAACACATTACTGGACTGATATCACAGGTATTAATAAACTTCCCAGGTGGCTCAGTGGTAAAGAACCTGCCTGCCAGTGCAAGAGACACAGGTTTGATCCCTGGGTCGGGAAGATCCCCTGGAGGAGGAAATGGCAACCCATTCCAGTGTTCTTGCCTGGAGAATTCCATGGACGGAGGAGCCTGGCAGGCTTCAGTCCCTGGGGTCACAAAAGACTCAGACACGACTGAGCATGCTTGCTAGACTGAACAGTTCTCACAGACAACTCATGCTTTCTTTTAAAATGAAATTTGAATTTCAAGCCTAGATTACTTCATAGTGTCATTTTAAATCGATAACATCTGGAAGGGGTGGGGAGGGGAGGTGAGGGGAGTTTCCCTTTCAGCTCTTAGATTGTGTTTCAAGCCCACCAGAAAATTTGGACTGCTGCAAGTTTAATTTTTGCATCACTGCCGTTTTTTTTTTTTTTTCCTTAAATTCTCTCTTCGCACACTCCTTCCCTCTGATTATAGTCTCCTCCCCTGCTCTTAAATGTGTCTATTACCCTCAGGCTTTGACCTTGGGCAGACTGTGAGCACAAAGTCATGTTATTTAGAGTGAAGTAACACCAGTAGTCAGGAAGGAACAATGTAGTTCAAGCCAGATAAAATAAATCTCTCATTTCCTGTCAAGGGACTGAGCCAAAAGCAATGATGAGAGACAGAGGGGGCAAACCGCGCAACTCGAAATACAGACGCTGGGGAAAGACAAGACCACAGGCCTCCTTTGAATACAGACAACAAAACCCGAACCAGCCAGAGTGACAGGAGAAGCCAGAGAGCTCCGGAGTAAACCAAAACACAGAAAACGGGAATCTCTCAACTCCCGGCCATCCGGAAAGACGGATTTGAATTGTTTGAGTAGAGAGGAGACCGAGACACTGAGGGATTCCCCTGCACCCACTGGGAGTTTCATAAACTTGAAACACACCTGTGGAGCTGCCACTTTTGACTCAGACAGCTTTAGAATGTAAGCCAGACAGCATCTATCTCTGAGTCACTGTGGGCTGCATATTAAATATGCAAATAGCCACTGGAAGGAGGTCTGGCATTCAAAAGACTGACCTCGAGGTGATCACTGCCCGCATCTTTAAGAACTTTGTCTTCTGAATGACTGCTCATTTACTAAACTAACACTTATGGGGTGGCTGCTAGGTACAGCTGCTGTTTAAAGTTATTTCAGATATTCCTCTAATCCTTTAAACAAGCCAAAGAGGATGCACATTTTCCTCTTTTTTTATGATTGAGAAGCTTGAGGCACTGAGAGGGGAAAGGATTACTTGGGTCTCGTGGTTCGTGAGGCATAGAACCTTCATATGAAACCCGGCCCTGCAGATCCAGAATCCACTCCCTTAATTATGCTGCTTTGCTGGATACATGGCCATACTCTACTAGCATGACATTTTACGTACCTTAGTCGTTTGCAAGCCCTACTCAGATTCTTTTGAAATCCCGTTTGTTTCAGGAGCACAGTGCTCATGTCTGAATGCACCTGTCAGATCCAAAAGAGATATAAAAATTAGTGAGAGCATGCTACATTCATTAACTAAGATGTGTGTGCATACTTAGATGCTCAATCGTGTCTGACTCTTTGCACCCCATGGACTGTAGCCTGCCAGGCTCCTCTGTCCATGGATTCTCCAAGCAAGAGTACTGGAGTGGGTTGCCATTCCCTTCAGTCAGGCGATTTCCCAGACCCAGGGATAGAACCTGGGTCTCCTGCATTACAGGCAGATTCTTTACTGTCTGAGCCACCAGGGAAACCCACTAGCTGTGCAGAGTATTTCACTTTTTGTCTGAAGCTCTTCCAAGATGGTAAGGGACGGAGAATTTGTTCATTCATCCATTTGTTGCTTCAGCAAATACTCATTATTGAGTGCTCACTACACGTTACACACTCTGGTGGCTGACACAGAGTCAATCAAGGATGCGTTTTAGATCCAATGTGGAATAGAATATACTGTGTAAGGGGGCTTCCCAGGTGGTGCTAGTGGTAAAGAACCCACCGGCCAATGCAGGCGGCTAAGAGATGACAGTTTGATCCCTGGCTTGGGAAAATTCCCTGGAAGAAGGCATGGCAACCCACTCCTGTATTCTTGCTGGAGAATCCCGTGGACAGAGGAGCCTGGTGGGCTACAGTCCATAGGGTTGCAGAAAGTCAGACATGGCTGAAGCGACTTAGCACCCACACGCATACTGTGTGAGGAATCCTTCACAGATACAGCAAAATTCTTAAAGATGACTCCTAGTTTATATTTGGAGATAGGAATTTTTTTAGGATGAAATATTTAACCTTTTGAATCAAACATTTAGAAACTCATGTAGAGATAGGAGCATTCTTTAAGAGACTCTGTCCACTTAGTGCCAAATAACAATGGACATGAATACTTTAGAAAAAGCATGCCTCATTGTGAGAATGTTTCTAAGACTTAATTTGTAATCTTCCATAATCCTCCTTGTACCTCTTAGACTAGAGAAGATAGCAGCATTTTGGATCTAACCATACACTGTGCCTAATTCTCTTGTGGCACATAACATATTATACTATACTTAGGTGCAATAGCATATTTCCCTGCTAAACTAAGCTTCCTGAGTGGGGTATTACATTCTTCATCTTTGTGTTCTACTGCCTATTATAGGATCTGGAATATAAAACTTACTCGATATATGACTTTTAAATTAATGGATAAATACATTTTGCATATACACATAAATCAGAGACATGCACACACCTTTCCATGTGTAATATTATGCAAATCGTGGATGGTTCAAGACAAATTATGCTATTAAAGGCAATGAGTATTCCTTTTATAAAATAATAATCATAATAATATAATAGATAATTTATTTGAATGTTTACTATAGAAAGCCTAATAAGATCCACTTCTATGTATTTAGTATGGGCTATTTAATTTAATCCTTACCCTAATTTTATGAAGCATGTGCATGCTTTGTTTTTAGGTCCAGTTGAAAATAAGGGAATTTCCCTGAAGAAGCCCATGTATTGCAACGAGAGCGTAGCCCAAGCTTGCTGCAACTAGAGAAAGCCCACTGTATTACAGACAGATTCTTTACTGTCTGAGTTAACAGGGAAGCCCAGAGAAAGCCCGCATATATTAACAAAGACCCAGCACAGCCAAAAATAGTTTAAAAAGTTTTTAATGCACCATAACTGATGGACTTTTTACTTTAAGTATTATATAATTAAATATATTCTGTTACTATTACTAATGAAAGACTCAGGGAAATGAAAACATGTTAATCTCCTCCCCTTCTAAGAAATAATAAAGTAGTCCCAGTTCGGGAGGTTGATTTCTTTTTTTTTTTTTAGGAATTCCATAAAGTTTCCAGATCCTCAGAAAAGAGAAGTGATATAACTCAGGGAAAGGTTTTGTTTGGGTGATATGTGATTGTATGAGGAAACTTGTGCATTGTTAAGATATGTAAGCCACAGAGATACCCCGTAATAGACTAAGAAAACCCTTGCCTGAACCTCTGGAGAAATTCAGTAGGAAAATTGTATCAGACCAGTCAGACACATGTGGGTGGAGAAGATTGTTCTAGCTCTATCATGCTTAAATTTGAATGAGAAAGATCCCTTTGATAGAGTTTGAATTTTGTTTGTTGAATTGTGTTTGTTGCATGTTTAGTAATCTGTCCCTATATGACAGAACACAAACTATTTTAACAAAATGAGAAAACTAATTCAGACGTTCAGACATTTTGTTTCCTGATGCCCATAGTACATGCACATACAGGTACCCTATAAATACAGACTAGTCTTTTGCTTTCTGATATTTATTGACCTTTTACCTCTCTGCTTTGTCATCTGTTGACAGAAAATGGGACTTTTGCTTAATCTAGCTCAGGATGTTTCCTTTAAACAAAACAATTACTTCCTTTCGACAGGAAATTTATGAACCAGGAAGTCTGTGTAGACAATTCATCTCTTCTTTAGGTACTTTGCAACACAGTGTGAACCTAAAGTCGGCTCAGGCTCTGGTGGGGAATAATATCAGTTATTTTTATGAATCAAATTGCCCCAGCTTGGGTTATCTGTTCCCATCTCTCCTCTGCTAATATTCATAGTTAGGATATGACAGTTAAACACTGGTAAATAATAGATAATGCGTTCTTGGAGAACCATCTTTGCTGAAGGGATTGTGTGCTTCACAAAAGCAGAAAAATGAAATCATCGAGAAACAAGAAATGAGACACTAGTACTGACTGTAGTGTAACCATGTATAAAAGGTGAAACTCAGGAACTATTCTCAGTATGGACAGAAAATAATGAAAATGCATATCTATTGGTGAATTTCTTTACCTTTCCTCAGGAGGAGACAACCAATGAAATCAAGTATAATGATCCAAACAGATAAAAGGAGATCTATTTTATGCAACGTACAACTAAACTGTGGAATTCATTGCTGCTGTCACTGAAGTAAATGACATACTTTAGTTTTTAAAAAGGGGTCGATCATTTTTATGAACATGGAGAGCCCCGTGATCACATTACCTTGAGAAACTTTAAGAAAGTCCAGTCCATCACACTTAAGGTCAGATCAATAGCTTGGTTGGGAAAAGATGTTTCCATGTTTTGTTCATGCAGCATACTTGTTGGTATAGCACACTTGAGGGTTTTCCTGGTGGCCTAGTGGTAGAGAATCTGCCCAGGACTGGGGAGACTCGGGTTGATCCCTGGATCATCCCCTGGAGAATAGAATAGCAGCCCTTTCCAATAGTCTTGCCTGGAGAATTCCGTGGACAGAGGAGCCTGGCGAGCTACACTCCCTGGGGTTACAAAAAGAGTCAGACACAACTTAGCAACTAAACAACAACAAACAAATAGTACACAATATATGATTGATTTCTAGATTCTGTTCTTGGCCAATATTCATGACAGGTTCTAGATTAGGATAAAAATTGTACAAAATGTTTTGTCAGTTTTAACTGCTTTATTGCTGCCTTTTTTATGTGATCCTATAAAGGTACATATTGATATTATTGTGCAGAAATTAATGCATAATTATTAGAACTAATAATACTAAGGGTTCCTAAAGTTGTATTCTTTTTTTATCTATGTGTCTTTTAGTCCTTTATTTTTGTGATAAAAATCAGATGTTAATCCAGTTCTACATTAATTTTTTTCTGATATTTGAAGACATATTAAAAAGGGTTAAATGTAGTATTGCTTAATCACTTGGAAATAAGGTAAAAGTGGTCAGTACTGTGTCTTGTGCATGGCAGTTGTTAAACAACTTTAATGATTAATTTGGGGCTTTAACAAAAGGACTTAGTATTATTTAATGTGTACTTAATGTTTATTTTTAAATGCAGTTTAAAATAACAGTTACACTTATTATTAACCAATGCATTAAATAAAGGCCATCTCACCCAAATTTGTTAGTTTGCCATTTGTCACAAGAACATTCTCAAATTTAGGGGTGGTGTTTAGAAAAATTACTGATTATTTCTTTATAGTCAGATCAAAATTGTTATCTAAAGATGTACCTAATTTTCACTTAGGCATTTTGATGTTTCCTGAGCATGGGGAGCAATTTTTTATTTCATCTGTGTTTTAATTTTTACAAGGCTCTTGCAATATTCTGTTCAACATTAGGCTCCCCTTATGTGAACAGTCTGGAAAGTGATTTTTTTTTCTTGCAGTTATAAATTCACAAGAGAAGCCCAACTTTGATAAAGAGATAAAATGAATGGTTTAAGGACTTTAACATATGTGGTTATGGTATTCTATTATACATATATAGTCTTTAATCAAAGGAACTCTGAATACTTTAATGTCCTCATAAAATACGTTTTATAACTGACAGTATTTCTTAAGCCCCAAATTGATTCCTCTCTCTGTCTTCTCAATCCAAGAATTTGTCATTTTTCTTGCACATGGTATCACTAGTCAGCAGTTCCTGGAGCTTGTAACTTAGTATTCTCAACTTAACAAATATGTTTAATGTTTATAATAAAGGGACTGAAGGTATACATATATCCAAGATAAACTTACTTAGTAAGTTCCCAAGTATTCAGTGAGCCTTATGACAAACAAAGTTCTCCTATAGGATTCAGAAAACAGAGAAATTCCCCTTCTTGGCCCCCCACACCATCAAAACTAATCTTCAGGATTGTTCACTCTGGTGTCGCTGGTCCCTTTATAGAAAACTAAGTTTTCCTAAATGTCGAGATTTTCTACTTTAAGAATATTAGTGTACTTTGGTTACTGATGCAGGGGGATATTCTTTAATTTAGAGCTATACTTAATTAAAGTATGCTCGGGGTTCTTCACAAAGGTTTTTCCCCTAATCACAAGATAATCCAAATGTTCAAAGGAATTTTTAACAAGCATTGCAGACATTTAGCTCAAGTAAATATATAATATTTGTGGGGCAACATCAAATCATTTATGCTTTTCAATAATCAGAGAAAAATCGTGCAGATTTTGAGCAATCCAAGTGCATAATGTCTTGTGACAGTGTAATAGCAATAGTGCTACAATTATTTTCTTTCTACCATGAGCGAGTATTTACTAAGTATTTATGTTGGTATTTATGTGATATTTTTCACTTGACAAAGTTTCATCACAAGCCATTTTATAGTTTAGGAAGTGAAAACTCAGAGTTGCAAAAGTAACATGTGAGAAAGGTAGGACTATCAACTCTAATTTCTATTCATTTGTCTAAGTGCTAAAGAAGTGATATTTAGAACTATTTTTTTTCTATGTGCTAGTCTTTTGAATTTATCTCAAAATATTTCCACAATTCTGCATTAAACACTACTATATGCTCACCACAGTTCTAGGTTTCATATATACATGACAAAAAAACATGTTACATCTTCTTGGGAAAATAACGCTAACATAATTGAACCAAGACAAGCCTGTGTGAGCACCTCGGTATGAATTTAATTTTTATTTTTTAAAAACTGATATGTATATCTTGTTTCCTTAATAAGATTAAAATCAGCATAGTTAGGAAATAAGTGTTCACTTCTATTGTATTTGCATAGATAGGCTTCCTATGGGACCTTGCCACTTCCGATTGGACACAATTGGTGATTGATAAAAGTTTCTTGATTAAATGAATAGCTTTTCCTTCGTTAAGTTTTTAATTCAATATGTTTAATACATTATCCTTCTTATATTTCTGTCCTCAGACACATGAGAGAGTTCAAAGGAGTAGGGAAAATTAATATGTATATATTGTAGGATTTGGATAAAATTTTCACTGATATGAAAATGCTGAGATTCTTCTATCATCATTATACCTAGAAAAATATTTTACCATTTTGTAACCATTTGAGCTTTAACTACTTTAAGTGTATATCATTTGCCTTTTATTATTAAGTATGAACCATATTAGATTTGTTAATATACAGGTGAGCCCTATTAGAATTGACTTTTATAGTTGCAGTGTTTCAGAAGTTATTTTTGTTTGTTTCTATAATTAATGAACTCAAGAATAGCCCCTTGCATCTAACTCATCTCCGTATTATCTATCCAGTGTTGACTTTAGTGAGACCTTGAACAGTCACCACTACACAATATGCTTTAAAGTTTAAAAGCTATTTGTTTTGGCTTGTTTTAGTCTAGCAATTGAGAAATTATTTAGTCATAGCTGATCTTACTTACACACAGGAAAAAACCATCAAACCATCATCTCTTTTTGAATCTCTATGTTTTTTCGGAAGGCTTCATTACTTCTGGGGATATAAGTGAGTCATATGTGTTGGGAAAGCTCACAGTTTCCATGATTGCTCACATTTTTTTACTTTAATATTTACCATTAAAAATGACATTTTAGTCTGCCAGGAATATGGGGAAGGGGGTCGATATTCGGAAGTCTCTTTTCTAGTAAAACTATGATTGGATAAGACTATGCAATAAATAGGTGTTCTTGTTTTCATTCTGATGCTAAGGAACAGAAGAAAATGTAAGAAGTAAACTAGTTGTAAAAAGCAGTGATCAGTGTGAGAATAACAATTTATAATTTTTAATTGGGAAGTCCACATAAAAATCATAGAGAACTCTGGAGCTGACTTGAGGCTGATATGCTCCAAGTCTGTAAACCGGACCGAGGCACTGTAAACATTGATGAAAGTGTATTGCAGCTTGGAAAGAAGACTCAGAAATAACAGATAGCCATTCATTTTCTATCATATACTGCTCAAGAGTAAATAGTACAGTATTGAAATACTGAATTATTTTCAGTTGAACTTCAAACCTAAAATATGTAACTTCTTGTCATGGGTAGTAGATAAAAAACATCTTCTTAGTCTTCCTTTACCTGAGTTATGTTGGGCTTTACCTGGACCTCTTTGCCCTCCTTTGCAAAAAGGCAAAGCAAAGTGGGGGTTGAAGTTCCCATTATGTCAACAGGTCTCAAGAATGTGGCAATGTTTGGTTGTGTAACTAATTTGTTTTACAAAAGGAAGAGCCCTCCTTAGGATTTTTGGAGCTAACACTGAAACTCCCCAAACCTCATCACACGTCACAGGACTGTGGCGAAATACTGTTCTGTGGGCCACTGGGAATCACAACAGAGCGATTCCCTCTTGACCCCTGGCTTCTGGAGCTGGCATTGTCACAGCTGCAGAAAGTAATGCGAAAGCCCAAACTTGACAGTGCAGTGAATATGTACCTCCACTGCATTCCCTGTGTCTCTGCCACTGACAGAGCTTCCTGGGAATTCAAGGCACATGCTTTGCTCTGATAAAACCTCCACACATTCACATGGTTTCTGGCTGAAAGGTTTATTTGGTGACTCATTTACATTTGTCTTCCTCTGTTAATTTTGGTAGGGTATTATCTCTGTTTCTAGCAACTATATGATGAAAGTTCTCTAAACATGAAGAAAATATACAGGATAGTTGTGTCACATTTAAAATCTCCATTTCTACTCTTTTCCCCTTTTGGATCTCTTTTTAGGGAAAGGGGAATGAGTGGTTTCAGAAAGCATCTTTAAAGTATTTACAGCATCCTGCATAACTCTTTATGGGTTTAGCTGTCAAGTTTGGCTACTGCTTTTATCACTACTCTGTGTAACAATTTGCAGTAAACCTAGTAACACCAGCATTAAATGTACATTATAGCATGTAGTGCCACCAAAATGGAGAAGCTTAGTGTTGGAAACTGCTAGACAGACACCAATTAGTCTCTATTTTGAGGAAATATTTTAGTGAAAGTGAATAAATAATTCTTGTAACTATAGATATGTACAAATGCACATTTATGAGATGTAACATCTTTTCATAAAATTTTATATTTAACTTTGGAATAGAAATACGTTTGACTGGAATATTTTGAACTTTTTAAGTTAAATATCACTTAAATGATATATTTCATCATATACTTCTCACTGCATTTTTTATTTGCCAGCCTTCTTGACTCTCCCCCAGTATAACTCTGATCATAGACTGAAGCATTTTAAGTCAACATCGGGACAAGGTAGCTGTCTCTTTTTCTTAACTCATTTAGCTCTTTTACCTGTAGTTGATTCACAGCAAGTTTATATCCAGATTCACAGAATTATTGATTAAAGTCATGAAATATCATTACCATCCATACATGGGAGAGCTCGTCTTGTACCATCAATGACAATGCTAAGAAACAGACTTCTAAATGGTTAATTTCAAGGTACCAACCTGTCAGCTTTATCAGGATTCGCTCTTTTCACTATCTGTATATCTGCTCTATGTATGTGTATATATGTTATTTATTGGAATTGTCTTAAGTGCATACTTGAATAGCTCACAAGGGTCAAAGAGAGTTCAAATGATAGAAAAATGGTTTGTTATTTTCTCCCTCCTTCACCTCCCATCACTAATACTAACTGATGAAGAGTGCAAGGCAGAGTCCTTCAATTTAAAGAGACAACCTTGTTCATTCGGAGGGTGAGAATGCCATTTTTGTGAAATACTGTAAATAGTAATTCACAAGAGGGTGACTTTTTTATTGCTTTTACATTGATAACATGCCTTGTGAAGACTTACAGTTATTCTGCTGAATTTAAGAGAGATAAGAATGGAATGTGTGTGTTAATTTAAACATCTGTACATACAATGAAAGAATCCTTTATTATTCAGGAAATCAGATCCTTTCGTGTGTTTACCAATATCAAATAACTTTTAAAGTTGTTATCCAATATGTGAATACTTTATTCCTTTATTCAGGTTTTCCTTCCACCCTGCCTTCCTGAAATATAGAGAAAAGGGCCCTGATCGTAATATAAATCTCTGAATCTACAGTTTATAAAAGTGAATTTAAATCACATCTAGAAGCACTATCACTAGCCATAGCAGCATCCGACTGCAGAGCAAACCAGAAGAACTAAGAGCTGATGTCGACCAAAATAAGGGTGCAGCTTGCTGTGTATTCAGTTCGTATACAGCCTATTATTCAGCTTGATGAAAAATAACGGCCACATGGACAGGTTGCTGGTGAACGTAAAAATCACATACTGATTTACTCCTTAGCAGTCTCAGTTGGCTACCTTGCACATTAACCCTGTGTACCTTCATGATATTTTTTTGGTAAGGTACAGTAGAAGCATTTGAGAATTGGAATGCGAAAAGCTGTTAAGCAAATGTAGTGTTGGAATGTTTAATGGCATTAATTATCATTTATACATGGACCTACTCCTTAAGGCCCAGAAGGCAGTGAGTCACTGGGTTGTCATTAACTGTCATTATTGCTGGTCAAGTCAACTTCCTATTCATAAAAATTAAAAAAAAAAATTAATGGTGAAAACATGTCATTCTATAATACAGTATTTGTGTTGCTAACTATCTTATTCCCTATTCTGTTGGCATTTGGAAATTAGCTGGATCTCAATATGTTTATCATTACAGTTTAAAGCTTTAAAAAAAATCTCTGTATATGTGTGTATAATTTTTTCCTTTCCTTGAGGTTCTCCTTGTATGGGGGAAACACCTTACAAAAGATCTGTAGAAGAGTTTTGTTTTTGTTTTAAATTGATCATCTCTGAGGGACAGAGATCAATTTGGAAGGATAACTACCTAGAGATGGAAACAAACAGCTGGCCAGTTCAGAGCAAAACTCTCCAGTCTGAGAATTTGACACTGGGCAATTAACCATTCATATTTTGTAATGAATGAGGGGCAAACAATAGGATGAATAGTTGTAGAAGTTCAAGTTTCATAATGTTAAAATATGTGCAATTATACATAGTGAGGGAGATGCTTTTCTTTCTTTCATTAGGAAATTATTTATACATAAGGGCCAGTGAGTTGAAGGACTGTGATTTATTTTTTTGACCTAATATAGTTATTACATTTTATTTATGGTCACTATTCCTGGATGTGATATCATTTACTTTTGGTTTCTGACAAAAGAAGGAAAAATATCCCTGTGGTTTTCTTCTCTGCTGTTTCTTTGTTGCTTTATTTCTTTGTTTTAGGGTTGCTGCTTGGTTTGATATATACATTGTGCTAGCTTCAAATGATCCATCAGGAAAGCTGGTTTTTATTTCTGATTTTGAATTTTTCTTCATAAATGTTTATTTGTAACTGTTGTTTTAGGGGTTCGTGTATGGACTGTGTGTACTAGGAGTGTACAGCAGGCTGAAATGTAAACTGTGGTTGTTATCAGTGGTTAGTATTTATGAGTAACTGCAGATTCTAAGTCCGAAGTTGGTGAAAGTAAAAAGTAGATGGCATTAGGATAAGATAGAGGTACAAGTTGCCAAAAGTAATTATATTCAGTTTTCGACCCTTGGAGTCACTTAGAATCTTCTCACAACAGCCAGTTCTGCCATCATGTAGTATTTATTGAGAAGTCACAGTTTGCGAGGTACAGAAAGAAGCAGTGGAAAGAGAGAACCATGATTTCAGACAGAAATGTAAAACAGGATTTGGGAGACTTTGAGCTTACATCTTCAGGAGACGCTGGGGTTTAGCATTCTGTTTCATGTGGAGACCCGCAGTTAATATGGTCCTTGTTGAAACTTAAAACAGCTCTATTAGGAGCTTGATTGAGAAGTGGGGGAAGAAGGCTAGAGTAAACAAAAGTGTGCATTTTCAAGACAGCCTAATTGTATACAGTACATTTGCTTCCGCAGTTCCTTCTAATCCATCGAATAGTGAAAACACACGAGTTTGTTCTATTAAAGCAGATAAAATTGTTAGGTAAGTAGAATACGTAGACCAGAGGAGGAATGGCATCCGTGTAACAATTCCCTATTGTTCAGAGGATCACAGAAGTACTGTGGCCTGCCTGTCGCATTCAATCAACTTGAGGAAAATGCTGCTTTGGAGAAAAGGGAGAAGGAAACTCTGAAAGTATTTGCTTACACCTTTTTTTCAAAAATTCCTCCGGAGTGGTGGTGATGAGCGTCCCAGGAGCAAGGGAGAATGTGGGTTTGTGAAGTGAAAGAGTTATTGGCTTCCCTTCACCCCCATTCCTGTCTTTTACTTTGGTCCTGCCCAAAAAAACTGCACTGCAGTCGGAACTAATTGTAACTCACTCAGGAAAGTCTTCATTAGCACCACCACACATGGTTACCAGATGTGCCGAAAGGCAAGGCTAGGGAGACGGGGGCTGAGACATCCAGGGAGAAGAGAGAAACAAGTAGCTTCATTTGAAAACTTAATAATCTGCCTTTTGTTTCCAAGTGCATTGTGTTAGAGAAATCGGAGAGAAGGGAGTTTGGGAAGATGAAATGCCTCCTTTTTCACTCATTCTCTGGAAGCTCAATGGAATTTTTTTTTTGTCTTCTTCCAAAGATCAAAACTTTCTGTGACCATCAGTGGATTGGGAATGTTTTACTTTCTCTGTCAGAAATGAAAAGTACCTGGATTATCAAAGGATTCATGTTTTTCTCATGGCTGAGACTGATACTTCTAAATTGGGGGTCTTTGAATAGAGAGACTTATAAAAATGTAAATGACATGTAAAAACTGTTGTGTTCAGATTGCAATTCCAACTGAGAGTTATTGAACACAGGCGAACAAGGTTCTTCTCACCTATTCCTAACCTTGATCCAAGTCAGGCATGGAGTGAAAGTGTGAAGGTATAAGTCACTCAGTCGTATCCAACTCTTTCTGACCCCACAGAATTATCCAGGCCAGAAAACTGGAGTGGGTAGTCTTTCCCTTCTCCAGGGGATCTTTCCATCCCAGGGATCGAACCCAGGTCTCCTGCATTGCAGGCTGATTCTTTACCAGCTGAACCACAAGGGAAGCCCAAGAATACTGGAGTGGGTAGCCGATTCTTTCTCCAGCGAATCTCCTGACCCAGAGATCAAACCAGTCTTCTGCACTGCAGGAGGATTCTTTACCAACTGAGCTATCAGTGAATGTGGCATTATGTCTTCTTTCAAACAAATTGTGCTACTTTTGGCAGTAAAAAGTACTGATTAAAGACCCTGAGATTAAATATTTTATTTGCAGTACTTACAGATAAGTTCCCTGGAAATTTGGATTTATTCCTACTCACTGTATGTTCCACAAGAGATTAAATGTGATCACAGAATTTCTGTTTCTGAAAATGTATTCACCATCTTCTGACTTAACTGCATACCTCTGTCTATAGACATAAGTTATTTTGGAAACCCAGTAAGGACACTCCTATCTAGATGAAACCTCTGGTTCTCAAAATGGAACCTTTTTCACTGCAGGAAATGATGTCATTAAAAAAAAATGACACAGTAATTTGGATTCTCATAAAAACATAGCAACTTTGTTATTTATTTATTCAGCGCCTGGACTGGCATATTTTTCAAAAAGTTCACTTTGCAGTGATACTGGAGTTTCAAAGTAATTTTTAAAATTAGATATCAAAAATCTTGAGTTAATGATTTGTAAAAATCTGACTTCTACAACTGAAAATGTCAAGACTGCCTAGGTATTTTACTAGCAGTTTTAGGACAGCACCTTTTTGGTTGATGCTCAATTTACCCTTCCATTTCTAACACTGCAGTAGAATCATACAACTGGTCTTGTAAAAACATGGCTTAATTTAATTGTTAGATAAATAACTAAGTGGTTATTAACCTGTTGGGGGTTATGGAACCATTTGAAATTTTGATGAAATCTATGGACCTTCTTCTCACAAATGTATTTGTACACAGACTTTTACTGTAGTTTAAGACAACAGCAACCTCAAGTGTTATTCTAAGAATTAAATGTAGGGACTTTCCTGGAAGTGGAAGTCCGGGAGTTGGGACTTTGCCTTCCAATGTGGGGAGTGCAAGTTCCATCCTAGGGTTCCACATGCCTTGCAGCCAAAACAAAACAAAACATAGAACAGAAACAATATTGTAACAAATTCAATAAAAACTTAAAAAAAATAATTAAATGTATTGATACATATAGTGCGGTTGGAACCAAATCTCGCAGATAGGAAGTGCTGCACTGATGCCATGTGTGAGCTATCAATGTTCTTCAATTCCTTAATTAAATAGAGTGATCTAAAAATACCTTATGAAAAAGGATATTGAAAATTAATTGTCCTGCTCTTAAAAAATTTATCTTTAAACTACTATATTTCAAATTTTTAGAGATTCTTTCGTAACTCTTCTTCATTCAGGAACTTAAAAAAGCATAAGAACTTAAGAAACAATATTAGAAGACAATGATCAACATTTAAACCATACAAATGCAAAAATATCAACCCAATTAAAGAAGTATTCGCTGTTCAGGCAAAGCTAAGGCAAAATGAAGTTGTATCTAAAAATAAAAATGTTGGGTAAGTTTTGGCTCTTGATAAATATTTCATTGAGTACATTTAAATTAACTGTGGTATAAACTGATGAGGAGATCTCTCAGTTTTAAAGTAATTATTAACAGTTGCTTAGCAATATAGAAAATAGACAACAATGTAAATTTGCTATTAAAAATGTCATCATTGTGTGGGAGAAACTACTTTTTACAATTTCTTGCTATGTTTCTATATAGGAGAATATGATGTCATTATTATTTCTCATAAATATAAAANGCTTAGCAATATAGAAAATAGACAACAATGTAAATTTGCTATTAAAAATGTCATCATTGTGTGGGAGAAACTACTTTTTACAATTTCTTGCTATGTTTCTATATAGGAGAATATGATGTCATTATTATTTCTCATAAATATAAAATAAGGTTATTTATTTTTAAAATACATTTGCTCAGCTTCTAAGTAGCACCAACTTATTTGTTGACTTAGGTCCTTAACATTCTTGTGTTTGGGTAAAATGTCTTTTTTCTTTATTTGTTTTTAGAAACAAGTAGAAAGTATATTTTAAATTAACTAAATAATATTAAATAGATGTTTACTGCTAATTAGTGTATGGTTTGAATTGTAATTATGTCATCCAAAGGGACTTCATAAATATAGTCTAGTTAAAGCGTGATTCAATCTTCAATGATTCACAGAGGCATACATTCATTATTATTCATTTAGTGCTCAGATTTGAGCTCTAAATGTAATCCAAGAAAAGATGGAGGGATTTTACTTTTATTGTCATGATTTAATATAGCAGGTCCCTTAGTTATCATCCTGTACTAATCCAGGGATTGTTACAACTTCTTAGAGTCTGTTATTTGATTTTTAAATCAGTCTGTTTATCATACTAGCAGAGCAGCATGTAAATTCAAGAGGTTAGAGGAAGATAACCCATCTCATTACAAGACAATAAGCATATATTTTTCTACTGTCCAAATTTTAGTTTAACTTTGCTCTTGGATATATTACCATGTTAAAAGTCTTAACCATGGTTTCTATTCATCTAAATTATAAAGAAACTACCAACTTCATTTATACAACAAACTTTATAGTCCTAAGTCCATGTTGTGTGACAGGCATTGTGCTAAGTGCTCTGAATAGGATATAATTATGATCTGCCCTGAGAGATCTTACAGACTAAAATAAAACACAAAACACTGAAAAAGTACTATTTATTATGAAACTGTTGACTTTTACGAAAGTTTTTTTTAAGATTTATCTGTTTAGTTATTAGTACTATTTTTTGGCTGTGGTCCGTCTTTGTTGCTGCGGAGGGCTTTCTCTCGCTGCAGCGAGCTGGGACTGTTCTTTCTTGCTGTGTGTGGGCTTCTCATTGTGGTGGCTTCTCTTGTTGCAGAGCACAGGCTCTAGGCACTCAGGCTTCAGTAGTCACAGGATGTGGACTCAGCAGTTGTGGCACATAGGCTTTCTTGCTCTGTGTCATGTGGGATCTTCCTGAACCAGGGATCAAGCTGGTGTTCCTTGCATTGCAAGGTGGATTCTTCAATCCTGAACTACCAGGGAAGCTCCCAAAGTTTCAGCTGCACAGAGTGCTCAAGAGAAAAGGCAGCCAGAGAAACCCATCTTACTCCCCAATCCTATGATAGAACAGCATTTTCCACAGCTCAGAACGGAGAGAAAGAACAGTGAAATCCAGGAACTGCAAGGTGAGCAGAGAGAATTGTGAACCAGCAGTTAATAGGGACCAGCCTGGGGAGGCCCTTGTAAGCTTGTTTAAAAGTGTTGGACTTTTCTTAGACTTATGGTGGTGATGGAAGATTTGATGTGACTGGATTTGCATTTTTACTAGATGAATTTAGGTGTAAGGTCGAGGATATGTTGGAGGGGAACAAGACTAGAGACAGAGATATAGTAGCCTATGATAATGATCTAGNGTGTTGGACTTTTCTTAGACTTATGGTGGTGATGGAAGATTTGATGTGACTGGATTTGCATTTTTACTAGATGAATTTAGGTGTAAGGTCGAGGATATGTTGGAGGGGAACAAGACTAGAGACAGAGATATAGTAGCCTATGATAATGATCTAGACAGAGATCACAGTAACTTAAAAGCAGAGCCAATTTCTAATATTGGGGGACTTGAGGGCAAGAAGGAAACTTTGGTGGAAGAATGGGCACATAAAGAGGGGGTTTCCATATGAGGACCTCTGTGTGTCCCAGTCTTGCTTTCACATTGCCATCCTTAGGACTTTTCATCTTGGTCTTAAAAAATACCATATTATACTACCTTCAGATAACGACTTGAATAACCTTTACAGAAAGAACACTGCTTTGGGAAATCATGTTGAAGGGAAGTTGCTGCTGCTGCTGCTAAGTCGCTTCAGTCGTGTCCGACTCTTAGCGACCCCATGGACTGTAGCCCACCAGACTCCTCTGTCCATGAGATTTTCCAGGCAAGAGTACTGGAGTGGGTTCCCATTGCCTTCTCCATGAAGGCAAGTTATCATTCACCAATTTCTATTTTATCTTATCTTGCTGTGTCTGCTCAAAGTAGAGTTATAGAGGACAGTAGAGTCAGACTTGAGAGATATTTAGGAGGACAGATTAATGTGACATAATCTTTTGCTGGATGTTGGGGATTATTCCTAAATTTCTAGCTTTGGAGTTTCAGTGAATAGTGGTGTTGTCTAGAAAACACTGAGGAGAGGCAGGAGGAAGTAATGAATTTGATTTAATTTTTTAAAATTTATTTATTTATTGGCTGCACAGTATGTGGGTTCTTAATTCCTCTACCAGGGATCAAACCTGCCCCCCCTGCATTGGAAGCATGGCATCTTAACCACTGCACAGCCTGGGAAGTTCCTAAATTTAATTTTAAACTTGCTGAACTTGAGATGCCTATAAGACATCCATATCAAGATGTGGACGAGCAGAATATGGTAGTCTGGAGTCAAGAGAGCAGATTTAAGGGTTCTTTTCATATAGATGGTGCTCAAAAGCATAAGAATAAATAATACATCAGGGGCTTCCTTGGTAACTCAGTGGTAAAGAATCCATCTGCCAGTGCAGGTCTTATGGGTTTGATCCCTGGGTGAGGATCCCTGGAGGAGGAAATGGCAACCCACTTCAGTATTTTTTATTTTTATTTTTAGTTGAAGGATAATTGCTTTACAATATTGTGTTGGTTTCTGCCATGTATCAGCGTGAAACAGCCTTAGGTCCTCTCCCTCTTGAACCCCCTTCTTACCCCTCTAATCCCACCCCTCTATGTTGTTACAGAGTACCAGTTTGAGCTCCCCGAGTCATAGAGAAAATTACCACTGGCTATCTATTTTACACATAGTAATGCATATGTTTCCATGCTACTCTCTCCATTCACCCCCACCTTCCCCTCCTGCGTCCACAGTTTGTTTTGTCTGCATCTCCATTCCTGCCTTGCAAATAGGTTCATCAGTACCAGACATTTCTTCAAAAAGGACATATAGATGGGTAATAAACACACAAAAAGATGCTCAACATCTCTCATTATTCAGTTCAGTCAGTTCAGTTCAGTCACTGGGTCATGTCCGACTCTTTGCGACCCCATGAATTGCAGCACGCCAGGCCTCCCTGTCCAACACCAGATCCCAGAGTTCACTCAAACTCATGTCCATCGAGTGCGTGATGCCATCCAGCCATCTCATCCTCTGTCATCCCCTTCTCCTCTTGCTCCCAATCCCTCCCAGCATCAGAGTCTTTTCCAATGAGTCAACTCTTTGCATGAAGTGACCAAAGTACTGGAGTTTCAGCTTTAGCATCATTCCTTCCAAAGAACACCTAGGGCTGATCTCCTTTAGAATGGACTGGTTGGATCTCCTTGCAGTCCAAGGGACTCTCAAGAGTCTTCTCCAACACTCTCTATCAGAGAAATGCAAATCAAAACTACATGAGATATCAGCTCACATGGGTCAAAATGGCCATCATCAAAAAATAAATGCTGGAGAGGGTGTGGAGGAAAGGGAACCCTTTTGCACCATTCAGTTCAGTTCAGTTCAGTTGCTCAGTCATGTCCAACTCTCTGTGACCCCATGAACCACAGCACATCAGGCCTCCCTGTCCATCACCAACTCCCAGAGTTCACCCAAACTCATGTCCATTGAGTCGGTGATGCAATCCAACCATCTCATCCTCTGCTGTCCCCTTTTCCTCTTGCCCTAAATCTTTCCTAGCATCAGGGTCTTTTCAAATGAGTCAGCTCTTCATATCAGGTGGCCAAAACTGGAGTCTCAGCTTCAACATCAGTCCTTCCAATGAACACCCAGGACTGATCTGCTTTATCATGGACTGGTTGGATCTTCTTGTAGTCCATGGGACTCTCAAGAATCTTCTCCAATACCACAATTCAAAAGCATCAGTTCTTTGGTGCTCAGCTTTCTTTATAGTCCATTGGTGGGATGTAAATTGATACAGTCACTAAGGAGAGCAGTATGGAGATTCCTTAAAAAGCTAGGAATTAAACTATCATATGACCCAACAATCCCAGTACTGGGCATATACCCCGAGGAAACCATAACTGAAAAAGACACATGTAACCCAGTGTTGATTGTAGCACTGTTTACAATAGCTAGGACAGGGAAGGAACCTAGATGTCCATCTACAGATGAATGGATAAAGAAGCTGTGGTACATACATACAATTGAATATTACTCAGACATAAAAAGGAACACATTTGAGTCAGTTCTAATGAGGTGGATTAACCTAGAGCCTATTATACAGAGTGAAGTAAGTCAGAATGAAAAAAACAAATATTGTATATTAATACATATATATGGAGTGCACTCCAGTATTCTTGCTTGGGAAATCCATGGACAGAGGACCATGGAAGGCTATAGTCCATGGGTTTGCAAAAGAGTTGGACATGACTTAGTGACTAAGAAGGCAGCCTGGTATAAGATCATGCGGAATTTCCAGTTCTGAGGGTCTGGAATCTCAGAAGCCAATAAGACATTGTTTTGAGGAAATAAGAGTATTTAGCTGTAATAGATGTACTAGGGAATTAAGCAAGTGAAGGAATATGTGAATCAGCATCTGCTTGTTCTGTCAATGTGAATGAAGAGTTTCAGTAGACTCAGAGGAAATTTTGAAAAAATTTTTTTCAAAAATTTAGTGCTCAGAAAAATTCATGTTAAGTAGAGACTATAACTATACCAATATGATATGAAGCTTTGTGGGTTTACCTGGCTTTCAAATTCACTTTAAAAAGTTTCAGTTCAGTTTAGTTCAGTCGCTCAGTCGTGTCTGACTCTTTGCGACCCCGTGAATCGCAGCAGCCAGGCCTCCCTGTCCATCACCATCTCCCGGAGTTCACTCAGACTCACGTTCATCGAGTCCGTGATGCCATAGCCATCTCGTTCTCTGTCGTCCCCTTCTCCTCTTGCCCCCAATCCTTCCCAGCATCAGAGTCTTTTCCAATGAGTCAACTCTTTGCAAAAGTTTACCTATGTATAAATCTTTCTTAAATGGTTCTTTACCTCTGTAGTGTGGGGTTATATATTTATATTCGCAATCTCTGCAAAGTCCTTTGGGATAGCGATATACTATTCCCTTGGTGGCTTTCTCTTCTAGTGAGTGGGTGAGATTACATTAACTCTGTTGCAGATGTACAGTGAAAGACTTTAAAGAAATCTTTTGTATGCTTCCTTGTGGCTCAGACGGTAAAGCGTCTGCCTACACTGCGGGAGATCCAGGTTCGAGCCCTGGGTCGGGAAGATCCTCTGGAGAAGGCAATGGCAACCCACTCCAGTACTCTTGCCTGGAGAATCCCATGGACGGAGGAGCCCGGTAGGCTACAGTCCATGGGGTCACAAAGAGTCGGACATGACTGAGTGACTTCACTTCACTTGTATGCAGTTTAACAGCCATAGCTGAAGGTAACAGCTCCTCTATAGTCGAGGCTTCACCAGTTCTAGCCATAGCACTCATGGGGATTTCCCTAGCCACTAGTTCCCTGGCAGCTCAGATAGCAAAGAATCTGCCTACAATGTGGGAGACTTGGGCTCGATCCCTGGGTTGGAATGATCCCCTGGAGAAGGGAATGGCTACTCCACTCCAGTATTCTTGCCTGTGGAATTCCATGGACAGAGGAGCCTGGCAGGCTACAGTCCATGGGGTTGCAAAGAGTTAGACATGACTGAGCAACTATCACCAGCCACTAGTTAATTATAGTTGATGATTTTTAAAAAATATATTTTTTTCTCTGAGATAAGAAACATTTTATACTCAGAACATCTAATATAGAGTTGGAGGAATTCTTTGCATGTTAAAATTATGTTATCTTCTGTAGTCCAGGAAGTATCATTGGAACCTTCATTCCCATGATTACCCTGTCAAAATCATTTCCTTTAGGAAGCAACTGCCAAGGCTAACTTTGGTTTTCCTTTGCTTTTTTGTTTCCTGCTTTGTTTACCCTAATTATCATGAGGCACTTTTCTTTTTACAAATTTTAAAGTAAGACTGTAAGCCTATAGCTATGTTGAATCTGGTTATTAAAAGAAAAGTTAAGCCATCTTATTGGATCTATTCAGATTCTACGATTCTATTTACATATGATAATCCAGTCTATTAAAGGGATGTGGATTAGAAAGAAAATCTGGTCTCCAGGAGCTAATTGTTTAGTATACAGAGTTTCTATGATTTTTATTATATTCCTACTAATCATAATATTCAGCTTAGTGAAAGCCAACTCAGTTTTCTGATTTATTTGAGAAGAAAATTGGGTGGCCACAAATGAATATTGTTATTTATTCCATGGAATGTTTTTGTTTTTTTTTTCCCCCAGAAATTACAGTCACTGGTATTTTTTTAAGTGTGCTGTTTTATTTTGTGAATAATTTTGAAAGTTTCTTTTGGTATTTTACCATCTCCCACTTGTTTATTAGCTGTCAGCTAATTTGAGGATTTGAAAGGAATATTTTACTCTTCCCTGTAATAAACATTAGGTGCCACTAGATAGAAGTAGAGAGTCTCTACAGCCTGAGAACTCATTCATCTATGACTATTTGAAGATCAGACAGTCCCTCTTCTCTGTATCTAAAATAATATTTTACTTGAGAAAATTTCTAGCAAATTTACTATGGTAAAAAATAGAAATGGAGATGTTTAAGCAAGAGAACTAGAGTTGAACTAGCATATTTCAGTTCTTTTTCTCTGGATTGGATTCTATTTACTGCTTATGTAACCTTCATACCTTTTGTATGAGTTTAGTAAAATCGATTAGAGGCACATTGAGTTCACCATGGTCTGTTTCCCAGCTGCTACCCTCTTTGGGTAACAGTTGGTATACAGTGTGTGCTCAGTGACTCAGTTGTGTCTGACTCTGTAACCCTATGGACTGTAGCTTGCCAGGCTCCTCTGTCCATGGGATTCTCCAGGCAAGAATATGGAGTGGGTTGCCATTTCTTCCTCTAGAGGATCTTTCCCATCCAGGGATGGAACCCATGTCTCCTGCACTGGCAGGCGGAGTCTTTACCACTGAGCTACCTGGGAAGTTCAGTACAGTTTGTGAGTATTCTATTTCTAATTCGAATATTATCCTTTAAGTACAAAGATTCATTCTCTCCAAGTTTGTTGAGATCCCTTTTAATGAGCTTTCTGTTTTATTTCTTTTTTATTTTCTTTAAAAAATTTTTTTATACCCTTAAAAAGACAGTTAACCTTTAAAAAATATTTTCCACAGGTTTCTTTCTTTTTTGTTTTGTTGTTCGTGCTACTTGGGGGATCTTAGTTCCCCAGCCAGGGATCAAACCCAGGCCCTCAGCAGTGGAAGCAAGGAATACTAAGCACTGGACTGCTAGGGAATTAATTACCTCCACAGTTTTTTTTTTACATGATTAATAAAGAATGTATGTTTAAGTTACTGCAAATTTAAAATTTAGTAAATGGAGGGATTTTAAGAATCACATTTTAAATATACATATAAGTTACCATGTTAAGAGAGATAATTTCTGGAATTCCCTATTTGATAGAGAAATTCTGTGTAGGTTATTAATATTAATCTACTTTGCTCAGTGAAAATCTAAGTGTTTAAAATTAGGCTTTATAATCTTTTCTTAATTGAGTCAAGTGAAATTCTGAACACTCAGAGTTAGAAATTGGGTATGTTATGCAGGGAGATGAAGGGTTACAGTCTTTTATGATGCATTCTGTCTGACCCTAACACATTATGGACCCCTTCCACTTGTTACTTTGGCAGCATCTGTGAGTATAATAATTTGGAATTAATGTTTGAAAATTATTACACATATTCAGAAATATCTGAAATACAGTCAAATTTAGTCAACTTGTTTTGAAGCAACATATTCATCTTGAGCAAATGCCTATGAATTCTCATTTTTCTGAATTCTGGTGGTTATTTTTAAGTTATACTACTTACATTTCATAACTGTCATATAGCAGTTATTTAGGAAGTTAAATCTAAATCAATTTGGTTTGGTTAATGTCTATGATACAGTACAATGTTGATGAAATTACATTGTCTTAATATAAAATTAACTTGATATTTTGCTGGGTGAATGAGATATACTTTATAATATATCAAAAGAAATTGTTTTGTAGTTAAAACCAAATAGATCTTTACAATGTACGAAATAGAAGAATACCATCTTGGAAAGCATAATTAACTCATTCTAACCATTATATTTCATTTCAGTTATATTCCAAAGTGCTGAAGCAGTAGTGTATTTCTTTGTATTCTAATAACTTAGTAAAATTAAAGAATATTCTCATAGTACTTATCTTAATCTAAATTTGCTTCTGACATGAAGGGAATCTGGCTAAATGCTTATTATAAGGTCATAGTATTTTAAGAAAAGCATATCAGAATGTTAAAACCTAATACTCTGGAGTCCAGAAACATGGGTTTACCATTTAACTTATGTAAGCCCAGGGCAATTTACATATTACCCTAAATCGCAATTTCCTTAGATAATGAAAACACCTTGAGGACAGAGATTAAATCTATTTTATCCTGGTGGCTCAGATGGTAAAGAATCCATCTGCAATGCAGGAGACCTATTTTGATCTCTGGATCCAGAAGGAAAGAAGGAAATGGCAACCCACTCCAGTTTTCTTGCCTGTGAAATCTCATGGACAGAGAAGCCTGGAGGGCTACAGACCATGGAGTTATGAAGAGTCAGACCTGACTAAACAGCTAAGCACCTTCACTGTTGTATTCACAGTGCCTGGCACATAGCAAACAATAAATACTGAATGAATTAATGAATGGATACCTGTACCTCATGACTCTTGTAAAGATTCAGTTAAAAATAAATAGTTAAAAAAATTTTAAATAGGTAAGTAAATACACGTGTATGTATAGATGAGTGTTGTTGTTGTTGTTTCATCGCTAAGTCATGTCTTGAATCTTTTGTGACTGCCTGGACTGTAGCCCACCAGGCTCTTCTGTCCATGGGATTTCACAGGCAAGAATACTGAAGTGGGTTGCCATTTCCTTCTCCAGGGGATCTTCCCGACCCAGGGTTCGAACCCCTGCATCTCCTGCTTGGCAGGCAGATTCTTTACTACTGAGCCACCAGGAAAGCCTTTAGCAGAGTATATGATATATTTAATTGCTCACTAACAGAAGTTATATCATGATTCTTCTATGTCAACTCTAAGGATAAGTATTTTAAATAACCCCAAATGTAGGAATGTTTTTTGCCTATGTCAAAATTCAGTACAAGAAGTGATCAGGATTAGCAATTAATTTGGTTGTTTATCTTGTTGAGTATAACTTGAAATAATGTTTACAAACCCTCTAAACCAGTCAACACGTTTTGTACTGAGATAAATTCTCCTCCTCCAAATCAGATGCTGTAAGACTTAAAATGTCTACAAGATAATTGTACATTTTATATCTGGGATTTGGACAGCTTTTCTGGATTTCAGACTAATATGAAAAATTTAACATTCATCCAATTTCTGAGATTTGTCTTAACTATGCAGATCAAGTAATAGTGCTTTTCAGAAAGGAAATGAAGTGGCTTTAAGAGAAACTTGAAGAATAATCCTCAAAAAGCTCTTGATGCAGCTGTTCTATCATGTGTAACAAACATCTGAATTTACTTCCTGAATGTGCTCATTATTTGATAGCTGCATATCACGTAAGGAACATAGCTTTCATGAATGCTCCCTGGGAATTATGACTCACAGATATGTTTGTAGCTTCTTTATATCCATTAAACTGAAATAGAAGACTTTAGGTTTCATATTTGGGAAGGAGTTAATTTGTCAAAAGCAATGCCGTTATACCTTTGGATATTTTACATGGCAGAAATCATCGTTTTCCCTTGAGAAGATATCCAATGCAAACAGTAGCAATTGATTTCAAAGAGGGAAGAATTTGAGTTCTTTACTCATGGTCAGAAGATTTGTTGAGGGCACCATCTTCCAGTGGGGCAGTGAAGTTAAAGGCCATTCATTCATTCATTCAATGGCATTGAACAAGCATCATATTAAAATGCTTTTAAATTATTTAATTGAAATTAACTTTCATCAAGGAGTGGTTATCTTTATGAGAAGATCATCCCCTTCAATCAAGCTCCTTGGGCCTAGGCATGGGAGCATGTGTGGAGCTGTGATATCGACTGAGTCAGCCCTGCTAGTCCTTGAGAGGAAGATGCCTTTCTGTTGCACAAAGCATTGTGCTAGGTGCTGGGGAGGGACAATGGTGAATCACTTTTACCCCTAGAGGTTATGTATAGATCTCTAGATCTCATGGAATTCCCTGGTTACTCGGTGGTAAAGAATCCTCTTTCTAGTGCGGGGGATGCAGATTCGATCACTGGGTTGGGAAGTTCCCCTGGAGGAGGAAATGGCAACCCATTCCAGGGTTCTTGCCTGGGAAGTCCTATGGAAAGAGGGGCCTGGTGGGCTATAGTCCACAGGGTCGCAAAGAGTAGGACAGGACTTAGTGACTAAACAGCAACAGTTAGATCCCAATAGAATAGTGGGCAAAAGGCAATTGCCACCCAGTTCTGATTGTGTCTTGATCACTTCCTCTTAAAAGAATTTCAGACATTTTGTACTTATTTTTAAGATGACGGCAGAAACCTTGATGTGACCTACAATGTCACTTGTTATATTTTAGGGTTCACCTGCCCCTCCAGACTCAGCTCACACAGTTCTCTGCCTTGCAACCTAAATTCTAGACATGTCCTTTTCAGATCAATTCATGTGTACTCTCTCAGACAGCAGAGTCTCTGCCTCTGTCTTCTCCCTTTCCACCAAATTTAGCTTAAATTCTTACTTCACATCTTAGAAAAATGTGTCAATTTCTCAGGGAATCCTCCCTTAATAGGTTAAAATTTCATTATACCATGTGCCTCCTTTGAACATATACTGTATTTAAATTTTACATTTACTTAAGTATTTATTTGATTATTTTCCTCACCAGCTTAACTTTAAAGACCATGAGGGCAAAGACGGTGCCTGCTTTTAGTCATTTTATCTCCAATGCCTGGGACAGTGCCTGACATATAGATACTCAAAAATATATTCTCAATGGGTAAAGGGATAAATGAATGAACACAATATACAAACAAAAATGCTATATTCCATAAAAAAAAGTTTGGGAGTTTGGAACTCCCAAGGCATTATGGGAGTTCAGAGGAATAAATGAATTTCCCAAGTAACTAACCTAGGATACTTGAAAGTAACAACTGTGGCTGCATTCTGTAAAGGTACAGAGTGAAAATCTTGCCATATCAGACTGGATCATGCAAGCCCTGGCATTCCGTAATTACTGAGCATGTGTCCTATATCGGGCACTCTATTGGGCACTTCAGTGAACCACTCAGATAAGAATTATACTCCTCCTCATTAGTTTGTGATTCTGGTGCTGATTCTATCAGTCCAAAAAGCGACCTTGGAATTCTCATTTTAAAACATCCCTCTGAAATTACATTTTTGTCCTTTGGAAGAACTACTTGATTTTCTGGTATTTCATTTGAGGAGCCCTGGGCCTTGATTATTATTGGGCAATGGCATTAGGGTCCTGAGAGGTTACCCTTAGTAACTCTCTGGTGTTGACAGGGTGAAAAGTGTTAAAACTGCCATGGAAATCATCACATCTTCAAACCACTTAAACCTGTCTTGCTAATGAAAGTCTGCCATGCCCAGCCTATGTCAGTCCCTAGGGCAATCTGTAGGAGGAAGAAACCCCAAGTGTGGATGAATTCCAGCCCTGCTGGGGAAGGGCTGGGGGAGCCTGGCTGTATCTCTCAGGGCTCCTGAGGCACTTTGGCTTCTGTCTTCATCTCCTGCAGGGTTTCTAGTCTATTTGCAGGAGACAGCTGTCTTGATCTTGACCTTTCATTCACTTCCACTTAATAGGTGGTTCTTTTTTTCTCCTCATCTTTTGATAAATGTCCTGGAGTTCCACAGCCCTGCCCATGCTCTGCCAGTGACGCCACCCCATGGTGGTTATAGCTCTGTAGCTGCTGGTGAAGACCTTTCTTGGAAAAGGGACCAAGCCCAGTAGGCTCTGTGCCAGCTGTGTCCAGCTTCATCCATAAACCCACAGTTGTTGGGATGTTCTCTGCAGCGCAGATCACTTCTTCTTTAATCACTGGTAATAATGAAGTTTTTGTCATATTAAAGGGGAAAGAAGAGAAGCGATTGAGAATAGTTTGAGAGGATGACTGTGTTGTCCCTCAGGTCCAGCGACGAGAGGACTACAATGGGTAGCTTTCAGAACTACATATGGTCTTCCTTCCGAGGGAGTTGATTAAGCGACTCCGGATGAAATTGAAATCCTGTGATTTGACCTTTGTCTGGCCTGGGAGGGCTGCAATTCGCATAACAATTTCCTTTTGTTCTTTGTTTGGAGTTATTAATCCAACATGAGCCTCGAATTAATCAGGGGTAGTGCGTAGCTCCATTTCTAATTCACAGCTCCACCGCTTGTGTCTTTTTTAATTAAGGCCGGATGATAGCAAGCCTGATCTCTGATTGCCACACTGGCTAACCACACATTGAGGGATGAAGAGGCTAAACAGGCAGAAGGAGATTACGTCAAGGTTTCACTTAATTGTTTTCTTCCTTTAAGTAAAGAGCACTGACTGAACCTTGTTATTTCTGGCCTGGGAGAGCTCCTTTAACAGGTGTTACTTGCCTTGACTTTGGGATGCGGTGGAGAGAGATTCAAGTTCTTGTTAGTACCCTCAAGTATAATGACCAACGGGATTACCCAAGTCACTGTTGCAAGTATAAATTGAAACTCTTCATGGGAGATGGGAGGTTGGTTCATCATGGGGCCCATGTCAGAGAACTCTGACCCTTGGTTGCCTGTACACTGGGGCTTCCCTGGTGACTCAGATGGTAAAGAGTCTCCCTGCAATGCAGGAGACCGGGGTTCAGTCCCTGAGTTGGGAAGATCCCCACTCCAGTATTCTTGCCTAGAGAACTCCATGGACAGAGGAGCCTGTCAGGCTATAGTCCATGGGGTCACAAAGAGTCCGACACGACTGAGCAACTAACACTTTCACACTTTACCTATACAGGGGTTGATACCTCTGAAGCTCTAAGGACTGTTCAACATTGCTCAGTCAAAACTTTGTAAAATGAATAAATTGTAAATGCGTCTAATGTGACTTAGATTATTCTAGCGTTCAGTCATATGGTTCTGTCTTCTACGTCATTGGAAAGGATGTAATTACCAGAAGGACCTAATTATAGTTTAGCTTTACCAAGTAGGCTTTGCTACAGTGTGGAACCCAGGATGTATCATATGGAATTTTAGCAATAACTTTTTCCCTTTGGTAACAGTTATTAATTGCCTCCATTCCTTCAACTGCTTCTCATGTTTTAGAAGGGAAATATGATATACAGATATAGATCAAATGATAAGTAAAATTGAACTCCAAGTTACTATGCACCTCCCTGGAAGAAAATGGCTCCTCATAGAAAATCAGCTCTGAGACTCCAAATCATTTAATTAACCACTGTTCCAGTGAACTTTAGATCTCTGTACAACTCCACAGGTAACTTATTCCTCCCTCCAAATGTCTGACTAATCTGGAAGAAATTGACTCTTCATTACCCTAGAGTTGAAGCTTGGGCAGAGGTGTAGAGTGAAGTAAATACAACAGCCTAATTGGTACATGATATTTTCCTTTGTGAGACTCAGGTTTTAGAATAAACAAACAAGCAGTGGGAAGTTTGACCAGGTAGTCTATATAGTTCCTTTCATCTTTAAAACTGTAATTCTGTTTACATATTCCATCAAATCCCAGGTTTGGTCATTTATTTCACTGATCTTTGTTTTGTCTGTCTATGAAAATAGTAGGCTTCCTCTGGCTAGTTCAGTTCAGTTCAGTTCAGTCGCTCAGTCGTGTCCACCTCTTTGCGACCCCATGAATCGCAGCATGCTAGGCCTCCCTGTCCATCACCAAATCCCAGAGTTCACTCAAACTCACATCCATCAAGTCGGTGACGCCATCCAGCCATCTCATCCTCTGTTGTCCCCTTCTCCTCCTGCCCCCAGTCTCTCCCAGCATCAGAGTCTTTTCCAATGAGTCAACTCTTCGCATGAGGTGGCTAAAGTACTGGAGTTTCAGCTTTAGCAGGATTCCTTCCAAAGAACAACCAGGGCTGATCTCCTTTAGAATGGACTGGTTGGATCTCCTTGCAGTCCAAGGGACTCTCAAGAGTCTTCTCCAACACCACAGTTCAAAAGCATCAATTCTTCGGCGCTCAGCCTACTTCACAGTCCAACTCTCACATCCATACATGACCACAGGAAAACCATAGCCTTGACTGCTGCTGCTGCTAAGTCACTTCAGTTGTGTCTGACTCTGTGCGACCCCACAGATGGCAGTCCACCAGGGTCCCCCGTCCCTGGGATTCTCTAGGCAAGAACACTGGAGTGGGCTGCCATTTCCTTCTCTAATGCAGGAAAGCGAAAAGTGAAAGTGAAGTCTCTGACCCTTAACAACCCCATGGACTGCAGTCCACCAGGCTCCTCCATCTATGGGATTTTTTCAGCCAAGAGGACTGGAGTGGGGTGCCATTGCCTTCTCCTAGACGGACCTTTGTTGGCAAAGTAATGTCTCTGCTTTTCAATATGCTATCTAGTTAGAGATGTATGTATATTTTCTACAGAATTAAAGTCTGGGTAATGCTTTAAATTTAAATGTATTATTATGTTTCAAACTGACCTCCTCTTGTGGTTGCACTCAGTGTTGCATTGTTTTTGTTGATATGTGAATCCAGCCAGGCTCCTCTGTTCATGAACTGTTCATGGAATTCTGCAGGCAAAAGTGCTGGAGTGGGTAACCATTTTTTTCTCCAGGGGGTCTTCCAGGGATTGAACCCAACCTGGGTCCCTTGCATTGCAGGAGAAGCCCATATTGTTCTTATTGATGCGTGAATTAAGAATTACCTGTGAAAAGGGATACAGTAAAAAATAGAATTCAATTTGTAGAGGAAAGGATACTGATCTGGAAGTTATGGAACCTTAAGTCAGGTCATAGCTCGGTTCTTACTTGCTGTGTGGCCTAAAGTGTTTATGTCTTATTTCCAACTTAGGCAGAATTAGGAAGAATAAACCCGAGTTTTCTTCCCTATTATAGAAAGTTTGACTTTCTATAATTCTGGTAGTTTTTATTATGATTAGGACTTTGAGTCCGATACATCAGATGTATTGAATGTTGTGTTTTTCATTATAGAATATTTTCAGCTCTTTATCAATAGATACAGAAAAATACAGGTAACATTTCTAAGCAAATGATAAAAAAAACAGCAACAAAATTCAGGAAAATGTATTTTTATCTGCGTTTTAAAATCTAATTTTTGACTTTTAGAATAACAGGCAGTAAAAGTGACCAATGAGATTGGCCTGAAAATATCTTTGCGAAAGAATATAGGAAGATAAAGGGAGATGGAGATGTGAAGGGAGGTTTAATAGGATGAGGATGATTTGAGCATGTTTATAGGTTAAGAAGAATGATTTGATAGAATGGAAGATACACTCAAGATGGGGAGAATTGATGAAGCAAAGTCCCAACGTGAGGTGAGCCGAATGGATTCAAACTACTGGTGGTGGTGGTAGGGTTAACTTCAAATAGAGGGAGAAAGACCCTCCTCTGACCCTCAGAGACATTGATTAGGTGCATTGCAGAAGTGATGTGTGTATGGATGGGGCAGGTAGTACCTAACTAACGGAAATGAGGTTGTCTGAATGTGGTGGGGTGGTTTGTTAAAGAGAGAGGTAAAGGTTTGAGGCAGCTACAAAAGGGAGTGAGAGGAGGTGAGAAAGGCAACTCAAGGAATCTTGAATGGGCTTCAAGACCAAGTGTATGTGGGGTTCTGGCAAGGGTCTGTGCTGTTGTATAATTTTCTCTGGCTGTGTTCAGCTGACCCAGGAGGTTGGGGGGTGGGAGGGGTGATGAGTTTCAGAAAAGGCAGACTGTATACTTTGCTGCGGAAGCTCCTGGGAAAGAGATGCGCAGGGGTAAAGAGGAACTGATATGCCTTGGTGCATTGATCATATTAATTCCTCAATTTTGAAAGATGAAAACAATTTTTGACAGGTTGAAGGGAGAGAGACAAAGGCTACAGGAAGCTAGATCATGCCTTGAAGTCAAATGTTCTTGTCTCTACACTCTATATTGTCATTTAATAGTTGAACACTTCCCCTTTCATTGTTGCCATCAAAATTATTGGATTGAGTCATTCAAAGGATTATATGGATGAGAACTTGTAAGGAAACTCAAAAGTAAACCTTGATTTTACTTTATGAGTAAATTTTGAGTAGACTTTGCTTATGGTAGATTTTGATTTATGAGTAGATTTTGCTTCATGGTAGAGGTCAAATCCGTGGAAAATCTAGAAGCAGAATTGACCATATATTTATGGACACCAATCTTTGGCTCTCAATACTGTGTCACTGCCTTTTGCTCTTTTCCTCTCTTGGCTGAGATTCAAACAATAATTTTAACCTTTGGAAAAGGCTGGTAGCCCTATGCAAGTTAAGATATTATTGCCACATTTCCAAACTGTGGATGCCAAACTCTTTGGGGTTGTGATACACCCAGATGGTCTTCATTTTTTTGCATTTGTGCAAATGTTATTACCAAATACAACAATTTTTCCTCCAAAGTCATTAGAGCCCATTTGGCACCTTCTCTAGTCTGTCCTACTTGTTACCTTTTAATTACTTTGTGAGAGAATCTAGTGGTCTTGTTGTTGCTGAGGGCCAAATGACCAAGGGGTTAATGGTTTTCCTGTCCCTGGCCAATTGGTTTTTAGTCAGTAGTTATTTATGGGAAAGTCCAGGGACCATTAGTTTTCAAGTATGTACAGCTGTACTCTTCACAATTGCTAGTACATAAGCAAATGTGGACAATTGTTTTTTTCTCCCTGATTGGTTATGCCATTTATGAATGATTTTTGATGCACAACATGGCATTGGATTCTATTTTATTATTTGGATTCCATATTTCATAGGATGCTGTCATCTTGATTTAGACAAGGCACAAGAGTACACACCTCCTGCCACTAGTGACAAATTGTTCTTGTGTAGCAAAATATCAAATCTCACCTACCGCGTATTAGCTGTGCCAGTCTCCATACATTGGCATAGGTGCTGATGATCCTCATTATAAAATCAGTGACCGGTTGGCCTTGGTCTTTTTCTGTCTCCTGCTCTGTTCTTTTGGACATAAGGTAGAGATTACTATTAATGGTTCTTTCAGTTTCTAGGAGCTCCTCCCTCTGTGCTGTCTTACTGTGATTTTTTTTTTTTTTTTCCTGCCCTCATTGAATGGTAGTCTTTGATGTCACACAAGAGAATACTGTTGGCTAACAGTCTGGAGACTGCTTCATTTGAGCTAACCACCACATGAAAACAAATGTGATCCATCATATTTCATTAACTAGCTGTCCTCCTTTTGGTTGCCCTTTTTTGATGTCAGAGTGCATCCTGACAGGAATCAGAAAGATATGTGTGATTAAGAACAGTAATAATGCTTATTGCATTGTATTGTAAATTACCTTTCTGGGCCCTGCTACTTTATCAGCCCCACTGGCATTGGCTCCCGTACATTTTTGACTACTCAGTATATACAGTGTATTAGCGCAATGGAGATCATTATGTGGCCTGTATTTGAGTCATTTTTATTTAAGATGCCAAACAATAAGCTGTTGATTGGGGGAACAAGAGGCGAACAATAATGTTCTGTGTCACATAATACACCACCATTTTCCAGCTTTGCTTTAGAAGGGCCCTCTTTATTGTTTTTGTATAAAAATGGTTCTTAGGAGGAGGAATATTTTGCTGAGGTATGTCATTATTTTGCAAATTTCTATTATCTCATCATGTTGTCTTCATTGTAAATTGCAGCTAATTAGGAACCTAGTTAGAGCCCCAGCTTTGAGGCTGGCTTTTTTGTGAAAAGAGCCCACCGATTACCGCACTACAAGAGAGGAAGGGAGAGAAAAAGGAGATTAATCTGGTTACCTAGGCGACACTCGCTTCCATCTGCGAGGAACAATACATTTTTGTTTCCTTGGCTCAGTTCAGATCTGTTTTGTTTAGATGGAAAAAAAAAAAAAAGAGAGAGAGAGAGAGAAAGAGAGAGAGAAAGAGAGAGAAACAGAAGGAACCTAGCTGGACAACAATGCTGAATTCTGTCTAGCCCAGGCTTACAGGCTTGATTCCTCTGCAAGTTAGGGGTCTCAGGGGAGTGAGAAGATGAAAGAGATAAGCTCCAAAGTTGTCAAAGGGCATGACCTTGCCACACAAAGCCAGCAGTTTTACCTCTAAATCCCCTTCTCCCAAAAAAGCACTTAATGAAATAATATACTGTGCTTCTCAACACCCCATAGTCTATATTAAGGACCAAGGTCCCACAATTGTGCATTTAAAAGGAGTCATTTTTAATTTCATACTAAATTATCAGTGACTCTAAGAAGTTACTTATGGGTCCCGTTTTTGTCTCAGCAAGTTAACTTTGACGTTTTAATTTTTTTTTCTTTTTTTTCCCAAGTAGCTTTCCCCAAACTTACTTTTTTTTAAGGTGTGGGGGGGAGGTGGTGACACATAATGTTTAAGTTATGATTTTATTTTCCAGCGAATAGAACAAAACGATGGAGTAAACCCCAGATTGAGACTTATTAAGCAACTTCCAGTTGCTTTTGTTGTATGTCAAACTTCTAAGTCTTTAGAATAGGATGGCCATTTATTTTGCTCGGGCATCATGTGTGGGTATTGCCAGACTGTTGGCGGCCTCTTATACAGGCACCAGAAAAAGGGCTGAGAATGGCAAAAAAGTGAAAGAATCAGGCTAAAAGGCTCAGGAATCTCAGGGCTTCTTCAGGAGAACTGGCTAAACCCACAGTCTCTGATGAGCATAATGCTTTCAGCATCATGTTTTCACTGGTTGGTATGCCATCCTGCATAATGAGTAGTTATCCAGGAAGGTTATGTGTGATGACATACAGTTAAAGGAGGCTCCAAGAGAGGAATGTTGCCTTATCTGTGTTTCTAGTCATAAAATGCATTGATTAAATCAGAGCAACTGGCTTATTTTAAAATACCCTGTAGAATCCATGCTCCATGCCCCTGAATGTCTCATCATTCCTCTTTCCAAAATGCATTCTTAATAAAAGGAAAATAAATATTTTCATAAGAACTACAGGTTACTAATGGTACTCAGTTTGCAGTATACACCAATAGGCTTGTCTCTTCAAAGGGGATTACCCATCTCTCTTGTCTTACTTGAAAAGATACTTACCCAAATTATTCTGTATTTATCACTCATCTGGTCATCTAGAGCATCTGTATTCTTTCTTATCCTCATTACAGCATTAGGGCAATTCCAAATGATGCATCTCATATGATTTATAAGGAGTCCTTTAAAACTGAAAAAAAATTGAACTCATGCAATCCTAATTCATTCTAATGTTAATAAATTTTATAGATAAAAACAAAATCTTCCTTCTTTTCCCAAACTTACCCTCAAAATGATTCTCTGTGTTTTGACCCTTTGCAGGAAATCAGATGAACTTTCCAATTTACATGTGTACTGCAACTGAGACAAGATACAATTTAGTTTACTATAGCAAACCTTCAACAAGAGTCTTCTCCCAGTAACTTATTACTGGATAAGGTCAAATGACAACATACTGCATTGTTATTAAAAGCTGGAATCTCATTCTGAAGTTTGTGAAACTAAGGTTACTCTTGGCAATGGCAGAGACTAAATGTGCTGCTGTGTTCTAGAAATCCTGAGACAGATGATATGGTCTCTTGTTATCTGAAAACGAACTTTTTTTTTTTTTTCATTTAAACTGTGAAGCCTTTTTAATCTTTAAAGGGACATGATCTCAATACCTTTTTTTAAATGAAGAATTTTAGTAAGTTACATAGTTATACAGAGAATGAGTTGTGGCAAGGAAGTCAACACAGCTCAGAATAACTTTCTTTACAGAAAGTATTTGCATTCTAAGGATCTCCGTGTCCTTTTTTCATCTGTCTTGTAGAGTCAGTCCATCCAACCCCTATTTTCAGCTTAGCAGAGTCACATATGGAATTTAATTTCTTTATAAAGGCTTTGATTGATTATATGCTGAGAAGGTAAAGAAATGAAAATGAGAAAACTATTTAGCATGTGCAGAAGCATATTTTTGTTCTTTTGAGATAAAACAGGATTCTTTAACCACAAAATATGTTAATCTAGCGTGGGAATGCTATTATCACCAGATGAGATGGCAATAGCTACTTCCGTACCAGGATGACTGGTGTTAATAGACAGTAAAGATGGGTGCATTTACCTGATGGATTTCGGAAGGATTTGGTACTTCTCTAATACCTAAGTGTCTCGTGGCTTCAATCCTGACTTACTGTTGCTTGCTCAAGGCCTTAGGTTCCCCCTCTTAGAAGGTAACTTCTAATATTCTGCCCTGAAAAAGTGGTTCAAAATGGATGCAGAGGAAAGAGTGCCACCTGCTGATTTGTCATCCTAAAGCAATTCTGATTTCCTTGGAGGTTTCTCAGACAAGATCTAGGAAAGCCTGATACTATTTAGGTCAGAAATGACAAGGACGAAGCCTACAGTTGTGAGGCTATAGGTCTATGAGTTGTCGGGTAGATTAAGAGGAATTGAAGGATTGATTGCAAAATATTTTCATTCAGTTCAAAATACTCAATACTGTGGGTCTTAAAACATTCAAAATTCATTTCATCAAGTTTTCACATTATTCTTCTTACTAGTTACAGGGAAACTTGTGGACAATAAGGAAGTGACTTCTTTGTCTTACAAAATTTCCTTGTCTGGAATTAACTTCTGGACTCTTCTCAGAGTGCAAAACATGTCTAATAAAAGCCACTTTGTGATAGTGGAAGTTGCTCTTATGAGCATGACTTTTTCTTCATTCTGTTTTGTAAGGAAACATGCGTCTTTCTTGTTGCCCGCGACACTATCAAAGAAGACTGCTTAAAGTAAAGTAAAATAAAAAGATGTATTAACTTGTCCATAAATGCATTTGCAAATTAAGCTTGTAGAAATTCATCATTTCTGTTTTCCCTGCTGAAGTTTGCAATCAGGGAAATTTTATAAGTTTTAAAACAATAATTGATATGTAATTGCTCACAGAATATTGGGAAGTTAGGAGAAGTAATCTGTGTCTAAGAAAGACATGAATTTCTAGCTGATGAATGCAAATTGAAGTAAGCCCCGGGAAGAATTTTCAATTGAATGTGATTCTGACATCATATAGATCAGTGTACCTTTTTTATTGGCCACATCTGTAGCATTTTGTATCGGTTTGACCACACCTGGTTAATTGATAGGAGAAAACACTGTTTTTCTGAGTTAAATGATAGAGGGAATGGTCCCTAATAATACCCAGCCTTTAAAAATGACACCAAATAAACTGTAATTTTAAAAATTGACCAAGATAACTTTTACAATTATACTTATTTTAAGTATAAATTTAAGTATCAGGGTGGGCTGACGATTGCTTATCCAAAGTGAAACTCATCACATATTGCAGCTTATTTATCTTTAATTGTTACTTGAGAACAGTTACTGTTAACCTGTGCCTCCAGTGTTAAGGTGATTTTATCCCTGATCAACTCAGGCATGAATCAGGTTGCAGGCACAGCAAGAAGAATGAGCAACAAAGGAGTTGTTACCACAAATGAACAACTCTCAACATGGGCCAGAGTCGTCAATAGCTCTTCGTATTCTACGAATAGAAGTTGCCCCCCACCCAAAAAAATATATATATAGAATCCTTTTCTTTTGGAGAAATAAAAAAAAGACAATAAATTGAAAGAAAAAATAAGAAAATGTAGTCACAAAGCATTTATTTGTAGTGTTAGCAAAGTGAAACATATTTTCCAATCTTTAAAAAATGGGAAACTGTTATCATGTCATTGATATGAGTGCTCATGGTGGCTATTTTTATTTAGGTGAGATGAATCTGCATGTGTGTGTGTACACATACATGTCGGCTTGTACACATATGCAGTATGAGGAACACTATTTTCTATTTTTGTGTGTTAGTTGCTTAGTCGTGTCTGACTCTTTGTGACCCCATGGACTGTAACTGGCCAGGCTCTTCTGTCCATAGGATTTCTCAGACAAGAATAATGGCATGAGTTGCCATTTCCTTTGCCAGGCGATCCTTCCAACCCATGGATCGAACCCAGGTCTCTCACATTGTAGGCAGATTCTTTATCATCTGAGCCACGGAGGAATTTGACTAATTTCTGAGGCTGTTTTGTAAATAAGCAAACCTGCCCATGTATAAATAACTCCACCATATTATAGACTGTTTTCTAAATAGAACACTTTATTGCTATATCCTTGTTATGATTTTCCCACCGATATGTCTTTTGATTTTAAATGGTAGCTAAATGAGATGATGGCTATATATTTGTTGTTGTTTATTTATTTTTTTAACACTAATGTATTTATTTGAGTCATCCGGATCTTACTTGTGGCACCTGGAATCAGGATCTTTAGTTGCAGCGTTCAACTGCTGCCTTCTTTACCTACATTTTTTTTTTTCTTATAGGAATCATACCTCTTGGGATACACTTTAATTTCATCACTGATGGTTACTTCATTCTTGTATTTCTTCCCAAACACATACACATAGTCATTCATTCGTTTTACACATATTAATATTTATTAAGTATTTATTCAGTACCTGTGTGTGCCAGCATTGTTCCAGGGATGTATCTTGGGATACACTGTGTATTAAGGAACAAAACCAATAGAGATCACTGCCCCTGGAGAACCACATTGTAGTAGGGAGAAAGGTGTAAAAGTAATAAGCAGATCTTGACTCTGAAAACTTTGACAAATGTACTGAGTAATAGTAGTTGTTCAGTATGTTTTGAAGTTGTTTTAGCATAAGGAAGTACATGGAAAATAGTTCTATTTCTGCAGTGGTAAACTATATCCAAGGTATCAACTACATTTTGATGATTGAATGAAGGTGAGGAAAATTCCAAGTGATGGGGACATACTGGAGACTGAATCATTTCTTCTTTGGAAGAACACTGCTGCTGCTGCTGCTGTCGCTTCCGTTGTGTCCGACTCTGTGCAACCCATAGACGGCAGCCCACCAGGCTCCCCCGTCCTGAGATTCTCCAGGCTAGAACACTGGAGTGGGTTGCCTTTTCCTTCTCTAATTCATGAAAGTGGAAAGTGAAAAGTGAAAATGAAGTAGCTTAGTCATGTCCAACTCTTAATGACCCCATGGACTGCAGCTTACCAGGCTCCTCTGTCCATGGGATTTTCCAGGCAAGAGTACTGGAGTGGGTTGCCATTGCCTTCTCCAAAAGTAATATTAAGGGAAGTTATTAAGGATGAGTGGGAACACAATACCATTTGACCAAACAACTATTTTGAAACATTCTAAATAAAATAAGATGTGATATCTCTAGTTTATAAAGTTTTAAATTCTAAGACATTTTTGATTACATACATAGGCTATCTTTATTTTGGGGGGTTCCCAAATCACGGCAGATGATAATTGCAGCCATGAAATTAAAATACGCTTACTCCTTGGAAGGAGTAACCTAGACAGCATATTAAAAAGCAGAGACATTACTTTGCCAACAAAGGTCCATCTAGTCAAGGCTATGGTTTTTCCAGTGGTCATGCGTGGATGTGAGAGTTGGACTGTGAAGAAAGCTGAGCTCTGAAGAACTGATGCTTTTGAACTGTGGTGATGGAAAAGACTCTTGAGAGTTCCTTGGACTGCAAGGAGATCCAACCTGTCCATCGTAAAGGAGATCAGTCCTGGATGTTCATTGGAAGGACTGATGTTGAAACTGAAACTCCAGTACTTTGGCCACCTCATGCAAAGAGTTGACTCATTGGGAAAGACCCTGAAGCTGGGAGGGATTGGGGGCAGGAAGAGAAGGGGACGACAGAGGATGAGATGGCAGGATGTCATCACCAACTCGATGGACATGAGTTTGAGTGAACTCGGGGAGTTGATGATAGACAGGGAGGCCTGGCATGCTGCGATTCATGGGGTTGCAATGTCGGACAGGACTGAGCAATTCAACTGAACTGATAGGCTATCTTAATGCTTCTGTTTTCATTTGACTTTCATAAAATCATGGAAGTTTTGAACGGAAGGCTGTACTCTGATCTTATTACTCACTTCTTGGGGTTTGGCGTCCCTTTGAAAATCTGCTGAAAAACACAGGACCTGTCATTCTACAGTTTAATATATATAAAACAGTGCTCCAAATTTCAAGTAATTTGTGGATATCATGAATCCAGTGAGTTGCCCTCGGATTTGACCTAGATCTAGTCTGTTCAGTTTACAGATAAGAATATAGAGATTCAAGTATGTTGTGGTTTATTTATTTAAGACCACACAGTAGTGACTGTCAGCCTAAGAATAAAGTTTTCTGATTCCTAACTTGTGTGAATTGTTTTCACTCTCCATCCTATTCTGGATATTTAAAGCTGCATTATAACCTAAACCATAATTCTAAGACTTAAACTGACACTGTCCATGGGATTTCCCAGGCTGGAATATTGGAGTGGGTTGCTGTTTCCTCCTCCAGGGGATCTTCCTGACTCAGGGATCAAACCTACATCTTCTGCATTGCAGGTGGATTCTTTACTACTGTGCCACCTGGAAAATCCTATTATTCAAAATATAAATATTCAAATTATCCTCTTGAAAATGATACATTTTAAATAAAATACTTATTTTTTCTAGTTAATATTAAAATGGAGAGTCATAATACCTTAAAAAGGAATCTCAAGGAACTGAGAACTTATATTTCTTTCCTTTTTTGAAACTAGATCTTAAAAATATACCTGCAGATATAATCCAAGCTCTGCATCAAGGATGTCCATCCATTCCTCCTGGTAATTGAATTCCACTGACTGACATAATTAGGCCCTATCTGTTAAACCTGTTGTGTCAAAATCTTCTTGAAGTGTCTTCATTTACATATTTCTAACGTTGCAGAACAATCATAATAGTCGGTTCTGTCAAGGCCCATTGTCAAATGCTTTCATTCTTTGATTGACAGTGATAATAATTGATACTATGGGTCCTTTATATTAGAGTAGTTGTTTATTTGACATAATATTCTGGAAAATGTGCACCAAAAATCCTTTAAAAGTGTTTTGGTTAAAAGTAGTTTCATCAGTTTTTCATCCGTTTTTCCCTCCTGTCATTTCAAATGGTTTGGATCAAATTGTCCCTAAATTATTAGACTGGAAAAAGAGCAATCTTAGTCTCTTATTTCAGATATTTTCTGGTCTCTATAGTCATTCCTCTCTGTAATCATTTACAGTTTACGCAATGGCAGATATATATAAAAATATCTAATAAGTTTAAACCAAAGAAAGTATCCTTTTTCTCTCAGCCCATGCCTTTAATTTAATTAGAAAGACTTTGCAAGACCTTTTAATAACTAAGGGAACTGACACATTATAAAATAATGCAAAAGAACGTTAGGGACTTAAGTTCTTCCTAATTCTCACTGCTTCTGTTTTTCAGTTAAGACATTAACACTGGTCAGTTAAGACCTATTTGGAATTATCTGAGGCAGACTAATCAAAAAAAGGCTTCTCTGCCTGATTTTTTGAAATCCTGTCATTATACAAAGGAATAAGCTAAATGAGGGCTGAAAGGTTATCTTTACTGCTGATAAAAGTGATATCAGAGAATGTGAGCAGGACATCTTGCTAATACGAGTGCCAAGATTAGTCAGATTTGCTCACCCAGTCATGGCAGGAGTGGCCAGGGGCAGACCTCTCTCCCCAGGGACAGAACCAAGCAGAACTCCTGATCCCTGCAAGCACCCATCTTCCAAGAGAATAAAAAAAGAGGAAGGAATTGGGCAACTTTATGTTCACTTTCTCCTACAAAGCCACGCACACATATAGTTACTGCCTCTCTCTTAAAAAGCAGTAATAGAGGGGACAGTGAGAAACGAAGGGGTTGATAATGGGGTTGACTGCACAAGTAATGACAACAACAGGAAAAATCTTTTGCCACTAATTTTCTCCCGTTTTATGTTCCCTTAACATCTTAGGTTTAATCGTTAAACCATGAGCAAGATAACCTATGAAATGAGCTCTCTTACCTTTCTTTTTAAGACAATCTCCTATTTTAATATTCTTTCTGTTCTACTATTGTGATGAAAAGATGGGGATTCTCTTTTTGTGCATAAGAGTGACCATGGGATGCTCTAACAAAAGCTTTCCTATCCATTGACTGGGTCAGTATAATAATTCTTTTTCATTGATGATTACTACAAAGGCCTTTGGCATCAATGGTCCATTTAACTAAGCCAGTGATAAACCTAGCCAAAGGAAAGAATCCAGAATGGATATCAATTCAAAACAATTCCAGATGGAAATAGAGGGTTCAACTACCATTTAGGGCAATTTTTTCTTCTATATTTGGTTCCATTGGAAATTTTTCTGAAATGAGTATTTAGTAAATCTGTTCAAGCTTTGATAATGTATGTTACAGCTAGTGAAACAAATGCACATGTTTGTTTATGTTTAATCTCTCTTTATTTTATAAACATTTTCTCAAGATAGTTTTAAGTTCTCTTGTTACTAACAGTTGTATCTGTGATGTGATTCATGCATTCAGTAGATATTTGTTGAGATCCTAATGTATGTTGGATACTATTCTAGGGCATTTCTCTTATTTAATAATGGATTTAAAAGAAATGTAATGAGGGAAAAAAATGTGTAAACTAAAGGAGATGAGAGGAGAGAGGGCCTATTTCAGATAAAGTTCTTTTAAAAAAAGTGACCCCTGATCAAAGTACTTAATGAAGTGAAGGAACAAGCCATGAAGATGTCATATGAATTCTGGAACTGCAAGCCACACAGAACGATCGCAGATACCAAGGCTCTGAGGCAGAAACATGCTCGACAGTTTGCACTAGCATGTAGCCAGGTGTGACAAAAGGGTTGTAATTTGAACATGAATGTGATATTTAGTGGTAACGAAGAAATCAGCATATTTTACTGAAAACAAATATATTCTGTATTCACCACCAACTCAATGGACATAAGTTTGAGGAAGCTCCGGGAGTTGGTGATGGACAAGGAAGCCTGGCATGCTGCAGTCCATGGGGTCACAAAGAGTCAGACATGACTGAGTGACTGAACTGAGCTGAACTCTTTCCAATAATCATCTGATCATTCAAGTTGCTCTTCAATTATTTGTAACAGCAACTTCTTTGAGAGGCTATAAACATAATTTAAAATTTGCCTAGTTAAGTATACAAGTCAGTGATTTTTTTAAAAAATATAAACTTATAGAGTTGTGTAACTATTACCACAGTCCAATTTTAAGACATTTCCATCATCTTCAAAAGATCCCTCATACTCATTTCCTGACAATCTCTGTTCCCACTCCCAGCTCCAGGCAACCAATAATCTGTTTTATAGGTTTTCTTTTTTGAACATTTTCTGTAGTTGCAATAATAGAATATGTGGTTTTTAAGATTTGGCTTCTTTCACTTGGTAAGGTGTTACAGAAAACCTTGAACGACATTTTTGGCCAACCCAATATAATGTTGCTAAAGTTATTCCCTATATGAACATGCATCAGCTGTCTGTTACACTTTACTGTTGAATACCATTCCATTGAATGGATAGACATTTTGTTTTTTGTTTTACTTGGTGATGGAAATCTGTATTTTTATTTTATTTTTTTACTTTTTGCCTATCATGAATAATGTGCTGTCACTTGCACATTCATTGTATGGATGTATGTTTTCATCTTGTTGATTAGAAACCTAAAAGTTGAATTGCTGGGTTTTATGGTAAATTTATCTTCAACTATGAATGAACTTGACCAACTGTTTTCCAAAGTAGCTATATGGTTTTGTATACCTACCAGCAATACATACCTGTTCCAGTTTCTTCACATCCTAGGCAGCATTTGGTTTGTCTGTCTTTTTGAATATAGTCATTATTGTGGATACAAAGTGTCATCCTTTTGTGGTTTTAATTTGCATTTCCCTCATGATTAATGTTTTTAGCACGTTTTTCATGTTATTTAACTATATCTTCTTTGTTGAAATGTTCATCCTGATTTCTAATAAGTTTTTGATTGTTCTATTTGTTTTATTAAGTTCTTTCTATGGTCTAGGTATAAGTTCTTTGTGTGCTATGTGCTAAGTTGCTTCAGTCAGGTCTGTCTCTTTCTGACCCTATGGACTGTAGCCTGCCAGGCTCCTCCATCCGTGGGATTCTCCAGGCAAGAATACTGGAGTGGCTTGCCATGCCCTCCTGCAGGGGATCTTCCCTACCTAAGGATCGAACCCACGTCTCTTACATCTCCCTCATTGACAGACAGGTTCTTTACAACTAGTACCACAATCTAACTTAAACGTTTTTCCTCCAGTCTGACTTACATTTTTAATACTCATTAATGGTGTCTTATGAGGAGCAAAAGTTTTAATTTTCAAAAAGTTTATTATTTTGTTTCTATTTTGTGTGTTGCTTTAAGATCGGGAAGATTCTCTGTTTTCTTCTAAACAGTATATAGCTTTAGTCTTTACATTTAGGTTGATGATCAAGTGTGAGGTCTTCTTTGCTTGTTTTTATTTTGGTGTTTTTTGATGGCAGTAAATGTGTGTCAGGACATGGGAATCTAATTGTTTCAGCAATATTAGTACTTGTTGTAGAGATTTACATGTATACAGTTTAAATGATCACAATCTAGATTAGATTAATATTAACCAAATTTTTATGAAGTATAGATACTCTGCTTTACTATAATTCATTTCTCCCCACTCCTTGTACAACTAATATACATTATGTATATATCAGTTCAGTTCAGTTGCTCAGTCATGTCCAATTCTTTGCAACCCCATGAGCTGCAGCACACCAGGCCTCCCTGTCCAACACCAACTCCTAGAGCCTACCCAAACTCATGTGCATTGAGTCGGCGATGCCATCCAACCATCTCATCCTCTGTCGTCCCCTTCTCCTCCTGCCCTCAATCTTTCCCAGCATCAGGGTCTTTTGAAATGAATCAACTCTTTGCATCAGGTGGCCAAAGTATTGGAGTTTCAGCTTCAACATCAGTCCTTCCAATGAACACCCATGACTGATCTTTACGATGGACAGGTTGTATCTCCTTGCAGTCCAAGGCAGTCTCAAGAGTCTTCTCCAACACCACAGTTCAAAAGCATCAGTTCTTCAGTGCTCAGCTTTCTTCACAGTCCAACTCTCACATCCATACATGACCACTGGAAAAAAACCATAGCCTTGACTAGACAGACCTTTGTTGGTAAAGTAATGTCTCAGCTTTTAATATGCTGTCTAGGTTGGTCATAATTTTCCTTTCAAGGAATAAGAGTCTTTTAATTTCATGGCTGCAGTCACCATTTGAAGTGATTTTGGAGNGCATCAGAGTCTTTTCCAGTGAGTCAACTCTTCGCATGAGGTGGCCAAAGTACTGGGGTTTCAGCTTTAATATCATTCCTTCCAAAGAAATCCCAGGGCTGATCTCCTTCAGAATGAACTGATTGGATCTCCTTGCAGTCCAAGGGACTCTCAAGAGTCTTCTCCAACACCACAGTTCAAAAGCATCAATTCTTCGGTGCTCAGCCTTCTTCACAGTCCAACTCTCACATCCATACATGACTACTGGTACAGTTATACAATTATTTTATAACTGTTTTTTTTAACAAAATTATCTTTTATAGACATCTGTTAAAGGAAAATGAGCAGATACATATATTTATGCTGTCTTTACAGTGCTCTATTTCTTTATATGGCATCAGGTTACCATCTGGTGTCATTCACTTTTAGTTTAAAGGACTTTCTTATTTCTTGTAAGAAAGATGTATTAATAATAATTAATTCTTTTATTTTTGTCAAATGGAGATAACTTTATTTCTCTTTCATTCTTTGAATCAAAATATGGTTGCTGAATACTGTTATGTTAGGTGTACTACATAGTGATTGGGCTTCCCAGATGGTACTAGTGATAAACAGCCATCAGCCAGTGAAGGAGACATGCGACTCGGGTTTGATCCCTGTGTTGGCGTGATTCCTTGGAGGAGGAGATGACAACTCACTCAGTATTCTTGCCTGGAAAACCCCATGGACAGAGGAACCTGGCGAGTTACAGTCCATAGAGTTGCAAAGAGTTGGACACAACTTAGCGACTTAGCATGCACTAATGATTGGACATTCCATACATTAGGAAATTATCCCTGTGATAAGTCTACTAACAATCTTGTCTTCTACAAAGCTGTTACAACATTGTTGACCATTTTCTTCATGCTGGTACCATATTTCCATGACTTTTTATTATGTAACTCGAGGTTTAGACGTCTCAATTCCCTTCACTTATTTCACCTCCCTTGCTCACTCCCCTCTGGCAACCACCTGTTTTTTCTCTATGAGTCTGCTTTCGTATTTTTAAATTTTTTTATGAATTCCACATATCAGTGAGATCATACAGTATTTGTATTTCTCTGTTTCTGACTTATTTTATTTAATATAATATCCACTCTATCCACTCATGTTGTCACAAATGGCAAAGCTTCATTTTCTATGGCTAAGTGATTCTTCACTATATATATATATTCCACTATGTTTTCTTTATCCATTCAACTATTGATATGTAATTTATGTTTTGGGGCACATTTTGGAAGCCTTGTGACAGTTATTCCTTCAAATATTTTTCAGCCCTTTTCTCTTTCTGCTTTCTTTCTGGGACTCCTATTATTTATATGTTGGTGTACCTGCAGTTTTCTGATAGGTCTCTGAGGCATTGTTCATATTTCTTCAGTCTTACTTCCCCTTTAAGATTAGACGATCTCTATTGATCTATCTTCAAATTAGCTGCTACTTTTTTTCTGCTACTCAAATCTGCTGTTGAATCGTTCCAATAAAATTTTCATTCCATTTACTGTATTTTTCCATCTCTAAAATTTCTTATTTTTGGAAAAGCATTTAACCTCTTGATTGATATTCTATATTTGATGAATCATTGTTGCTAAGTTTTCTGCCATCTAAAACATGTTTGTGTGTATGCATATATTTCATATTTTATATTTATATAAATGTAAATATATATATATTTCATATATACATATATGAAAGTGAAAGTTGTCCAGCTGTGTCCAACTCTTTGTGACCCCATGTACTGTATAGTCATGGAATTCTCCAGCTAGAATACTGGAGTGGGTAGCCTTTCCCTTCTCCAGGGAGTCTTCCCAACCCAGGGATTGAACCCAGTTCTCCTGCGTTGCAAGTGGATTCTTTACCAGCTGAGCCACGAGGGAAGCCTGTATAAAGTTCGATCTCTGGTCAGGAAACTAAGATCCCTCTTAATCACTAGACTGTTAGGGAAGTCCTAAAATATGTTTTATAAGAAAAAAATTTTTAAGCATATTTGCAACAAATGATTTGAAGTTTTTATCTGCCAAGTCCAACATTGGAGGCTCCTCAGAGACAGATTAAAATGAAATACTTTTCCAAGTGTATGGATTACAATTTTTTTGTTTCATTGAATATCTTGCTATCTTATTGTTGAAAGCTGGATAATTTTATAGCATACTTTAATAACTCTGGATTATGAGCTATCCCTCCTCCCCCTCTAGGAGTTACTGTTTTGGGCATTAATGTTCATTTGTTTAGAGATTTGCCTGGACTAATTGTGTGGATTTTATCTTGCCCTCAGTGTGCATCATTTATGTCTTCTCTTCCTTATGTTTTTAATTTATTTCATTTTTTAAAAGTCTGGCTTCCTATATTTCCCCTAAATCAGCTTATTTTTCAAACAGTGATAAATCAGAGGTCATTCTTAAATATCTGGAGCCAGTAAGATATCCATCCTTTGCCAGTGAATCTGTATGTGAGTTGAAAAACACAAAATTCAGACACTTTATGAATATGCCTCAGCTTTTACTTTCTGCATATGCAAGACCTCACAATAAGGAATGTATAATAGCTAGGTCTGTCTTCATTATCTTGTAATTATGTTCATAGTCTTTCTGACACCAGGAGTATGTGGGAATTGATCAAAGCCCACACAATGGCTGTCTCTTTCACTGTATCTCTCCAAAAAATTTCTTGTTTGTCTGAAGGTCTATTGCTAACTCCAACCAGTATTGTAACTGCATGTAAGCTATGATATTGGCTTTTCCTGATTGTCACAGAGATAGCTGTTGCTTTTGATAGCACTTCAAGGCATGGGCCTTATCAAGCTCTACTCCAGATCAATTCTTCCCTGTCTGGAAAGAAAGCTGATGTCCCTTACAGTTTGTTATGCCCTGGTAAATAGCAGTAAGGAGCTAGGAACCAGTGATGGGGTAGAAGCAGCCCCAGGATAAAATGCTACACAGACTCCCATTGTTTTTTGGAGGTGGAGTAGTTTTTCTTAAATAAGCATGTCACTGCATTTTTATATACCTGTGGTAAATTTTCAGAACCCTGAAATGTTTGTTTTTGGCAATTTTAGCCAGTTTTTTTGTGGCTCTGCATGGAGAAAATTTGCTAAGCTTTTTACTTGGCCATTTATAAAAGCTTTTCTTCAGTATGTTTTCCTTAGTTGAAATTTACAAAAAATTAGCCATCTTAATGTACCCAGTTCATAGTCATTCAGAATGTTGTACAGCCACTACTTTTATATGTCTCCAAACATTTTTTATCACCCCAAAGAAAATGTTGTACCCATTAAGTAGTCACTCCTTATTTTTCCCCATGCTCACATTCACCAACCCCTGGTAACCACAAATCTGTTTTCTATCCTATGGATTTACCTACTCTAAATATTTCATATGAATTGAATAATAAAACATGTAAACATTTATGTCTGTCTACTTTTACTTAGCATATTGGTTTTGAGGCCCATCCACATGGTAGTATGTGCTAGTACTTTATTCCTTTTTATGACTAACTAATATTTATGTGGGGCTTCCTTGGTGGCTCAGAGGTTAAAGTGTCTGCCTGGAATGTGGGAGACCCGGGTTCAATCCCTGGGTTGGGAAGATCCCCTGGAGAAGGAAATGGCAACCCACTCCAGTACTCTTGCCTGGAGAATCCCATGGAGGGAGGTATTTATATATTTAAATGGGGCTTCCCTGGTGGCCCAGCTGGTGAAGAATCTGCCTGCAATGCAGGAGACCGCAGTTTGATTCCTGGTTTGGGAAGATCCACTGGAGAATAGATAGGCTACCCATTCTACTATTTTTGGGCATCCCTGGTGTCTCAGATGGTAAAGAATCTACCTGCAATGTGGGAGACCTGGGTTCAGTCCCTGGGCTGGGAATATCCCCTGGAGGAGAGCATGGCAACCCACTCCAGTATTCTGGCCTGGAGAATTCCATGGACTATTCCATGAGGTTGAAAAGAGTCAGACATGACTGAGCAACTTTCACCAGATTTTGTGTAATCATTTGTTGGTGGACATTTGGGTTGTTTCCATATTTTATCTCTTGTGAATGATGCTCCTGTTAAATTCATGTATACATATTTGAGTCCTTGTCTAATTTCTTTGGGTATACACACAGAATGAGGGTTTCTGGGTACTTCTGTGTTCACCTTTTTCAAGGAACCATCAAACTGTTGTCTGTGCAGCTTTACTATATTTCATATTCTCATTAGCCATGTTATGTGTGCTCCAAATTATCCACATTCTTATCAACACTTATTTTCCATTATTAAAAAAATTACTGTAGTCATCCTAGTGAGTGTGGGAGTGAAGTATTATTGTATTTTCAGTTCAGTTCAGTCACTCAGTCATGTCCGACTCTTTGTAACCCCTTGGACTAGAGCACGCCTGGCTTCCCTGTCCATCACCAACTCCCGAAGTTTACTCAAACTCACATCCAATGAGTCAGTGATGCTATCCATCCATCTCATCCTTTGTCTTCCCCTTCTTCCTCCTGCCTTCAATCTTTCCCAGCATCAGGGTCTTTTCCAATGAGTCAGTTCTTTACATCATCTGGCCAAAGTATTGGAGTTTCAGCTTCAACATCAGTCCTTCCAATGCATATTCAGGGCTCATTTCCTTTAAGATGGACTCCTTGCTGTCCAAGACACTCCCAAGAATCTTCTCCAACACCACATTTCAAAAGCATCAGTTCTTCAACGCTCAGCTTTCTTTATAGTCCAACTCTCACATCCATGCATGACTACTGGGAAAACCATAGCTTTAACTAAATAGACCTTTGTTGGCAAAGTAATGTCTCTGCTTTTTAATATGCTGTCTAGGTTGGTCATAGCTTTTCTTCCAAGGAGCAAATGTCTTTTAATTTCATGGCTGCAGTCACCATCTGCAGTGATTTTGGAACCTCCCAAAATGAAGTCTGTCACTGTTTCCACATCTATTTGCCATGAAGTGATGGGGCCAGATGCCAAGATCTTAGTTCTATGAATGTTGGGTTTTAAGCTCACTTTTTCACTCTCCTATTTTGCTTTCATCAAGAGGCTCTTTAGTTCTTCTTTGCTTTCTGCCATAAGTGTGATGTCATTTGCTTATCTGAGGTTATTGATATTTCTCCTGGCAATCTTGATTCCAGCTTGATTCATCCAGTCCAGCATTTCTCATGATGTCCCTTGCATATAAGTTAAATAAGCAGGGTGACAATATACAACCTTGACATATTCCTTTCCCAATTTGGAACCAGTCTGTTGTTTAATGTCCAGTTCTAACTGTTGCTTCTTGACCTGCTTACAGATTTCTCAGGAGGCAGGTCAGGTGGTCTGATATTGCCATCTCTTTAAGAATATTCCAAAGTTTGTTGTGATCCACACAGTCAAAAGCTTTGCGTTGTTGATAAAGCAGAAGTAGATATTTTTCTGGAACACTCTCGCTTTTTTGGTGATCCAATGGATGTTGGCAATTTGATCTCTAGTTCTCCCTTTTCTAAATCCAGCTTGAACTTCTGGAAGTTCATAGTTCATGTACTGTTGAAGCCTGGCTTGAAGAATTTTGAGCATTACTTTACTAGTGTGTGAGATGAGTGCCAACTGTATGTTAGTTTGAACATTCTTTGGCATTGCCTTTCTTATGGACTGGAATGAAAACTGAAAACTAACCTTTTCCAATCCTGTGGCCACTGCTGGGTTTTCCAAATTTGCTGGCATGTTGAGTGCAGCACTTTCACAGCATCATCTTTTAGGATTGGAAATAGTTCAACTGGATTTCCATTACCTCCACTACATTTGTTTGTAGTGATGCTTCACAAGGCTTGCTCGACTTCACATTCCAGGATGTCTTGCTCGAGGTGAGTGGTCACACCATCGTGATTATCTGGGTCATGAAGATCTTTTTTTTACAGTTTTCTGTGTATTTTTGCCACCTCTTAATATCTTCTGCTTCTGTTAGGTCCATACCATTTCTCTCTTTTATCGAACCCATCTTTGCATGAAATGTTCCCTTGGTATCTCTAATTTTCTTGAAGAGATCTCTAGTCTTTCCCATTCTGTTGTTTTCCTCTATTTCTTTGCACTGATCACTGAGGAAGGCTTTCTTACCTCTCCTTGCTATTCTTTCCATCTCTGCATTCAGATGCTTATATCTTTCCTTTTCTCCTTTGCCTTTCACTTCTCTTCTTTTCATAGCTATTTTTAAAGACCTCCTCAGACAACCATTTTGCCTTTTTGCATTTCTTTTTTCTTGGGATTGGTCTGGACCGCTGCCTCCTATACAATGTCACAAACTTCCCTAACCTGTACTAATGTGCTGTGAAGCAGAGTTTCACAGAATTGTGGCTCTGTGGGGAAGAGCCAAGAAGGCTTTTCTGGGGAATGATATTTGAAACCTTCAAGGAGTTAATGAAGCAATGAGTGGACAGGAAGATCTTTATAGATAATGGAGAAAATATTTGCAAAAACCCTCATGGCAGGAGTAGTATGATGAATTCAGAAGCATAAATGAAGATTCTTGTGATGTTAGAGAAAAAACGAGAACATGGTACAGTATCTGACTGGAAAGGTAGGGGAAATATAATGCTTTACCTTGTAACTTTTACTCAACAACATGGTGTATATGTTCCTGGATGACATGATCATATTCACTTTTAAAAAATAATTCTGGTTGTTCTATGAATAATCAAGGAAGATGGAACATCATTAGATACGATTAGACAAACTAATAGACTGTTATAGTGTTCCAAACCCATTGTCATGGTACCGGAACTAGGTAGAGAAGATGGAGAAATGAGTTTGTAATAGAGATTTTTTATAGATAAACTGTCCACCCATGGATTTCTTAGAATGTGTATTTATATCAAAGATTCAGTCTGACTTGGTTCAGGTGGGCAAACAAGGAGTAAGGACAAGTTAATTGCAGTCTGTCTCTTTCTTAAGCACTTATTTTTCTATCAGTATTTATATTCATAATCTTTCATTTATATTTCATTATCTGTCTTTAAATATATACACATCAGTGTATATATTTAAATATCGTATCCTGTCTTTCAGTACTGTAGGGCTAATAAAATCTTAATAAACACTAATTGTTATCAAATTTGCCAAGAAAAGACTCTCACAAATCTTGTTAGTTTTTAACATTCTGTTCATTTTGGAGTCTAGAATGTATCTCCAGCAGGGACTGTGCTTGGAAGCACCAGGGACTTCTTGGAAGAAAATATACTTGACAGATCTTGGGTCAAACCATAATTATCCTTCAGAAAGACTGATTCTGGACATATTGTAGGTAATGCATTTTTATACTGTCAGGATTTGTGGCACTTTGTTGTCCAATGGTTCTAGACATTTTTTCTATCAAATCATGAGCATCTACAGAGATGTATATAATAACAGCTTGTTTTCTTCTATTAGACTCCAGGTGCAAAGATGCTCATTCTAACTTTTCCATATATTACCTATGAAGGTTTGGAAAATTAGCTAGTGAACCTCAGCTCATGACCATACATGTGCCTGTATTAGGCTGTGAAGAAAAGAAATCTCACTATTCCTTTAATTTAGGAATTTCCTCTGTCTTTCCTCCAACAATTGCCCTTCCCTCTCCCCATCACTGTGCCATGCTCACATTTGAGTTTTCTCTCCTGGAAGAATGAGTACAGACCATAAGAAGTTAGAGCAAAACTGCAGAGAAAACAGACTGGAAGTATAATCTTGAATAATGAAAAAAAAATGAGAGAAAATAAATTCATATACTTAGGTATAGATGCAAATAGAGACATAGGTATCTATCTCGTAATCTGGATCTATCAATCAGTTGATCCACAGCACTTTATATACCTTTTTCTGAGGGGTATTCATATTATTTAGTTAAATTTACATAGCAAAAGGGCTAATTTGTTACTGCTCTCTGAAACTTAAAAGATTTATTAATACTTAAGGATTTTCATAACAGGAAAATTCAAGTAATAATTCCTCTATTATTCCTTCATTTTGCTCTAAAATTCGCTCCCTTTTCTGTTTCATTTATTTCATTCTACTATGTCTTTACTCATTTATTTCATATACCTTCTTTATGCTTATCTTTGTAGAGAAGGGAATGACAATCCACTCCAGTATTCTTGCCTGGAGAATCCCATGGACAGAGGAGCCTGCTGGGCCACAGTCCCCGGCATCACAAAGAGTCGGACACGACTAAATGACTAACGCACACACTTGTAGAGATACTGTTTTGTCTACTGCTTCTTGAATTTTCTCTTACTATTCTTTATTTCAACTTAAAAGGATGTTTTTAACTAAAAGATTCCTAGAAAAGAAAAGTATTTTCCATTTTGGATCCCTTGTGGCTTTGGGACAATGAGGGAGTAGGTAGGGGGCTGTAAGTGGAACGGATACTAAGTCTGCACCCCAGAGGTATCTGGAAAAATGTGTGGCCTGTTGACAGTCTGAGATGAAGTTGTCATAATGACAGTTTGGAGTCTTGTCTGATTTGACAGCATTTACTTGCTTTGCTGCTCCAACTGGAAAAGTTAAACATTGTGTCTGGGGACTAAATCTACTTGTGTATTCTTGAACTAGATTAAAGGCAGATACTAAATGGTCTATGTAGGTTTTCTTTTGTTTTTGGTCTTAATTGTCTGGTTTACCAATGTTCTGTTCTATTCTTTAGTATACCTTGAGGTACTTAAGAGGAAGTGATTTGAAATATTTATTGGTGTCATTGCAAAGTCGACAAGCTGACTGAAATTCTATATTTCATTGATCATATATTTATTATTTTGAATAGTATCAATAAATGTGAATTGACCTATGGGGAGTGTTTTAATTCCAAACTGGCTGTGAGATCTAACCTATAGACCCAGAGAGTGCATTATACAAATTCTGAATGTTATATGTCCAGCCCAAGAATGGAATAAATCTTTGTGGAATTACCCCAGTAGCCCCAGTGGGGTTAATTTTCAGTATGCACACTGATAAGGAAGGGAGAGATATAAGCAGAATGAAAAGTAAAATGTTAGAATCATTTTGTTACTGGTCTTCTTACTTCCACATCCTCCTGTGCAGAGTGGTTCAGTAGAAGTTTTACAAGCATGAAGTTACCTGCATGAAGTTTCTCTTGTCACGTGTACTTTTACGATTGTAACTTAGAGCTATCTAACCAAATTTTCAGTGGAACAAAAGAAAGTTCATGTTAGCTTTGATTAACTTGTTATATAGTGAAAGCTCCCTTTCGTTTTGGGTTGTTAATGTTACTGTGTTATGTAATAGGCACTGAAAAAAGAATTTAGGAAAAAACGTGTATATTTAAATGATTGTTTATACCTGCATTCTTAAGAGGCCTAAAGACAATTGTTTCTTGATAATCAGTGATTTTTGGACAGTCAGAGAAAACTCATGAAAAAATTTTTTTCTGAATATAAGATGATTTCTGGAATAAAAAAATTAAACTTCTGAATGACTACTATAATTTTAACAATTCATATTTTAAAATAAATTGTTATTTATGGCTACATTGCAAGTAGAGTATTAAATCGTTTAAATGGTTTATTTGCACAATTTGACTTTGAAACAATGCCAGTAAATATGGTCAAGTTAATAAACTGACTAGGGAAAGAATCTTTTTTATATGTCACATGAGTTTCTGCAAAACTTCTGAAGTAATATTCTTCCTGAGTATAATAAGGGGGACAATCTAGCTTTCTAAAATGTCTCATTGTTAACTAAAAATACTGTTATAGGTATTGCCAGAACAATTATCAGCACTCTTCCAAAAATATTTGGAAGCTATTGACATACAGATTTTAAGGAAACTTATTTAAGAAGGAATTTTCTTCTTTAATAAACAGTACTCAGGATTTCCTAGAACTGCAAATTTATTATTTTTTTATTGATGATAATGAAGGCTGATAACATTATGGTGCAAGAAATTTGACTTTTGGAAAGCTGCACCATAGAAAATAGGTTTTATGTTTCCTCTGTCTTTAAAGAGTTAAGGATATTTTAATAAGTGATACCTGGAAATTATTGACAAGATGATCTTGAAGCCAGTCCAAGGTGTTACCAGTTATGGATCAGTCCAGGACATCTTTTTTAGACTGTCAAGATGAGATCTGTATTATTTATACTCTACTCTTTTAAGTTCAATCTGCATAATTATACAAAAAGGTAAAAAAAAACTCCTGTATTCATTTCTCTGGTAACTGCTCTGACCCATTATGTTAATACATTATTTTATTATCAAAAGAAGGAATTTGAGGTAGTAACCTCCTGTGACAGTACTGACTATGAATTTCCTGCTGCTGCTGCTGCTGCTAAGTCACTTCAGTCATGTTCGACTTCGACTCTGTGCGACCCCTTAGATGGCAGCCTACCAGGCTCCTCTGTCCCTGGGATTCTCCAGGCAAGAACGCTGGAGTGGGTTGCTATTTCCTTCGCCAATGCATGGAAGTGAAAAGTGAAAGGGAAGTTGCTCAACTGTGTCTGACTCTTAGCAACCCCATGGACTGCAGCTTACCAGGCTCCTCCATCCATGGGATTTTTCAGGCAAGAGTACTGGAGTGGGGTGCCATTGCCTTCTCTGATGAATTTCCTAGTATCTACAAAATAATGTTTTAATATGGATCCATATATATACATCCTGCACCATTTGGTTTGGGGGAATCTTAGTTCTTGGTCCAAGGATTGAACTCAGGCCTCAGCAGTCTGAACCACTGAACTTCCAATGAATTCCCAAGTCATTTTGTAATTGGAATATTAGAAATGTGTTGTAGATTTTGGGTAATTCATTTAGAGGAAAACCTAAATAGACCTGTGCTATGTATTTAGTGTGGATGATATCCATATGTCATGGCAGAAATATCAATCTATTTGATTATGGGATATTGCCCTATACTTCACTGTCAATTCTATGTTATATATGGTATATACAGCATATTATATTTCTCTAATCCATTTTTCTTCAGTATTCTGAAGATCATTTGACCTCTGAGGTTTTGGATAAGAACATTCACCCATGAAAAAGGGAAAGTGAAAGTGTAAGTTGCTCAGTTATGTCTGTCTGTTCGTGACCCCATGGATTATAACATTGCAGGCTGCTCTATCAGTGGAATTCTCCAGGCAAGAATACTGGAGTTGGTAGCCATTTCCTTCTTCAGGGGACCTTCCTGACCCAGGTATTGAACTCAGGTCTATTGCATTGCAGGCAGATTCTTTACCATCTGAGCATGCAGGGAAGCCTTATATAAATATTCACTTACTTATGCATTCACCTATATAAACAGGTAAATTGAAGTCTATCAGTAACATAGAAAAATGTAAAAAAGAGTTCTAATTTTTCCCTACAAATAGCCGTGAAAAGAAGAGAAGCCAAAAATAAAGGAGAAAAGGAAAGATATAAGCATCTGAATGCAGAGTTCCAGAGACTAACAAGAAGAGATAAGAAAGCCTTCCTCAGTGATCAATCCTAAGAAATAGAGGAAAACAATAGAATGGGAAAGACTAGAGATCTCTTCAAGAAAATTAGAGATACCAAGGGAACATTTCATGCAAAGATGGGTTCGATAAAGGACAGAAATGGTATGGACCTAATAGAAGCAGAAGATATTAAGAGTTGGCAAAAATACACAGAAAACTGTACAAAAAAGATCTTCATGACCCAGATAATCATGATGGTGTGATCACTAACCTCGAGCAAGACATCCTGGAATGTGAAATCAGGTGGGCCTTAGGAAGCATCAGTATGAACAAAGCTAGTTGAGGTGATGGAAATCCAGTTGAACTATTTCCAATCCTAAAAGATGATGCTGTAAAAGTGCTGCATTCAATATGCCAGCAAATTTGGAAAACCCAGCAGTGGCCACAAGACTGGAAAAGGTCAGTTTTCATTCCAATCCCCCAAAAAGGCAATGCCAAAGAATGCTCAAACTACCACACAATTGCACTCATCGCACATGCTAGTAAAGTAATGCTCAAAATTCCCCAAGCCAGGCTTCAGCAATACATGGACCATGAACTTCCAGATGTTCAAGCTGGATTTCGAAAAGGCAGAGGAACCAGAGGTCAAATTGCCAGCATCCATTGGATCATCAAAAAAGCAAGCGAGTTCCAGGAAAAAAACATCTATTTCCTCTTCATTGACTATGCCAAAGCCTTTGACTGTGTGGATCACAACAAACTGTGGAAAATTCTGAAAGAGATGGGAATACCAGACCACCTGACCTGCCTCTTGAGAAATCGATATGCAGGTCAGGAAGCAACTGTTAGAACTGGTCATGGAGCAACAGACTGGTTTCAAATTGGGAAAGGAGTACATCAAGGCTGTATATTGTCACCCTGCTTATTTAACTTATACATAGGGTATATCATGAGAAATGCTGGACTGGAAGAAACACAAGCTGGAATCAAGATTGCCAGGAGAAATATCAATAACCTCAGATATGCAGATGATGCCATCCTTATGGCAGAAAGCACAAAGAGCCTCTTGATGAAAGTGAAAGAGGAGAGTGAAAAAGTTGGCTTAAAGCTCAACATTCAGGAAACAAAAATCATGGCATCCAGTCCCAACACTTTATGGCAAATGGATGGAGAAACAGTGGAAACAGTGGTAGACTTTACTTTTCTGGGCTCCAAAATCACTGCAGATGGTGATTGCAGCCATGAAATTAAAAGACGCTTACTCCTTTGGAGAAAAGTTATGACTAACTTAGACAGCATATTAAAAAGCAATGATGTTATTTTGCCAACAATGTTCTGTCTAGTCAAGGCTTTTCCAGTAGTCATGTATGGATGTGAGAGTTGGACTATAAAGAAAGCTGAGCACCGAAGACTCTTGACAGTCCCTTGGACAGCAAGGAGATCCAACCAATCAATACTAAAGGAAATGAGCCCTGAATATTCATTGGAAGGACTGATGTTGGAAGCTGAAACTCCAGTACTTTGGCCACCTGATGCAAAGAACTGACTCACTGGAAAAGACTCTGATGCTGGTAAAGATTGAAGGTAGGAAGAGAAGGGGATGACAGAGGATGAGGTGATTGGATGGTATCACTGACTCAGTGGACATGAGTTTTAGTAAACTCTGGGAGTTGGTGATGGACAGAGAGGCCTGTCATGCTGCAGTCCAAGCAGTCCGTGGGGTTGCAAAGACCCAGACACTACTAAGCGACGGAACTGAACTGAACTGAATCTTGTCTAATTACTGTTCATACCTTCTACCTTATGTATGTAGCATTTTTCATTAATTCTATATCAAGACTTCCATCTTACATTAGATAACATGTATTCAGCAAACTATTGAGCACCTACTCTGTGGTAGGTATTTTGCAAGTTTCTAAAAAACAATTAAAAAGCAGAGACATTACTTTGCCAACAAAGGTCCATCTAGTCAAGGCTATGGTTTTTCCAGTGGTCATATCTGGATGTGAGAGTTGGACTATAAAGAAAACTGAGCACAGAAGAATTCATGCTTTTGAACTATGGTGTTGGAGAAGACTCTCGAGAGTCCCTTGGACTGCAAGGAGATCCAGCCAGTCCATCCTAAAGGAGATTAGTCCTGGGTGTTCATTGAAAGGACTGCTGTTGAAGCTCAAGGTCCAATACTTTGCCTACCTGATGCAAAGAGCTAATTCATTGGAAAGCACCCTGATGCTGGGAANACTGACTCACTGGAAAAGACTCTGATGCTGGTAAAGATTGAAGGTAGGAAGAGAAGGGGATGACAGAGGATGAGGTGATTGGATGGTATCACTGACTCAGTGGACATGAGTTTTAGTAAACTCTGGGAGTTGGTGATGGACAGAGAGGCCTGTCATGCTGCAGTCCAAGCAGTCCGTGGGGTTGCAAAGACCCAGACACTACTAAGCGACGGAACTGAACTGAACTGAATCTTGTCTAATTACTGTTCATACCTTCTACCTTATGTATGTAGCATTTTTCATTAATTCTATATCAAGACTTCCATCTTACATTAGATAACATGTATTCAGCAAACTATTGAGCACCTACTCTGTGGTAGGTATTTTGCAAGTTTCTAAAAAACAATTAAAAAGCAGAGACATTACTTTGCCAACAAAGGTCCATCTAGTCAAGGCTATGGTTTTTCCAGTGGTCATATCTGGATGTGAGAGTTGGACTATAAAGAAAACTGAGCACAGAAGAATTCATGCTTTTGAACTATGGTGTTGGAGAAGACTCTCGAGAGTCCCTTGGACTGCAAGGAGATCCAGCCAGTCCATCCTAAAGGAGATTAGTCCTGGGTGTTCATTGAAAGGACTGCTGTTGAAGCTCAAGGTCCAATACTTTGCCTACCTGATGCAAAGAGCTAATTCATTGGAAAGCACCCTGATGCTGGGAAAGATTGAGGGCGGGAGGAGAAGGGGATGACAGAGGATGAGATGGTTGGATGGCATCATTGACTCGATGGACATTGGTTTGTGTAGATTCCTTGAGTTGGTGATGGACAGGGAGGCCTGGCGTGCTGTGGTTAATGGGGTCACAAAGAGTCAGACACAACTGAACGACTGAACTGAACTGAAAGAAACAATAGATAGAGGATGAGATGGTTGGATTACATCACCGACTCAATGGACATGAGGTTGAGTAAACTCCAGGAGTTGGTGATTGACAGGGAGGCTGGAGTGCTGCAGTCCATGGAATCATAAAGTGTGGGACACAACTGTGTGACTGAACCGAATCGAAAGAAACAACGTCTGTGCCCTTGAAAATCTTCTAGACCTTACAAAGAAACAATACAGGGGAATGATAGAATAACAGAAGCATGAAAGATACAGAAGTAGGAAATAGTAGGTTGATGGTTCTTTCTTGGCAAAGAGATGTAAGAGAATGGACAATGTGGCCCTTGAAGAATAGGGAAGGCATCACAGAGAATGTGATGCAATTTTCCAAGTACATCGCAGTTAAAGGGAATAGCTGGAGCATAACACAGATGCAAGGAGCAGTATGTTATTTACATGGAATTAAAAGTAATTATATTGCAAGGGAATGATGGAGAATCTGGTGGAAATGTGTCTGGGGGAATAGTCATGGATCACAGCCACACTAAGAAGCTTGGACATTATTCTGTTGATAATAGGAAGCTATTGAAGGGTTTATGGAAGTGAGTGCTGTGATCCATTTTGCATTTTGAAAAGGTCTCTTGTGAAGTCTTGTAAAGATGTACTAGATAGGAACAAGCCAGAGACCATTTAAGACAATAAAGCAATTAATGGGACAGATGTAGTAATCTGAAGCACAATTTTGGTCTTGATTTGTCAAACATATCTTCCTTATTTTCTTTTTATTCCTTTTCCTCTCCTTTTCACTCTCTCTGTCTTTAAATTTTACTTTATAATACTGTATCGGTTTTGCCATACATCAATATGAATCCACCACGGGTGTACATGAGTTCCCAATCCTGAATCCCCCTCCCACCTCCCTCCCCATACCATCTCTCTGGGTCATCCCAGTGCACCAGCCCCAAGCATCCTGTTCACTCTCTATTTTGCTCCCTGTTCTTCCTTCAGCCCCAGAATTATATTATGATTTATAATGACACTATTTCTTCATATACTTTTCAATCTAATTAATGTTTGTTTAAATAAGTTTTTCTTGTAACTCACTGTTTAAAATAATCTTTATGTAAATAAATCTTCTCTTTCTAAAGTTAAGCCTGCTGGATATTTTACTGTCATCTACTGTAACAGTTTTCTCACCTCTTTTTTAGATGATGTTAATGCTCATGGGCTACCTATTCAGTATTCTACACTCAGTCTTCCTAACAGTCTACGAGGTCACTTATTCAAGTAACCATTCTCTGTTTCATCTGAAATCATAACTTCCTATTCAACATTAAATGAAATCTATTTCTTTAATTCTCCTTTATGGGAACCGCATAGAATGACCCTTAGAAACACTGTTCACACTGTATTCTATGTGAGCACAACACTAGAAATTTCATATGAATGCCTCTCCCTGAAGTTAGTGCAAAGGAAGCCCTAACTTTCTTGCTCCAACTAGACTAGTACTTCAGTCTTATGAAATTTCAATCCTTTTGATTCTTCTCTTTCTCTTTACCTATTAGTTCCTTCTACTTCACTCAATTCCCTGTGAGTCCAGACCCATTTGGGTATCACTTTTTTACTCTTGTGAGAGTTTCAAAAGTCCTCTTTGGTTTAACCAGTCTTTTCTGTTTCTATAGCTATTAAGCTTTTCTGAAGGAAATCATGTAGTTGTATTGTCAGTGCCTGCTAATTTTTGATCTTCTTCCTTAACTGAGAAGGAAGTTACTTCTCCCCCAAATAACTCTCAGATTCTTTTGCTTGACCTTACACACAAATACTTCCCATGATCCAAAGAAGCTAATCCAAAATAGTGAAAGGAATAGATATTATTTTCCTCCAGTCCTCACACAACTATGTGTCGAGCTCTCATCTCTACCTGTTTATTCTTCCTAGGTGACCTAATGTAGTCTTCTATACTAAAAACCATCAATAGTCTGATGACCTTAAAATGTTTATTATCAGTCCAGATCTCTTCCTGGAATTCCCATATTTATATATTCAATTGATTACTTGACCTCCCCATCCAGATGTCTGGTAAGGATGTCAAATGTAATATAGGCAGAATAGACTTCATTTTCTCCACAGCCCTGCTCTTCTGTTTTTCTTTTCTACCACTGTTAATAGAATGATCTTCTAACCATTTTCTCGACTCAAAGAACTGTGAGTTATTTTTTTACCCTTATTGTTATCGCTTGCACATCCAAACAGCCATCCTTTGTACTGCCCCCAAAAGATAACACGAAGGTGGTCATTTTTTTTTTTTTTGGTATTAGAATTGCTTTTAGATTATTTTATTTTATTTTTTTTAGTTTTAAATATTTTATTTTATTTTATTTTTAATTTGACTTTACAATACTCTATTGGCTTTGCCATACATCGACATGAATCCACCACAGGTGTACACAAGCTCCCAATCCTGATTTTTAAATAATTTCTTTTATATTATTTTAATCAAGTTACTATCGCCTCTCATTTGAATTACTGTACTAAAATCTAATAAGATCTTGGTGGGTTTTTCCACTTTCATTTTACCCCCTTACAATTGTTCATCCTTTCACACAGCAGCCAGGATACTCTTTCTATGATGGATATCCTATAATATTCTCTTCTTGCTTAAGCCTTTCAGTGCATTCCCGTCATCCCTTTTACCAGGGCACTCAGGATCCTCTCTGATGTGATTGTGGCTGCTTCTCTAAGATAATTTTGTAGTGTTGTCCTTCTAGCCTGCTTAGGCTACTGTGTTTCACTTCCACTGGTCTTCTGTATCTCAAACATTAAAATTGTGCATTAAAACTTACTTCCATTAGTGGTCTCACTGGACAGAATCTCAACACTTAGTCATTCTCGATCATATCATTCATTTGAATTTTCTACATAGCAGTTATCACCATTTGATCTTTTTCTGTGGCTCATTTATGGATATTTTTTGTCTACTCTTGTCTGTCTTTTTTTAAAACTGTATCCACACCTTCTAGCATCGTACTAATACTTAGAAGTCACTCAATAGCATGTTAAACCAATCATTGAAGTTAGCCTTATTGACTGTAATAGCAAGTAAAACTAGTAATTAACTGAACTCTACTACATTTGTGGTTGAGAAAAGAAAAGAAATATTTTTCCCTAACTAAGAGTTAAGGAGTGATTTTTTTTTTTTAGGTGAGCCTTTGATTAACACAAGGTGAGAAACTTAAAAGTAGAATTTCAAGCTTCTTTGAGAGAGAATGGGGTATAAAGAAAAGTTTTGCTAACTTGATAAAGTTTGTCACACAAATCTTTGAAGGATCATAAATGGGAATTATAATTTCCCTATGCTATTTTTCTTTCCTAGACCATTAAATGAAGACTTTCATGGATACTTTGTAAATCTGGTACCACCTGTATTTGATAGTATAATGGTCTGTCATTTCAATGAAAAAAAATCATTCATGTTGATGAAATAAAAGATCATTCAAATCACTTGTTTAGAATCATGTAGCTCTGTCAGTTGATTGTTTTTCTTAATTTTTTTTTTTACTTTCTCTATAGACATATGAGTCACTCAGTTGATGAAAGACATATTTTGTTCTTCTAATATTGCATTATGAGTCATGTAATGAAATATAATTTATTATTGCTACATTATTCAATTAATTAATGAAATAAATTATTGCTACATTGTTCAATTAATTTGATTGATGTTGGTAAATAACATTAATTTTAATTTTCTTTTTACTTAATGAGTATTTATAGTGATGAAGGGCCTTTACCAACCGCCCCCTCCCCATCAAATTTTTACTTGGTACATGTGACTTGTATTTTCTCTCTGCAAACTTCATGAGGGCAGGGATTTTTCTCTGAGATTGCATGAAAGCCTGACATCATGTTCTAATCAAATCTTATTGGGCAAAAATAAAATATAATTAACACAAAGGTACATTAAAATTTTTCTTACTCTGAAAGCTTCTATAGTAGGCCAACCCCCACCCCTGCTGCCAGATATCCACATACTAATACCTGTAACATATAAAAACTATGTTATATGACATAGTGATTGGGAATTAAAGTTGCAGATGAAATTGAGATTGCCAGTCAGTTCAAATAAAGAGAGCATCCTGATTAATCCAGGTGGGCCCAGTATAATCATAAGGGTCCTTAAATGGGGAAGAAGGAGGCAGAGAGATGGCCTTCTGGAAAAGACTCAACATTGGTAGCTTTGAACATGGATGGGGCCAATAAACAAGTAATGCATGAAAACTTAAGAGGCTAGAAAAGGTAAAAAAAAAACTCACTCCAAGGTCTTCCATAACAAAATGTAGCCCTACCAATACCTTAATTTTAGCCCAGTGAGACCACTTTTGTACTTCTGACCTCCGAAACTTTAAAATAATAAATGTGCGTTGTTTTAAGTCACTAAGCTTGTGATAATTTGTTAAAGCAACAACAGAAAACTAATACTGGTTCCCTTTTGCTTTTCTACTCAGAAATAAAAAAATGGAAGTGCATAATTTCAAGGAAAGAGAGTAGATTTCCTTTGTGTATCTATGAAGCTTATTCATTTAGCAATACATTTTATTTTTTAAGTGTTTTTTTTCCACTATGCATACTCCTTAGATCACATATTGTGAGAAAATATAGACCCAACTTGGCCATTGTAATTTAACTACTAACTTTTAAGTTGTCTGCTTTTAATATGCATGTCAACTTGATATTAAAGAAGAAAATATATAAAAACAGAAATATTTTAAAAATGCTAATTATCCTGAAAGTGAAAGTGAAGTCACTCAGTCGTGTCCAACTCTTTGGGACCCCATGGACTGTAGCCTACCATGCTCTTCCATCCATGGGATTTTCCAGGCAAGAGTACTGGAGTGGGTTGCCATTGCCTTCTCCGGGGGATCTTCCCAACCCAGGGATCGAACCTGGGTCTCCCGCATTGCAGGCAGACGCTTTACCGTCTGAGCCACCAGGGAAGTCAGATCCTGACTTCACCCATTTAGAATATATAGCTCTTTTACAAACACTGGACAGTCGTTTCGGTTTTCAGTAACAACAAAAAAGTGATTCAGATGATATTTGTAGTATATGAGCTTGCAGAGGGGTACTTAAAATGTTTAAAGAGCACACAGTTTTAAAGCATTTTCAAATACTTTAAAGATACATATTTATAGGGAAACAATTGTACTAATTATGCTTATCTGTCCATTTTATCAAATGCCTGCTCAATATTTACTAAGTGCTATTTTCAAACTTTGATTTGCTAGATCTACAGAAAGTCTGATTTAAGCATTTAGTGCCAATTTAAGGGAAGCATTAGATTTATAGAAAGAAAATATGTACAGTTAGAAATTAACCCTTATTTTGACATTTTCAATTATTCACTATTCAGAGTTTCTTTTGATTTCCTCATCAGACATTGATGATAACACAGATTATACATTTCCATCCAGTTTCTCCTCATTACTTGACTATAGTCAGAGATCCAGTTCATACTGGACAATTTGCTATTTCGCGAAATGGGCCATATTCTTTCTTCCTTCTGGCATTGTGAGCATAGTGTTGCTTTGTAGGAAACATGCTGATATACAACCAGCTCCTAAATTCACACTTTGGTGGGTTTCTGCGTCACCCAGGGCTCAGCTTCAGTTGAAGAGTCTCCTCCTTATGAAGTGTTACTTGACCCAACACTGAGCTAGATGTTTCTCCCATGCTTTGTGCACCTTGTAGGCCTCCGTAATCCAAACTTAGGGTTTTCCAGGTGGTGCGGTGGTAAAGAATCTGCCTAAAAAAGCAGAAGATGCAAGAGAAGCAGATTTGATTCCTCATCAAAAAAATTCCCTGGAGGAGGAAATGACAACCCATTCCAGTGTTCTTGCCTTGGAAATCCCATGGACACAGGGGCCTGGCGGGCTACAGTCCATCAGGTCACAAAGAGTCAGACATGACTGAGTGACTCAACATTTGTTGTTGTCATTCAGTCGCTCATTTCAGTTCAGTTCAGTCACTCAGTCGTGTCCGACTCTTTGCGACCTCATGAACTGCAACATGCCAGGCCTCCCTGTCCATCACCAACTCCCAGAGTTCTGGGAATCACGTCCATCAAGTCAGGGATGCCATCCAGCCATCTCATCCTCTGTCGTCCCTTCTCCTCCTGCCCCCAATCCCTCCCAGCATCAGAGTCTTTTCCAATGAGTCAACTCTTCTCATGAGGTGGCCAAAGTACTGGAATTTCAGCTTTAGCATAGGTCCTGCTGAAGAAATCCCAGGGTTGATCTCCTTCAGAATGGACTGGTTGGATCTCCTTGCAGTCCAAGGGGCTCTCAAGAGTCTTCTCCAACACCACAGTTCAAAAGCATCAATTCTTTGGTGCTCAGCTTTCCTCACAGTCCAACTCTCANCAGCTTCAGCATCATTCCTTCCAAAGAAATCCCAGGGTTGATCTCCTTCAGAATGGACTGGTTGGATCTCCTTGCAGTCCAAGGGGCTCTCAAGAGTCTTCTCCAACACCACAGTTCAAAAGCATCAATTCTTTGGTGCTCAGCCTTCTTCACAGTCCAACTCTCACATCCATACATGACCACAGGAAAAACCATAGCCTTGACTAGATGGATCTTAGTCGGCAAAGTAATGTCTCTGCTTTTGAATATACTGTCTAGGTTGCTCATAACTTTTCTTCCAACATCATGAGCTCCTTATTGCCAAATTCAGACTTAAACTGAAGAAAGTAGGGAAAACCACTAGACCATTCAGGTATGACCTAAATCAAATCCCTTACAGTTATACAGGGAAGTGATAAATAGATTCAAGGGATAAAACTTGATAGACAGAGTGCTTAAAGAATTATGGATGAAGGTTCATGACATTGTACAGGAGGCAGTGATCAAGATCATCCCCAAGAAAAGGAGATGCAAAAATAAAATGGTTGTCTGACGAAGCCTTACAAATAGCTGAGAAAAGAAGAGAAGTGAAAGGCAAAGGAGAAAAGGAAAGATATACCCGTCTGAATGGAGAGTGACAAAGAATGGCAAGGAGAGATAATAAAGCCTTCCTCAGTGATCAATGCAAAGAAATAGAGGAAAACAGTAGAATGGGAAAGACTAGACATCTCTTCAAGAAAATTAGAGATACCAAGGGAACATTTCATGCAAAGAGGAGGACAATAAAGGACAGAAATGGTATGGACCTAACAGAAGCAGAAGATATTAAGAAGAGGTGGCAAGAGTACACAGAACTATCCCAAAAAGATCTTAATGACCCAGGTGACCATGATGGTGTGATCACTCACCTAGAGCCAAACATCCTGGAAAGTGAAGTCAAGTGGACTGTAGCAAGCATCACTACAAACAAAGCTAGTGATAGAATTCCAGTTGAGCTGTTTCAAATCCTAAAAGATGATGCTGTGGAAATGTTCCAATCAATATGCCAGCAAGTTTGGAAGACCCAGCAGTGGCCACAGAACTGGAAAAGGTCAGTTTCATTCCAATCCCAAAAAAAGGCAATGCCAAAGTGTTCAAACTACTACACAATTGCACTCATCTCACACACTAGTAAAGTAATGCTCAAAATTCTCCAAGCCAGGTTCCAACAGTACATGAACCAGGAACTCCAAGATGTTCAATCTGGATTTAGAAAAGGCAGAGGAACCAGAGATCAAATTGCCAACATCTGTAGGATCATAGAAAAAGCAAGAGAATTCCAGAATAACATCTTCTTCTTTATTGACTACACCAAAGCCTTTGATGTGTGGATCACAACAAACTGAGGAAAATTCTTCAAAAGATGGAAATACCAGACCACCTGACCTGCCTCCTGAGAAATCTGTTTGCAGGTCATGAAGCAACAGTTAGAACTGGACATTGAACAACAGACTTGTTCCAAATTGGAAAAGGAGTACATTGAGTCTATACATTGTCACTCTGCTTATTTAACTTATATGCAGATTTCAGTTCAGTTCAGTTGCTGAGTTGAATCCGACTCTTTATGATCCCATGGACTGCAGCACTCCAGGCCTCCCTGTCCATCACCAACTCCCAGCGTTTACTCAATCTCATGTCCATTGAGTCAGTGATGCCATCCAATCATCTCATCCTCTGTTGTACCCTTCTCCTGCCTTCAATCTTTCCCAGCATCAGTGTCTTTTCAAATGAGTCAGTGCTTTGTATCCAGTGGCCAAAGTATTGGTTTCAGCTTCAGCATCAGTCCTTCCAATGAATATTTAGAACTGATTTCGTTCTAAATAGGACTGATTTCGTTCTAGGATGGACTGGTTGGATCTCCTTGCAGTCCAAGGGACTCTCAAGAGTCTTCTCCAACACCACAGCTCAAAAGCATCAATTCTTCTGTGCTCAGCTTTCCTTATAGTCCAACTCTCACATCCATACATGACTACTGGAAAAACCATAGCTTTGACTAGATGGACCCTTGTTGGCAAAGTAATGTCTCTGCTTTAAAAAAATATGCTGTCTATGGGTTTGTCATATATAGCTTTTATTATGTTGAGGTATGTTCCATCTATTCCTGCTTTCTGGAGGGTTTTATCATAAATGGATGTTGAAGTTTTTCAAAGACTTTATGTGCATCTATTGAAATAATCATATGGTTTTTATTATTCAATTTGTTAATGAGGAGTATTACATTGATTGATTTGTGGATACTGAAGATCATTGCATCTCTGGGATAAAGCCCACCTGGTCATTATCCTCAATGGTGAAAAATTGAAAGCATTTCCCCTAAAGTCAGGAACAAGACAAGGGTGCCCACTCTCACCACTACTATTCAACATAGTTTTGGAAGTTTTGGCCACGGCAATCAGAACAGAAAAAGAAGTAAAAGAAATCCAAATTGGAAAAGAAGAAGTAAAACTCTCAGATGGCATGATCCTCTACATAAAAAGCCTTAAAGATGCCACTAGAAAGTTACTAGAGCTAATCAATGAATATATTAAAGTTGCAGGATATAAAATTAACACACAGAAATCCCTTGCAATCCTATACACTAATCATGAAAAAATAGAAAGAGAAATTAAAGAAACAATTCCATTCACCATTGCAACAAAAAGAATAAAATACTTAGGAATAGAACTACCTAAAGAAACAAAAGACCTATNTGATGTATGGCAGAAACTAACGCAATACTATTAATCAATTATTTCCAATTAAAAATAAAAATTTTTAAAGGAATGAGAAAAAACAAAAGAGTATTAGGCAGGATTCATCAGAAACTAGCTTTAACAGATTTAAGCAGGAAAATAAGAAAGAGTTGTGGAAGTCACCCTGATATCCATTTAAGTAGAATGGACAAATTAATGGTGATATAGTCATACAATGAAAAATGAATGGATCATCAATACATAGAAGAGTATGACTGTATCTCTCAGATATAATATTGAGAAAATGAAGCCAGACATTATGTCCTGAGTATGTACATGTATTTCTATTTATATAAAGACCAGAAACAGGCAAAATAAATCTATGGCGTTAGTGTCACGATAGTGGTTAATCTTTTGTGGTAGTGAAACTGAACAGAACTCTTTGGGACCTTCCTGGACAGTCCCCCCAGCCACATCCTCTGCCTGCCTCTTGTTTTGTAGAAAGTCTTTAGCCCCCTTGACCTTCCTTGAACTCCAAAGAACAAATTAAATCAGAGAAGAGATAATGCAGAAACAAAGGAAAACATTAAAGCAAGACAGGATATTAATAGTTTAAACATTAAAGTCAAGGACTTTTATTTCCTCCTCAAGGGCTATAGATAACATTCTGAGCCATATCTTTGAGCTCTTTTTGCAGATACTGAAAACCCCATGAGGTGGAAGAACTGCATATTAACCATAAGCAGGTAGACCCTAGACCAGTTGGTAGAACCAGTTCGTAGAAGAACCCTAATCCTAACCCTAACTCCAGATGGCCTCACCACCAACCAATCAGAAGAATGTCCATGAGCTGATCACACATCCTGCAACCCTCTCCCTCAGCCTGTTTCTTCCTGAAAGCCATCGGGAAGTGTGAGTCTTTGAGCATTAGCTAGCTGCCTATACTCCTCGGTGCTCTGCAGTAAAGGCTCCACTTTCCTTCACCAAAACCCAGGGTCAGTAGATTGGCTTTATTCCNCCTCTCCCTCAGCCTGTTTCTTCCTGAAAGCCATCGGGAAGTGTGAGTCTTTGAGCATTAGCTAGCTGCCTATACTCCTCGGTGCTCTGCAGTAAAGGCTCCACTTTCCTTCACCAAAACCCAGGGTCAGTAGATTGGCTTTATTCCTTCTGGGTTGGGAGGTGGGCAATGGCGAGCAGACTCAAGACCCTTGTGTGGTAATAGAAGGGCTGAACAGTGACACGAGGAGGGATTCCGAGTGCTGGTGACCCAGGTGTACTCTCAGATAGGAAGTTTATTTAGCTGTATACTTTTGATAGGTACTCTTTTCTCTATGTATGTCTTCATGAAAGTTGCACAGGAGGAAGACAAAAGAAAGGCTCTTGGCAGGTTAAAGAAAGAAAGTGAAAGTTGCTCAGTCATGTCCAACTCTTTGTGACCCCGTGGACTACACAGTCCATGGAATTCTCCAGGCAGGAATACTGGAGTTACCTTCCCCTTCTCCAGGGAATCTTCCCAACTCAGGGGTCGAACCCAGGTCTCCCACATTGCAGGCAGATTCTTTACCAGCTGGGCCATGAGGGAAGCCCAAGAATACTGGAGTGAGTAGCCTATCCCTTCTCCAGCAGATCTTCCTGACTCAGGAATTGAACCCAGGCCTTCTGCATTGCAAGTGGATTCTTTACCAACTGAGCTAATCAGGGAAGCTGGCAGATTAAAATATCACTAGTAAAAGTTGGAGACACAGGTCCAAGTCTGCAGGTCCAAACATACTTCCTAAATCTGTCACAGAACTCAAAGAAGCACATCTCTGCTGCTGTGGCTGGACACTCAATATTGTTGTTTGCTCTGAGAACCCTGTTTGTGTTATGTATCACTGCCTGCGATTTGATTACACTTGTATTTATTTTCTGTCTCCCCAACTAGAACATGAGCCCACTGCTGATGCATAGTAGGTATTTATTGAATATTTATTAAATATCCAATAGAAATGGCAATCCACTCCAGTATTCTTGCCTGGAGAAACCCATGGATGGAGAAGCCTAGTAGGTTACAGTCCACGGGGTCGCAGAGAGTCGGACACGACTGAGCGACTTCACCTCACATATAAAAATTTAAATATTTATTGAACACAGTTCTGTTGTTGAGCAGAATTCCCCCTATCATGGATGCANGAAACCCATGGATGGAGAAGCCTAGTAGGTTACAGTCCACGGGGTCGCAGAGAGTCGGACACGACTGAGCGACTTCACCTCACATATAAAAATTTAAATATTTATTGAACACAGTTCTGTTGTTGAGCAGAATTCCCCTTATCATGGATGCATTTTTTTTCTTTATATTAATCTCATCGGTCAAGGTCCAGTCCAGCCTTGCTGTTCGAGGAACACATGTGCTCCTTAAAGTGGTTTCCCATAGTTATTTTCTGATTCACCAGCACTGAGTTGCAAGGTTTAGTCTCATCAGGCAATCTTATTTCCCGTAGTTCCAAGTTCATAGCGGGGGAGTCATGCCACTGTGACCCCTGTTTATCCCCAGCAGAAACAGGCAATATCCTTCTGAGCATGCAATTTGACCCCAAAATTGCTGAGGCAAGTTATAAGGAAGGCAGTAAACTAAGAGATGAGAAGCTGTCCACAAATAGGAGAGCAATGAGGTGACTCCTTGGCCTATATGGGATTTCACAAACTCCTAGGTTTATCGTTTCACTTTCACCCTATTAACACCAAGTCTTTCGATTGTCAGGCTTGCTGGGGAATTCACCAGTGGAATCTTACCCTTCTACTGCACTTTCGTTTAGGATGTTTTAGGAAAGAACTGACTCCTTAGATGGAGAATCTCAGAGGATGCAGTGCATATCCCACCAGCTTTAAGTCTCATCTTGTCTGCTTAAACAAGGCTCCCCTGAGCTGTGTGAGCCCCTGCAAGCNATCATCTTTCAGGATTTGAAATAGCTCAACTTGAATTCCATCACCTCCACTAGCTTTGTTTGTAGTGATGCTTTCAAAGGCCCACTTGACTTCACATTCCAGGATGTCTGGCTCTAGGTGAGTGATCACACCATCGTGATTATCTCAGTCATGAAGATCTTTTTTGTATAGTTCTTCCATGTATTCTTGCCACCTCTTCTTAATATCTTCTGCTTCTGTTAGGCCCATACCATTTCTGTCCTTTATCGAGCCCATCTTTGCATGAAATGTTCCCTTGGTGTCTCTAATTTTCTTGAAGAGATCTCTAGTCTTTCCTATTCTGTTGTTTTCCTCTATTTCTTTGCATTGATCACAGAGGAAGACTTTCTTATCTCTCCTTGCTATTCTTTGGAGCTCTGCATTCAGATGCTTACATCTTTCATTTTCTCCTTTGCTTTTTGCTTCAGTCACTCAGTTGTGTCCAGTTCTTTGCCATCCCATGGACTGCAGCACACCAGGCTTTCCTGCCCGTCACTGTCTCCGGGAGTTGGCTCAAACTCATGCACATGCACAATCCAAACTCCCTCCACTTGTAGCACTTATCACAGAGGTTGTCCTGCTGGAAAAGCTTCTCTCTGAGTTTATAATCTTAGAATTGGAAAATAATTTAAAAAGTAGGCTGTTTCTGTTGTTGTCTCTGGTCATTTTTGAGGATCCCAATTTTTCCAAATTCAGAACACTTCGAGTTTCTTTTTTTTAATTTTATTTCATTTCTGTTTTAATTCATTTCCTTTTAAAATATGTATAAAGGAGACTACTGTAAACTTCTATCTGTAAAAATAACTTCCCTTACTCTACATGAAATAATTTGACAAATTATACATTGGAACAAAATTTATAGGAAATCTGGTCTGTACTTCGGTTCTACTTGGTCAACATCTACACCATAGAAATCTCATTTTCTGTTTAAAAAAAAAGGCAACATTTTTTCTCTAATAGTATTTTATAAATACAAATTTTCTTGGATTTAGAATGTTTATAATTCTTAATTTTAAGGGTTTAGTAAGCTATTTCATATTTATGACTTTATGATATTTACTTAATTTATGTAGTAATTATATAATTTTAATACAGGAAGTTAGTTTCCAGTTCATCTATCCCAACTCCTAACTTTACAGATGAGGAAAACTGATACCCTCTTCTGCAGTAATTGTTCAGGTGATTTTAGATGATAGACATATTTCAAAGGCCAATATTCTGCTCCCATGATTATTCACATTATTCCAGAATGGCACAGTCCCACTATCTTATTTATCTTTGGGGAAACTAAACATGTCATCTAAAAGCATGAACCAAGAATTGGAGCTACCCAAAAACGATTGGAGAGAGAAGAAAACAAAAGATGCTTAAAAGTCCCCAAAGCACTACACAGTCTGTTCCAATGATCCATTATTGGTATAAAGTGATCAGGACACCACCCGTTTCTAAACACAGATGCTTAAGGCTTCTCTTAGGGACTTGAGGTATCCATGTTTGGTTCAGCACAGTGGACTCCAGGTACCAGTGACTGGTAAACCTGAATATTTTCTGCTACTTGCTCTCCAAGATTTAGCTCAGGTTCTTGACTAGGCTGATTTGATTGTTTGCAAGAACATGAAAAGACCTGGCAAGGGCATAAAATGACACATCTGCTGTGCTGTCCTATAAGATAGCCACCGGACGTGACTGCTGAGCACTTGAAGTATAACTAGTTAAAATGAATATGTGCTAAACATGTGCTCAATTCAAAGGCTTAGTAAGAAAATATGAAATTAAATTATGAGTTTAAAATATATTGTTTTTAATATAATTACATGTTGAATGTACTTTGGATATATTGGGTTAAGTAAATTATTTAAATTATTTTCACCTTTCTCTTTAACTTGTTCTTTAACTCTTTAAAAATGTGGCTGCTTAGAAAAATTAAAATTATATATGTGATTCATATATATTATGCTTCATATATATGTACATATACATGTATATTAACATATATTGATTTCCATGAGGATGTGTTATTTTAAAAGGTAGAGTTCAATTCAGTTCAATCGCTCAGTCATGTCTGACTCTTTGCAACCCCATGGACTGCAGCACGACAGGCCTCGCTGTCCATCACCAGCTCCCGGAGTTTACTCAAACTCATGTCCATTGAGTCGGTGATGCCATCCAACCATATCATCCTCTTTCATCCCCTTCTCCTCCTGCTTTCACTCTTTCCCAGCATCAGGGTCTTTTCCAGTGAGTCAGCTCTTCCCATCAGGTGGCCAAAGCATTGGAGTTTCAGCTTCAGCATCAGTCCTTTCAATGAACATTCAGGACTGATTTCCTTTAGGATGGATTCGTTGGATCTCCTCGAAGTCCAAGAGACTCTCAAGAGTCTTCTCCAACATCACAGTTCAAAGCATTAATTCTCCAGCTCTCAGCTTTCTTTATAGTCCAACTCTCACATCCATACATGACTACTGGAAAAAACATAGCTTTGATGAGATGGACCTTTGTTGGCAAAGTAATGTCTCTGCTTTTTAATATGCTGTCTAGGTTGGTCATAACTTTTCTTCCAAGGAATAAATGTCTTTTTATTTCATGGCTACAGTCACCATTTGCAGGATAGAGTAGGTAACATTAAAACCTCCAGTGTCAGTAAGTGGTACGAAGACTCCCAGTCACCAAACTATGATTACCATCAACTGTATACCTGATTTAGTTAAAATGGTTGACCACTATGGGGCTCTAGACACATTTGTACACATCTCTGAATGGAAATTTAGGAGACTCATAGGCTTGTGAATAAAAATAGCAATGGTTCTCCACCCTGACTGCCCAATTCTCTATATCCTATATATAAAAGAAGTGGGAAAAGTTGCACTCACTTGAATATTATGAGCATTCCAGTTCTTTCCAACTTCAAAAGTGAATGTAGCGTCTCTTCTGGCTTGAGGCTGAAAACTATGAGATAAAAGAATTGTTCTGTAGGTCATAAAAATGGAATTTTATGAAAAGCAAGCAGTTTATGTTTATAATCATTCAAAATGTTTTCTCCAAATATATTTCCCAAGGCTTAGAATTGGAGTTCCAGTTTAAAATGTTCTTTAATGCTCACGTCCTTATCAAGGAGGTACACATAGATACTATCTCCATCAGTCATACTTCACTGAATATTCTGGATGCTGATCACATTAGGCCTCTAGGTAATACACTATAGGACTTCTTCAATTAGTAAATCAATATTGCATATTGCAATAGAGTGTTGCCATAAATATTCCAGTGACTTTGGCAATATTTTCATATATCACTGTATGAGGAACTCTAGTTAATTTTCCTAGTTATCAGTGAGTGCACTTGTAGAAAACAAGGAATTATATTTATGAATACAGAAGAATAACTATTGGATATTAAATGAAAATTTAGAAAAGTGAACATCAATTTAGTAACATTTATAAACCTCTTGAAGAAATATGCCTAAGAACTCACATCTTGGGAGAGAAACAAACAAAACAAACCTTACCTCATATTTCAGGTTTCTTCATTCAGAAATAATTTGTTTAACAGTTGTGTTCTATGATTTTCTTTAAAAAGTGAGCTAAATAAATCAGAATTGAAAACCAAGCTGTTCACAAGTATCTGTATGTGTATGTGTGTGTATAAAACATATTATAGAAAAATAATATGGTGGTAACCTAGGTATAGTTAATCACTGTCATGGAATTTCCTGATTAATACCAAGGCCATATATTGACTATGGACTTCCCTGGTGGGTCAGCAATAAAGAATTTCCCTGAAGGAGATGTGGCAGGAGCTGTGAGTTCAATCCCTGGGTTGGGAAGTTGCCCTGGAGAAGAAAATGGTTACCCACTCGAGTATTCTTGCCTGGAAAAATCCCCTGGATGGAGCAGCCTGGTGAGCTACAATCCATGGGGTTGCAATACAGTTGAACAGAACTTAGCATCTGAACAACATGTATTGACTAAAACGTTGGCCATTACAGATTAGGAAACATAATTAGGTATGTAGGTAGTAAAACTAGACTTGGAGATCTCTGAGTAGATCCTCGCTACTGTTTGAGGACCCATGTACAGACATAATTTGAAAGTGTTTGAAATCTATTAACATGTTGAGCTTCAGATTCAGACTACCAGAGCTTTTAGAAGGACTTCTGTTGGCTCTGTTCTGATCATGGCACCCAAAGAGAAGAATGTGAGGGGCCACCGGTGTATGCCCATGCAGACCCAATACACTGCTTCTTGCTCTTCAGTACAATACATCAAGGATTCAGAACAAGGAGTTCTCCTCCAAACAGCCCAACCCACATCCAGTGTTTACCCAGGTCTTCCCCAGCCCAGCCTCCCTGGGAAGACCTTGTTGCTAGGTGCTCTCCCTTGGCCCCAAGGCATAGTCCAAGGGCTATGTGGTTCCTTGGGATGATGAAGAACAGATACAGCATGATGTGGGGTTGAGGGTGAGGAGAAAAGGAAAGTTGCATCTCTCTTTTCGTCTGAAAGGATAAACAGGAATAGGCCAGTAGTATTGTCATGTTGGCATATGTTTTAACTGTATTAGTAATAAGACAACCACAAAATGAAATTGTTAAAAGCATTTAAAAATGGGTCCCCTTACCTCCCAATATTAATGGTAGTCTTCTCATAAACTGGGCATATTAAGGATATTTGTTTACTTTCCACATTCTGTTCAGATTTTAAACTTATCCCCCTCCCAGAAATTTATATATATTCATATGATATATATGATATGTCATATAGTTTGAAAGCAAATATATATGTGTGTGTGCATACATATATATGTGAAGAAAATTATATTTAAAGGAATGAGAATGTCACCAGTGGCAGTGAATATTTAAAGATAAATGAAGCATTGTCTTCAAAGTTGGAAGGGAAGAAAGATATTTAACTGTATTTTATATTATGCAAAAGATAATTTAAATCATGTGATAACTCAGGTTATTACTCACTTGCCCTATGTGGAAAGATTATTCAAGAGGATCAACCAGAAAAACAAAACAAGAAATCTTAGAAAAAGGCATATACAGAATTCAGGCAATGAAGGATGACTGTAGGAAGGAAGGAAGCCAGAAAGTAAATGAAAGAGAATTTGTTAGGTACTGGTGCTTGGAAGGTTCCTCTTCAAATATGAAAAATTAAGATATAAGATTGCATTTTTTATAAGGCCAATAAAACATTGGTCTACAGTTTAAAACAATATTGTTAGTGTTTTTTTTTTAATATTTAAAGCTGTAGTGGTCAAAATGTGATAAAAAGGACCTAAATAATAAAACTTCATAATCACATTATAGCTAATTTTTTTGAGATGAGGGAGGATAGGTCAAGATAATGTATACTAATTACCACATGTTTCATAGCAAGAATCTCGAAGAGTCAGAAAGGACTGAGTGACTTCACTTTCACTTTTCACTTTCATGCATTGGAGAAGGAAATGGCAACCCACTCCAGTGTTCTTGCCTGGAGAATCCCAGGGACGGGGGAGCCTGGTGGACTGCCACCTATGGGGTCGCAGAGTTGGACACAACTGAAGTGACTTAGCAGCGGCAGCTTTAATTAAGAGAAGGCAATGGCAACCCACTCCGATACTCTTGCCTGGGAAATCCCATGGATGGAGGAGCCTGGTAGGCTGCAGTCCATAGGGTAGCGAAGATTGGGACACAACTGAGTGACTTCACTTTCACTTNGCATCACGGACTCGATGGATGTGAGTCTGAGTGAACTCCGGGAGATGGTGATGGACAGGGAGGCTTGGCATGCTCCAATTCATGGGGTAGCAAAAAGTTGGACACGACTGAGCAACTGAACTGAACAAAATGTTCAATTTTTCATTTTGCCAAGCTAATAGGTTAAAAATATAATAATAACCCTCTAGTTATAAACTGTATTTATTTCAAAGGATATTCAGCATCTTTTTCTTTGCTTAAGAAGCAATTCTGTTTCCTTCTCTTTGAATAAGTTATATCATTTGTCTTTTTCCACTGTTGGATTGTTGACCTTTTCCTCATTGATTAAAAAAAATTCTTTATATATCATGGAGTTTATTGAATTCCTTTGATATAGGTTGCATTAACTGCTTTTCCAAACTAGTAAGACTACTCCAAGTTTATACAGCAGTTTACTCATGTTCTCTTCTGGTAGATTTATTGTTTTATTCTTTACATCTAAATCTTTATCCATTTGGAATTTTAACAATTATTTTTCTTATTTGCTTATTTTTCAAGACAGACGTTTTAATTAGTTTGTCTAGTATTTTAGGCATAGGCTAGTATTTTAACTTGAACTTACTAAGTCTATACATTCATTTAGAGAGAAATCATATTGATGCTACCTATCCAGGAACATAGTATATCTTTTCATATTGCATTAAAGCATTTTTCAGATAGGTCTTTATATGAATGATTTTATTCTTAGATATTTTATTGTTTGTGTTACTAATACTGATGAGGTCTTTTTTTCCCATTATCTTTTGATAACTGGGTGTTATATATACAAAAGTTATTGATTTCTGTATACTACACTTGTTTCCTGTTATAATTTGAATTCTTATAGTGCTTCTGAGATTTTCAATTGATTCTCTAATCTCTATTTTCTTAACTCCAACAAACTAATACTAAAATTCTTGAAGGTCAGAAAATAAGTTATTTTAAAACTACTTGTTACTTAAACTACCCACAGAATTTTGTTTCACTGAATAATACTTCTATCATTTTATCTTATGGTGTGATAACTTTCAAAAGTAGCTCTCTTGTAGAGTAGAACAGGCATGAGGTTTGTAATTGGAAGAAAGTGAAAATGAAAGTGAAGTCACTCAGTCGTATCTGACTGTTTGCGACACCATGGACTATAGCCAACCAGGCTCCTCTGTCCATGGGATTTTCCAGGCAAGAATATTGGAGTGGGTTGCCATTTCCTTCTCAGGGGATCNTTTTACACATCTTTCCATGTAGTTCTGAGTATATATTTTAATATTTCCTCCCTTCATGTTATGCCATTAGCAGTATTAAGTTGCTGTTTATGATCAATATAGCATATCATTTTCTCCCAGTCTGTGAGTTTCTTCATGGTAAAATGAATTTTTTCTAAAAGAAGCCTTTGTACTGCCAATTTTTCCCCTTTCTGTAAAGCCTCCCACACACTACTTAATATTGATGGAGAGATGCCTTGGTATACCCAGAGAATTCCAAATTTGACATATGTTAAACTACTCCTAGTGCATAGCATAGTGATTCAAAAGAGGTGAACTGCATAGCCAGTGGAACAGGGTGCTCATCACAATAAACTGTATAAGGTTGGGTCCATATAAACTGACTTTTTTCCAATGAGTTTCTTAGCCAATGCTTTGCAATTAAGATCGCTGCCGTGCATCTAATGTGGGTTGCCAGAAGTACTCTCCACATGACATCAATTCTTCTGGCCCTAAATGTAAAGTAATCATTATCTCCTAAAGCAAAGCATTTCTTCAGACCTCTTCCCAGGACTCTTCACAGTAAGAGCTATAGTACTAGCAACCCACAGGCCAACAGTAACAGTAGACAGAGCAGAGGCCTTTCTACATCAAATACTGCCAGCTAAGACATTTTTAATTTTGGTGTCAGTACTTAAGGGCTTTAGGGAGAATCATGCATTCTCTCACTAGCTTCTGGAATTTTTATCTAAATGGGACAATGCATCAGCACATTAAAAATAGTCCAAGGCTGAAACCTATCTCTGAGGCCCACACAAACTCCACCTGTAATAAGAATTACAATGGCATAATCTCAGATACAGGTAAGCTCTTTTTCCCCTGAACATCTGTGTAGCTTTCCTTCACTGTTTACCTTTTGCTAGTTCTTTTTGCATTGTAATGCCCTTACTTCTCTTGAAAGAAAGTGAAAGTCTCTCAGTCATGTCCAACTCTTTGCAACAGTCCATGGAATTCTCCAGGCCAGAACATTGGAGTGGGTGTGTGAGAGTGTGAGTGTGAAAGTCGCTCAGTCATGTCTGACTCTTTGTGACCCCATGGAGAATTCTCTAGCCCAGAATACTGGGGTGGGTAGACTTTCCTTTCTCCAGGGGATCTTCCCAACCCAGGGATCAAACCAAGGTCTCCCACATTGTAGGCAAATTCTTTATCAGCTTCTCCTGCTGCTGCTGCTGCTGCTAAGTAGCTTCAGTCGTGTCCGACTCTGTGCAATCCCACAGGCGGCAGCCCACCAGGCTCCCCCATCCCTGGGATTCTCTAGGCAAGAATACCAGAGTGGGTTGCCATTTCCTTCTCCAATGCATGAAAGTAAAAAGTCAAAGTGAAGTCGTTCAGTCATGTCCAACTCTTCGCGATCCCATGGACTGCAGCCTACCAGGCTCCTCCGTCCATGGGATTTTCCAGGCAAGAGTACTGGAATGGGGTGACATTGCCTTCTCCGATCAGCTTCTCCTACTGAGCTACAATTATTTTTAGACCAAAATTTTAGTTAGATTCATTTGTATCTGCTTCATAATAGCAAGGACGGGTCTTGATCTGCCATGGATCACAAAACAAGACCCTGAAAAATGATGCTGAGCTAAGAAGGGAGGTAGGGCAGCAGGATAAGGGCACAGGAAAAGCAGCCACCCACTGTGAATGGTGAGCCTGAAGTAAAAGGGGGTCATGCTCTGAAAAGAGGAAAATGCAAAAACAAGAGATATAATAGCTGATGTTAATACTTAAAAAATTTGTTCCAGTTGATGTCATCAGAACCTTTATTTTCTGCAATAAAAGCAAAATAATGTTCATGTTTTACATGATAGAAGCTTCCTGTGCCTTGGATTTAACAATCATATTTAAACATTTGAACATTCATATTTAACATATACCATTGTCAGTATAGACGTAAACAGATTTAGGCCACTACTTGCAAAGCTATTATTTCTAGAAATAAAAGGCCTAGCTCTTGTCAGTAAAATCAGAGTTGCAGGAACTTTATAACAAAATCATNTGTGGCAGTAAGTCATTTTAGTTAACAATAATGTGGGGAAAAAAAAAAAAAAAAGGCTGTGTATTTGGCAGGAGTTCTACAGAGTGTCCACAAACTTCATTTTGAAAAGTAGGTTTTCTTGAACACAATTTACCTGTCAGGATTTCTCACATTTCAACTTTTCAGTTTGTCTTTGAGTTTCTCATTTGATATTTTGAAATTTCAGATAAAGACAGAATCCCTTGTGTTTATTTCTCCCTGCAATGCCAGTCACTGTCATCACACAATGTAACATATTCAATATAGTAATAAACTGCCTTTACTTTTCTCATTAAATCAGATAATACCGATAAACGTAATTGCACTTAAAAAAAAATGAAAGTTGTGACTTGAAAGTTTAAGCACAGAATTTTCAGAATCACGAAGAGGTGAATTTAGTGATGAAATTGGTTCTTTAGAAATGTGTTTGTGTGTGTATATGTGTGTGTGACCAGTTAAGTTCTCCTAGTTGTTTTAACTTGATTGAACTTAGCCAAATAATTAATCAAAGAACCTCTGGAGAAGGGATAGGATACCCACCTCCAGTACTGTTGGGTTTCTCTTGTGGCTCAACTGGCAAAGAATCTGCCTGCAATGCGGGAGACCTGGGTTCGATTTCTGGGTTGGAAAGATCCCCTGGAGAAGGGAAAGGCTACCCACTCCAGTAGTCTGGCGTGGAGAATTCCATGGACCTTACGGTCCATGTGGTCACAAAGAGTTTGGACAGGACTGAGTGATTTTCACTTCAATTAATCAGATACTTTTCTTCACAATCTTTTATGAATTAATTTTATATTTATTTATTTTGACTGAGCTGTGTCTTCACTGCAGCCTTTGATCTTCTCCAGTTGCAGCTCATGGGTTTTAATTGCTCCAGAGCACGTGGGATCTTATTTCCCTGACCGGAGGATTAAACCTGCATGCCCTGCATTAGAAGGTGGATTCTTGACTACTGGAGCACCAGAGAAGGCCCTTCACTATCTTGTTGTGGAGTTATCACATACTTTAAGGGGTTAAAATAAAATACAAGAATTGTTCCTAAAAACATTTAAAAAATGGAACATTTTAAAACTGAAACAAAACTGAGAAGGGTAAGAAATGTTATTTTGCAGATTATAAATTGATTTATCAAAGAAGAGTTTACAGAATTGGAATATGAGAGTCAAGAAGGACTTTAAAAATCATCTTCCCTGTGATGTTAAAGGTATAGGCAAGATTGTATCACCAGTGAGGAAGGAGTTGAGGCTCCCCTAGAGCTCAGGCCTTCTTACTTACAGCTTAGCCATGCTTCTTTCCTCTCAGCTGTTCTAGATGTAAGTAGACTGAACATTATTAATAGGTAACATTTTCATTTACTGTGAATAGGATATATTTGTCATTTACTTAGTATGCAAGCAAAGAAGAATATACAGAGTAGACAAAGTGGGATCAAAAATGAAACTAATTGTTCAAATATTTTCATATATTACTCTATTTTCCCTTATTTCTGTTCTGATTAGTTAATATTAAGAAATAGCTACCTCAACTACAGTGGAAAAACTTCCCTGAAAGGTGTACACTAAAATATTTTTTATAAATTATCTAATAAGTAAGAATCCAAGCCACATTGTAGCAATATTACTACTTTTCACTTTGCCGCTGCCTCTAGGTAAAATATCAGTATAGTGTGTTCCCTAAATTTCTTTCCTAGTTGAGAAATACATAACAAAGTTGGGTGATCAAAGAGTACACTTTTTAAAAGTATGATCCCCTTTGGATAGGTTCTCTTCTCATGGGTTATATGTGTTTTTTGTTCATTTGTTTGTTTACTAAATAGGAATCTTGACTTTTACCGCCAGAGTGATCGGTTCATGTCTTTTTCAGCCTCTTGAACTGACAAGGGTTAGACGACACTACTTAACACAAGGAGAGTTGATTGTGTAATGAGTAAAAAAGTAAAAGTGTAAGTTAGATTAATCTTCCTAATAGATACGTTTTCGTAAAATGATTCTTTCTGTAAGACAGAAATTTTACTTCCGAATAGTTATGTGGTGACCAGAAGATGATATTCAGTTGGTAAATCATGTTCAACTCTTTGTGACCCCATGGACTGCAACATGCCAGGCTTCCCTGTCCTCTCTCAAATCATGTCCATTGAGTAGGTGATGCTGTCTAATCATCTCATTCTCTGCTGGCCCATTTTCCTTTTGCCTTCAATATTTCCCAGTACCAGGATCTTTTCCAGTGAGTTGGCTCTTCACAATGAGTGGCCAAATTATTGGAGCTTCAGCTTCAGCATCAGCACTTTCAATGAATATTGGGGATTGATTTCCTTTAGGATTGACTGGTTTGATCCCCTTGCTGTCCAAGAGACTCTCAAGAGTCTTCTCCGGCACCACAGTTTGAAGGTATCAGTTGTTTGGTGCTCAGCCTTCTTTATGTCCAGCTCTCACATCTGTGCGTGACTACTGGAAAAACCATAGCTTTGACTGTACAAACCTTTGTCAGTGAAGTAATGTTGCTCCTTTTTAATATGCTGTCTAGGTTTGTCATAGCTTTCCTTCCAAGGAGCAAGGGTCTTTGAATTTCATGGGTGCAGTCACCATTGACAGTAATTTTGGAACCCAAGAAAACAAAATCTGTTCCTGCTTCCACTTTTTCCCCTTCTATTTGCCTTGAAGTGATGGGACCAGATGCCATGATCTTATTTTTTTATGTGTAGTTTCAAACCAGCTTTTTGATTCTCCTCTTTTACCCTCACCAAGAGGTTCTTTATTTCCTCTTCACTTTCTGCCATTAGAGTGGTATCAGCTGCATAGATACCTACATTCTGACAAAGGATGAAATGGTTGGATGGTATCACTGACTCGATGGACATGACTTTGAGTAAGTTCTGGGAGTTGGTGGTAGACAGAGAAGCCTGGAGTGTTGTAGACCATAAGGTCACAATGAGTGGGACACGACTGAGCGACTGAACTGAACTGAACTGAATTGCACAAATAGGCCCCCTTTATCTGCAGTTTCATTTTCCCTAGTTTCAGTTACCCATCGTCAACCATGGCCTGAAAATATTATATAGAAGATTCCAGAAATAAAAGATTCATAAGTTTTAAGTTGTGCACCTACTCTTAGTAACATGATGAAATCTCACGCCTTTCTGTCTGTCTTTGCTCTGCCTGTGATCCCCATCCATTGACAATATTATGACTCTAACCCAGGATGACTTAAGCACATTGATCCTTTTCCTGACATATTTTCAGAAGGTGAATAGTAGTTTAATGCTTTCATAATGCCTATGTCACTTACCTTGCATCATCTCATTACTTAGGCATTTTATCATCCCACGTTATCACAAGAAGAAAGGTGAATACAGTATAATAAGAAAAGTGAGGGCTACTATATTTTCCTATGGAGCCCCCAAATCATAATCATATTAATAAAGATAACATTTAGAAGTTAATTTTAAAGAGAGAGCCAAATTTTATGATGAGTATACTAATTCTGATATTTATTATCACCATCACGTTGGGATGAGGGTACTATTCTTTGTTGTTGTTGTGTTAATCACTCAGTCGTGTCTGACTCTTTGTGACCCCATGGCCTGTTGTCCACCAGGCTCCTCTGTCCATGGGATTCTCCAGGCAAGAATACTGGAGTGGGTTGCCATGCCCTTCTTCAGGTGATCTTCCTGACCCAAGGATCAAACCTGGGTCTCCTACACTGCAGGAAGATTCTTTACCATCTGACCCACTAAGCAAGCCTCGTCTTTAACTGTTTTTAGTTGTATAAGGAACAATCTTTAATGTGAAGTTATTGGTGAGGATGGTGTAATCATCATTCAACTTAACTTTGAAGTTTAAACATTCACTTAGCATCAAAACAGCTTTAGAAGCACTTTCCTATACACTTGATATTTAATAGTGTTAAGGCGATGGCACCCCACTCCAGTACTCTTGCCTAGAAAATCCCATGGACGGAGGAGCCTGGTAGGCTGCAGTCCATGGGGTCATGAAGAGTCAGACACGACTGAGTGACTCCACTTTCACTTTTCACTTTCATGCATTGGAGAAGGAAATGGCAACCCACTCCAGTGTTCTTGCCTGGAGAATTCCAGGGACGGGGGAGCCTGGTGGGCTGCTGTCTATGGGGTCGCACAGAGTCGGACACTACTGAAGCGACTTAGCAGCAGTAGCAGCAGCAGGGTATATCTGAGGGTTTGGGAACTTTGGAGGAAAGTTACCATAACTTTGGTGTTACTCATTTCTGCACTTATTAGTTTTGGGATATCAGACAAATACTTTGTAAGCCGTGGTTCCCTCATTTGTAGTTGGGATGATACAACTACATATCTTGTATAGTTGTTTTGAACATTAAATGTGATATATATATCACAGATACTGGTAGAAAGTACTCAGATACTGAGAGCTATCACTTTTAAATTACTAAAAATTATTCTGAAGGAGATAAATGGTAAAACATCAAACAGTGGGAGTTATTACTGGGAATGGATCATGTGTTTGAGAGAAGTATGAGACTGGAGTTTCTAAGGTGACCACGTTTTTGAAGTGTTGTTGAACACTAGTTGGCCAAAAATGTGATCTGAGGACAATTCATATGTTTATTCTAACTAACCAAGTAATAATACAGAAGAGTGTGAGGATGGAAAAACCTTGAACTTATAGACCATTGTATGTCAATTTTCTTGCATAAGTGTGTTATGGGGAATTGAAATGTAGGACTTTAAAAAGGAAGAGATGTTATTGAATTTCTTAGGTGTGTTTCTAAAGAAATTTAATTACAGGACTTTATTATACTCTTAAGTCAGAGTTTTAATCTGCCCCTGATAGATCAGTGGTGAGCTCACCAGGTATTTGGTGAATGGCTCACAGATGTACATTGATTGGAAGTTCTTTTTTTTTTTTTAACATTTTGTGACAAAGTTAAATAATTGCAGGGGAAGAAATAAGTGAATATTTTCTTAATGTCCATTGAGGCAGGCTAAGGCAATGTGATATTGGTATTGTCTGACACTGGTATTAAATTCATTGTAATTATAATATTAAAAATTTCATTCTCAAAAATAACCTTACAAATTCCATAAACTGATAATAGGAATATATATCAAATATTAAGATGCTATCTGTGCCTGTGACTACATATTTTAGTTATTAAAATAGAAGATGTTCGACAATTCTATTTTAAAATAGGGGAATGGACTTTCTTCCTTTTACAATGAGAAATATTAGAAAAAACTGGCCTGAAACAGTGCCCAAAAAAGGTTAAATTTGGAAATAACTTTTTTGTCATTGTAAAAGAATCTGATATTTCTTTGAGAATTCTCCAGCAGTATTCACTAGTATATCTTATATTTTCCTAGCTTATGTGAGTATCGTTTTTATATCTACAATAGAAACAACATAAGCTCAAAAGCACACTTTTTTCAGCTTCATCCCATTTTCCATAATACTGCTACAACTATGTCAAAGAGACTCATTAAATGTTTTGTGGGCTTTCTGTTGAAGTTTGTGCTTTGGTTCCCTCTGAAGATGTATTTATATTCATATCTGTGTTTGTAGATAATTTTGTATTTCCCACCAATTTAATTATTGTTCAGTAAGTTCTTGTCATTGCTTTTCTTTCACTTGTTTTTGGTTTTAACTTTGCTTACCATATTTACCTTGGGGAGCCTGCATATGAAACAATTACTTTGAATTTTGCTCATATATATTTTTAAAATTAGATTTACTGGAAAATTTTCTTGATTCTACTTTTAAGGCTGTAGCATGCTGTTAAGCACTTAATAAATGTTCAGTGAATGATAATGTGTATCTCAGTGTACATACATTATGAAACTTCCTGGAGATCTACCTATAATAGTATAGGAAAATCACATTGAGGTAGACATTAATTCTAATGTACAAAATACCAGATATATAACCAGTTGAATATCTTGAACTGTTCAGGTAATTGATAAATAATATAGATTTATTTAACACATGTGCCAGTTACTAGCACATATTTAATATTTCAACATTTTAACATTTAATGTAAAATAAAAAGATTTTTAGTAACAATTTACTGTTAAGCATCAGGTTGCTTGGATCAGTTCAGTTATTTAATAAAATTATCAAGGATTAAAATTATTATTTATTATTTAATTATTTAATAAAATTATCCAGGATTTGAGAGAATATTTTGAAACTGCCTTCTCTTTTGCTGACTTCTAAAATCTTGCAAAAGATATTAATTTGCAAGGTAGAATTNATCAAGGATTAAAATTATTATTTATTATTTAATTATTTAATAAAATTATCCAGGATTTGAGAGAATATTTTGAAACTGCCTTCTCTTTTGCTGACTTCTAAAATCTTGCAAAAGATATTAATTTGCAAGGTAGAATTAAAATGAAAGAAAACTTTTGCAGCCTAGAGAGGTACATTTAAAACTATTTCATTCATTTATCAAATGCAGTACTAATTTAGTGACAGTGAGATTATATCAAATTTAAATTCATTAACAATTATGTAAAAGCCTTTTAAATCACTTAAAAAATCCCATGTACCATCTTGGGATTTTCACTGAACTATATATTATGGAATGTTATTTTATTTTGTATTATGGTATCAAATGTGAAATAAGACCTGGCTTTAAGAAACAAATGGGCCACTAACCAGTTGTAAGACTTTAAATTCTTTTTGCCCAAGTTTAAACACTGGGAAACTTATTAGGAATATACACACCCATACACTTTTCTATGCTGCATATGATCTGTGAGTTAATCTATGTGAACAGAATTCTTTATGAGCTTGGAGTTCCATTTGTTTAAATTATCATTAGGATATTCATTATTATATCTGACAAATTTTCTATCTAGTTCGTAGTCTGTTTCATGCCATTTAAGGATAATTTTCCAAGAAATACTTTGTATTTTTGAAGGGCTACAGGAATGTTTATACAAAATATTAAGATCTTAAACGAACTTACAAACCATTTAACAGTTTCCTATATGTCCTTTTTTGTTTATTTGGCATGTGTGTACTTACACATGCACATATTAAATGTCTATAAAAACAAAGCCAAAGATAAGGGTGATTCTGATATGAGCATCTTTCCTTTACACTACAGTTGGCCTCAAACACTCCTACTGTCTTTCTTACCTGCTCTGGTGACCTTCTGAATCAGAGTTTTAGAGAAACAACCAGAGGTAGCTGTAGCAAGACAGCAGCTGGGACCATACGGATCTCAGCATCCTGCCTTATGGCCATTATCTTTGTTTCTATCTTTATGCTGCCACTTGTCTCCTTCTTGTGTTCTCCCTGCATCCTCTCTTCACTGCCTCCTCCTCCTCCTGACCCCAGCTCCCCATTGCCCCTTGTAACTTACCCTTCCTCCTTCATTTTTCTCTGTTGATACAGGATGAAACAAGATTCCCTAATTAAGTCTTAAAAAAAAAAAAAGACCGTTTTTTAAAGTGTATGTAGCCAGGCATGCTACCATTTCCTAAATCCCCTAACCGCCATTAACAATAGAAAGATTATTTTTGTATACTTTATCAATTAGACTATATTAGATTGTAGGGCCCTTAAGTGCTGAAATAATAGATATTTAAAATAAATGCAACAACTTTCTCATTTTTCTCTGTAGGAATGGGTTGTTGCTGTAATAAAAAATAATTTGAGGCTAATAACAAGAAAGTATAATGAGTAATATCCTTTCCCCTTCCCCAACTGCTGAAAATGAAAATCATGTCAGCATCCAGTCATTTTTGCCACATCCCTTGTTAACAGCTTTTTCAGGGTGGGTCATGATTCTGTGTTTTGTTAGTGTCTTAACTCCATAGTGACATGCTTAAATCTTATTCCACATTGATTTTGTAGTGTATATATGTGTATTTTTAGGATAGTCCATGAATGATGGACCTCATTATTAAGTTATTATCAACTTTGGCAAAAATTTTATAACCTTTGAGCGAAAAATAAATCGATTAATATGATAAGGTTAATAATTGATTTTGCTCTTTGGAATTTGTGTGTGCTGTCTCACTGTGTATGTCTAAAAAAGTAAACTTACTGTCTGACTGTCGCCAGGAAAAAAAAGTGGGACCTAATCAAACTGCTGTGGGGTCAACCCTTGTGGTTTTAAAGGCCCTTAATGTTGTCCAGCTGCAAAATAAAAGGGATTGGGAGGGGAAGCTAGAAGGAGTGGAGGGGGTTGGGGGGGAATGTGTGGAAAAGAACAGGGAGTCTGGCTTTTATTTTTTTTTTTTTAAAGTGAGTTCAGTGCCAGCCTGGACATTGGCTGTGCAGACTATTGAGCCATTGTCTGCTCCATTTCCAGAATAGCCCCCAGTTAATCACTTCGGCTTTGAAGGGAATTTCCTCGTGGAATTCTCCACAGAAAATCTAATCAACTGACCTGCCCTCTCAACAATGGAAGGCTTTTTTTTCTCTCTTTCCCTTATTGGGGCGGGCTCTGTAATGTAGCCTTTTGTGCCGAATGAACCCTCCNACTTCGGCTTTGAAGGGAATTTCCTCGTGGAATTCTCCACAGAAAATCTAATCAACTGACCTGCCCTCTCAACAATGGAAGGCTTTTTTTTCTCTCTTTCCCTTATTGGGGCGGGCTCTGTAATGTAGCCTTTTGTGCCGAATGAACCCTCCCAGTAGGAGTGGAGAGCGTGTGTGAGTGACTGAGTGTGTGTGTGTGTGTGTGTGTGTGTGTGTGTGTGTGTGAAGAATGCACACTATCTCGTGTTGGTGAGTGTGTGCTTACTCCCTGACCAGATGCTGCGGTGCACGGGGCAGCCACCATCTCTGCATGCGTATCTGTGTAAGTGTGTCTCTCTCTGTGTATGTGCCTCTGTCATTTCATGTCAAAGGTGCATTACCTGATTACCTTCCTCGCCTGCCAGATTTTTATCTAGATAATTGGAACTGCTATGGAGGCTGTGCCTTGCCAGCCAGCTTAGGAGCTGCAGAGCCCTAGTTTGTCCACCTTGTTATCTGTGGCTGCCTGGGCAGAGGAAATTAAAGAGATCCCCAGCCAGGGGAGCGCTTCCTGCCCGACTTCCCCAGCCATCCCAAGCAGGACAGTTTGTGAGGACCATCTTTTTGTTTTCATCTGTTGGTTTGGTTTGGGGTTGTGTTCCCTGGAGTGTGTGTTATTTTGGCACGTGGATACCTAGTCCCCTGCACCTCGCACATCGTGTTTCATGGAGTTTGGAGCTGAGGAAACTTTGGTTNTTTGAACTGTGGTGTTGGAGAAGACTCTTGAGAGTCTCTTGAACTGCAAGGAGATCCAATCAGTCCATTTTGAAGGAGATCAGCCCTGGGATTTCTCTGGAAGGAATGATGCTAAAGCTGAAACTGCAGTACTTTAGCCAACTAATGCAAAGGGTTGACTCATTGGAAAAGACTCTGATGCTGGGAGGGATTGGGGGCAGGAGGAGAAGGTGATGGCAGAGGATGAGATGGCTGGATGGCATCACTGACTCGATGGACGTGGATCTGAGTGAACTCTGGGTGTTGGTGATGGACAGGGAGGCCTGGCATGCTGCGATTCATGGGGTTGCAAAGAGTTGGACACGACTGAGCGACTGAACTGAATTTTCCCAGGCTTCAAGGTTGTATTCTTTCTTCCTTTTTGGTTTCTGTCCTCTTAAGGTTGGTCCAGTGGTTTGTGTAAGCTTTGTAGAGGATGAGATTTGTGCTGAGTTTTGTTTGTTTTTTTTGTTTTTCCTCTGATAGCCAAGATTGAGTGAGGTGGTAATCCTGACTGCTGATGATTGGGGTGTATTTTTGTTTGTTGTTTAAATGAGACATCCTGCACAGGGTGCTGTGTGATGCCAGGTCTTGTATTCACGTGGTTTCCTTAGAGTGAGTTCTCACTATCTGATACTCCCTAGCATTAGTTCTCTCGTAGTCTATGGTCTTGGTTTCAGTGTCCCACTCCAAAAGCTTAGGGCTTGTTTGTGTGGGTCATGAATCTGGCAACTGCTGAGCCAGGTTCTTCTAGCCCAGGGCATCCTACGAGGCTGCAGCTGAGATGCCACCAGATCTACTCTAAGCTAGTGCTGTCAAAGGCTGGCAAGGTAGTTCTGGGAGGTTCTGGGAGGCCCATTTCTTCCCATGCAGGCCTCTCCAGAGGTCACTGGAATGTCTTCATGACTGTAGATGACTTTCCTCTTTCTGGTGTGCATGGTTGTGTGTCTCCCCTCAGTTTTCATCTGCCGTCTTAGCCAATGGGTGAGTGATGAGGATACTTTTCAGAAGATGGAATAAAACCATGCTTTGTGCCAGGTGCCTTGGGAAACAGATGAATTCCACATTGATTTTGACCCCAGGGAGCTGACAGTCTAACAGAGGAAAGTGAAGCTGTCAAATGGCCTCTGTGGGATTCAGAGAGATGACAAGATCTCGCAGGAGGTGAGAAGGGACCCTGAAGGGGTGGGGAGCATAAAGGGTGCAGAAGACTATTAGAAGTATAAAGTGTAAGCCATTCAGAGATAAATTAGTTTCATTTTTTTGGGGGGGAAGTGTGTAGTGGTGAGGTTTTGTGGAAGAGACGGGCATAAAAGAATCTCTAAAGATGTGTGAGGGTGGGAGCACAGGAGACCAGTCATGGGCACTGCCACTCCTCAGAGTTAGGCAAACCCTCCATACACTTTTGATATTTACCACAAGGACATAATTTTTTTGTTATAATTCCATAAATAATTCTTTTGGAAATAGAAAGAGAAAGCAAGCACAGCCACAACCTACTTATTCCAAGTTTGTGATCAGATACATTTTTCCATTTGAAATGCAAATGAGAACTAGGATAAAAGTAACAGGACCACAAAGCAGTTCAGCTGATTTTAAAACCCAAGTACTGCAATTCTTACAGTTTCCTCAACAGAGAAAAGCTAAAGTCCTCACTCAGAACTTAGGTACTCATATTGCTATATGTCATTCTAATAAGTGGTATTCTAGTTTCCAAAGCAAACTTTGGAGGCAATGAGCCAGAAAGACCAAAGGTTTCAGATTCATCTTTTAGCTCATGAACATCATCTCAAGAAGAGGAATCTAATATATGCTGTATATCCTGCACTATACAGCCTATCTGTATTATCTATGTTCTAAATAGAGACCAAATATTTGTACACCTATATAACTCTGCATTTGTCATGTCACCTATATAAACTTTCCTTATTTGTAAAATGATGAAAATATAACTTGACAAAAATTGTCATGTCCACTAAATGAAATTTAAGAACATACAGCAAAATACTTGACACATGGCACTTAGACTCTTAACTCACTGTGTATAAGAAGCAGGAAATTAGAAGACTAAAGTAAAAGACCTACAGGCATTGAGAACATGGAGAGTAATGAGCCAGTAATTAGTAAAGACAAATATTGAGGAATAAGGTAGACACAATTAATAACACTGAAGTATAGGAATCCACACACATTAAGAAAAAATCTACAGTTGACATCATACTAAACCTGAAAGACTGCTTTCCTCTAAGGTCAGGAACAAGACGTGGATGTTCTTTCCCATCTTTTCTACATTTTACTGGACATTCTAGCCAGGACAATAAAACAAGGGAGTAAAATGTAAAATGCAATCACACTGGAAAGGAGGAAGTAAAACTAATTTCACTGACAGACAACATGATCATTTCTGTAGAAAACCTGATGGATTCAACAACAAACCTACTGAGTTTAGCAAAGTTGTCAAATATCAGATAAATATATTAAAGTCAATTATATACATACTCAGAACAAACAGTCAGAAATTCAAATTTATAGCCATTGATATCATTCATGCATGCATGCAGCCTAAGTTGTTTCAGTCGTGCCCAACACTTGAGATCCTGTTAACTGCAGCTCTTGAGGCTCCTCTGTCCATGGAATTCTCCAGGAAAGAACACTGGAGTGGGTTGCCATGCCCTTCACAATATCATTCAAAATCGTGTCAAAAAATCATGAAATCTTTAGGGATAAATCTAACAAATAGGTACAAGGACTGTACCTTGGAAAATTATAAAACACTGCTGAGAGAAAAAAAAAAAAAAAAGGCCTAGAAAATAGATTAAGATATTGGCTGTCACAGATTGATCTATCAAGTTAGTATAATCTCCCCCCAAAAATACTCCAACAGATTCTTGGGGAAAATTTTTAAAGCTAATTTTGATAAGGAAATGAAAAGAACCTAAACAACTAAAACAACTAGAAATGTAGGGGAAAAGAAGAATTAACAGAGTCTGATTTAAGAACTCATTATACATTGAGATAGAAAAATATATTAATAAAACCAGAGTCCAGAAGTACATTTAGACATGGGCACACTTAGACATAGACAGTTGTTTTTTCAACAGAATTGTGAAGGCAATTTTGCAATAAATTATGTTGAAACAATTGGATGTCCCAACCCTTTGGAAAAATTTCAATCTGTATCTCACATCACGTAGAAAAATTAAACTTAAAGGCATAGGACTTTTCAGTTCAGTTCAGTTCAGTCCAGTCGCTCAGTCATATTCGACTCTTTGCAACCCCATGAATTGCAGCACGCCAGGCCTCCCTGTCCATCACCAACTCCTAGAGTTCACTCAAAATCACATCCATCAAGTCGGTGATGGCATCCAGCCATCTCATCCACTGTCATCCCCTTCTCCTCCTGCCCCAAATCCCTCCCTGTATCAGTCTTTTCGAATGAGTCAACTCTTCGCATGAGGGGGTCAAAGTATTGGAGTTTCAGCTTTAGCATCATTCTTTCCAAAGGACAACCAGGACTGATCTCCTTCAGAATGGACTGGTTGGATCTCTTTGCAGTCCAAGGGACTCTCAAGAGTCTTNTCAATTGGTTTAGAAGGTTTGGACTCACTTGACAGGTTCAGTTGGAGACGATCATAGGTGGCTGCTGTGACAAAGGGAAATTGTGCTTTTCCAGCATGCTCACTGACCCTGATTTACCTCAGGAGTTTGAAAGGTGAGTACAGTTTTCCCCCTCTGATATATTGAAGTGCAACTCTCCCATTTTACAGTAGTCTCTGAACCCACTGGAAGATGCTGCCTAAAACGTGTTTGTTAGAGAAGCTTTTAGCGAGCGCTTCTGCCGTCTTGTTAGCTGATTTTTGTTGTGATTGCCCAGACCAAATGGAACTGATTTGCAAAGTCTCCGAGATCTCTGCTAATGTTTCTAGGTTGTGTCCTATAACAGGAAATTAAATGAACATTAAGCATCTCTCTCTTTCTCCCACTCGCTGCTTTTCTCTTTCTCATTCACTCTCTTACTCTCTTCCTTCATTGATATTTTTCTCCCCATTTTTCTCCCCTTCCACACCTTTTAAAAATGCTTTTGTGCAGAATGTTACCATTTTCAACATCTCTGTGTCGTAATTTCTGGGGTGACAGAGGGCTTTGGTGGTGATTAAAACGGACGCTATAAGTTCCTATTTGATCCTTCTGTAAAACTTTGGAAGCTGCTCAGTAAAGCACATGACCTTTTGTTGATATAAGAGCAGATTTTCTTTTTTTAAAGAAAATGTAACATCACAGCAATCTATTAGTACATTACTCTTGAAATGTCAAAAAAAAAAAAAGAGAGAGAGAGAAATGGGGATGATCCCTTTCTAAGTTTTGTGGCCACTTTTTGCACTGTCTTAAGTTAAATTTTGATTTATTTTATTTTCTATTTTGCTCTGATGGGAATAAGTTTTTTGTTATTAATATTTCTTATTAGAGAAATATGTGCTAATACCCTTCCATTTGATGTTGTTGCAAGTAAAGAGCTTTGAAAGAATTTTAGCCCTCTTCGTGTTCCTCTAAGTACACATTGCAATTTTAAAATTTGAGTTCTTATCCCAGCATAAGTTCATTTTTTGGAACTATAAATAGAATTTTGTTTGCCATTAAAAAGAATTCAAACTTTGTATTCTGTATGGTGAATTAGAAAAAAAAAGCTAAAAAAAGCCAGGATGCATGATACCCAGGCTTTTTTTTTTTTCATTTTCATGAAAGCTACCTTCTGTATAAACATTTGTTGTATCTGACTATGCAATGCAAGCTAGGTGCTAGACCAGCTGGTTAAAAATATGCTAAGTCAAGCTGTTCATCGCTCAAAAGACTGAATTTGATATGAAAAGACGAAAAAAGAAAGGACAAAGATTAAAACATTCTAGAAGTGAAGCAGTGGAAGAGAAGAAGGGTATTGAGAATAAAATAATGCTTGAATATGGTGATATATTAGAGAAACCAACATCAGATCAGGGAAGAAAATAAAATAGCCAGTACATATACTTTAATACTGTCTTCTTTCTTTCATTTCATCTTCTTTTTTTTAAAACTTAAGATGCATCTTCACTACATAATTCCAGCAAATGGTTGAGCTTTCTTAACAGTTTTGAGTGATTTTTTTCCCCAAAGTTCTGTATATTAACTCTTTAGAATAGTTAGTTTTTTTGGGTAAACATAGCCTGTTTCATATGTAGATAATGAGGTTGTTTATATTGGAACATACTATCGCTTAATACTACAGTGAGTTTTCTAGTATGTACAGAGCAGCACGAAATGATAGTATACTTTAACTCTATACTTTTCAAAAATAAAACTCTGAGTCTGATTTGTAAGTCTGTTAACCTGACTGTTATTATAAAAAGGTAGTTACATATTAACAGGCTGTAGCCTATTCCTTTATATAGGCAAGCTTTCCTGCTGTGAACTTTATTTGTAGCTTTTCAATTATCTCTTTTTAGACTAAACTTTTCCGTTTGCTATTCTGATACTCAAGTCTCTCAACATTTTTTTTCCTTCTAGTGAGAATTTCATTTTTTATCACCCAGAGGCATGCTTTTCTAACTGCCTAATTAGATAAGCAAGTGATAATCAATAGAGTTGTCAGTATAGACAGCATATTTAGAAATATTAGTAGCTAAAATAAATTTGAAAAATGTCCTACAGTGTAAAATTTCTTAATAATTTCCCCTGTGGTTATAATTGGTAGTACATACAAAATCTCAGTAAATCATTACTATTTGTTTACATTGAATACGTACGGCTGAGAGTATCTATAGTTACCCACACAGAGTATATATCATGCAGACTCAATATTGAATATTTATATTCTCCCTAGGAGGTATATATGCTGTAATTATACTACTGTCTTATATAGTCAGTGTTCTTTTTGCCTTTTCAATATCTGCAGCTTTCATTGAATAGGTAGGTCATTTCTATCAATGTTAATTTTTATTCTATTTGCTCACCTAATATAGATGAGTAGTTCACTCAAACTTAGTCATAAATTCAAATTTCTATATGAAATAAGGAACATTGCTCTAGAGGGCATTAATAAGTTGCTTGGAGTTTATGTATTTTGGAAGTTGTAATTTTTTTTTCTAGTTTCATCGATTAAAGTCTTGACTATCTTCTATTATCCTTTCCAACCTGTAGACTATTTGAAACTTTAAGGAATATTCAAAACAAGTATCTGGATCAAAATTTGGATGTAGATTTCTATGTCTGTCTTATCAGCTGTAGAAAGGAACATGATCAATACTGTCATAAACAGTTGTTAAATAATTCAAAAGCAGTAACAATTTCATTGTCTGCTAAAAAATATTCAAGAGGTAAAATAAAAAGTGATTACAAAAAGTAAAGAATTTTAAATACTTAATTTTTATTTTCAAACATCTCTAACATAACTGATTATAATTAATGAAAAACATAGTTCTCAGGTGGGTGAAAATGTAAAGCATGTTCTAAGGAAATATTTGTAAGCAGTTTTTTACATCATCCTATTTAGAAGAAAGATAACTGGCAGCATAGTCTAAATGTTAGTAATAGTGTCTAGAAGGAGCGCTTGAACTCCTAAAATTTTTTAAATGAAGACAGTGAATTTATATTTTTACCTGAAAATAAATAATAAAAATTGTGACGAAGAGCTTCTCCTTTCAGAATATCATTTATTGTTTTATATTCTTAGAATGAAAATATTTAAAACACTTGTCTTAAATAGACATATCAGTTTGTTTCTGATAAGTGATAAAAGTATTTTGTTACTGTCAATAATAATTATTATATTTTCTTCATATATATATTTATCCTATTTGATTGTAATATAATAGTTTTATGACCAAGCTACTTGTTACACTTTCTGATTGCTTTATGTTAGAGACTTCATTAAAAAGCTAGTATAACATGATTACTTAAGAAGACAGTCTGTTAATGTCTAGGAAAAAAAAAGTTGAGCTTGAAGGTAGTGGAATGAAGCAAATTAAGCTTGTAATAGCACCTATTTGATGGCTTCTCTCAAAACGGGTGGAGACAACACACTGCCAGTTTTCTACATGTTGAACACCACAAGAGTAAAATCTTCTGCAATAAAAAATGTAAATTATTATTTACTTTATATTCACATCTAATTTACATATGGTTATATTGACTACAGAAATAATTTTTCATATTAAAAAGTTTGTTTTTCTGAAGAAAGAAATATGCATCAGGTATTATAAAAATTAAAATTAATTTTAATGAAATTAATGAAAAATTACCATTAATGGGCTGCAAGAATATTTCTGACATTAGCAGTACTTTACCTAAAGTTTGGCCAGAATAATAAAATAATTATTACCAGGGACAGATTCATACAGCTTAATTGTAGCCTCTTTTTTTAAAAACCATTGTACTCATTAGTGGATACATTCAAGTTAGCAGGTAACCCCTAGGTATGAATCACAGGAAAGTTTTCTGCTCACATTCTGTCACCTAATGGCACCTGTAAACCTATTTAAGTCTGATAGTATATTTTCAGGATGTTCTGATATTTGCCTTTGTTCCTTTTATTTATTCACTATTACTTTGTAGAGGAAAAGGTAACTACAACTGATTATAGATTTTGATTACCATCCTAATAATTTGCAAGCTAACTTAGCTAAGATATTAGTTGGGAATACAGCCTGCATGAAGTAGTAGACAAACTGTACTTCTGTCACACTCACCCTGGAGGACTGTCCTGAAGACTTAGCAGGCAACCCGACTGATTCCCAAGAGCAATTAAGGGTTAGATGTCAGGTAGTTCGGTGTTTAGTAGGTTGATAGATATAGAAATGTGTGGATGTTAGGATTACTTCACAAATTGCTATGTTCTTATCTTGTGTTTCTAAAGTATAATAAGTGTACAATAATGTATTTATCTGTGCTTAGGGAGCTTTTAACTAAAGTCTGTGTATGTACCATACCTGAGAGGCAAATAATAAGACCTATTCTAATACTTGAGCACATTACTCCTCCATAGAGCTGGAAGCTTTTTCAAATGGATTACATTCATAATGCATTTAAAAAGCAAAATTACATCCATGGATAAAGTCTGATTTTTACTGTCTGTTCTTTCCACTATCAATTCTCCAGTCACCTAATGAGTATGTGTATAATGCAGATGTGTATTACATAGGTTGAATATCTCACTTTCTATAGACTACATATAACTGATAGATTTTGGTTTTCTTCCATAATTTGTTACTCATTTATAATTCCAATGAGGTTAACTAAAAACATGGAAAATAAAGCAGTCTTGATATTTCTCTTGTTGGGACTTAAATGTAGTTTAATATGTCAGGTTTCTGACTCAGGTGATGGCACTCAGATAGAAATATGTTCAAAGATTTAACCAAAACATTAAATATCTTCCTTTTAAAGGAAATTTTTTGTTGAATAAGAAATGGACCAAAACATAGCAAATTCTTTCTTGCTTCATTCATTCTGTCTCCCCTCTCCCCTTTTTTTTCTTTTCACTGATTGAGAGCTTTGTCATTTATACTGAATATAAGGTTTGAATGTTACATAGACAAACATAATCAAGTGATATTCCTGGAGAAGAAAAAAATTTAAAGACTGATAATATTTTGTTTCAACGAACAGCATTTATTTGGACTTTCTATAAGAGAATGCCTCCTAATTCTTCATTTCAATCAGGAACTAATAATGGTGCAGGAGGTGACCTTTTCATCCTTTCTGACTTCTGTGTTTTCTCCTGTAGTTTGGAGGCTGCTCTTCCTCCTCTTTAGCATTATCTATTCTTCTCTTCACTTTCTAGTTGAGAGTCCATACATCCCTGGAGATACTGTGGCGTGTGGTTCTGCTTGTCCAATAGGGGGATGTTGTATTTCTCCACACTCAGTATCCTTTTCCCTCCGAGCCTGAGAGTAAAACCTCAGCGGTACTCCCTGCCTTTGCCAGCCTGAGGAGTCAGAGACTCAAAGTTGTTCCCAGCTCTTGCGCCTTCATTGTAGAGCTGCATTTCTGCTCAGTGGGCTGCCGAGAAGGACCAGACCGAAACAAGATTTAGAAGAATTCTGGTGAGAACTGTTTATAGGGATATGGTATTTTAAAAGAATGTCGTAAACAAACAGAATTGTGGCATAAACAAAGATAATTAGCATAAACAATGTCGTTTTAGGACAGGTGGTTTTAAAAAACAAACAAAACAAAAAACCCAAATATGAACCCAACTTGTATGCTGCCAGTTTGGAACCACTGAACCTTAATCTGTACTTCATGAGAATTACCCAGGTTTGTTGATAAACTTATTAACATGCTTTTTCTGTTTCTTTTGTATCATTTTCCGGTCATTATGCCCTTTTGTCACCCAGCTTGAAAGTAATTAATCTATTACAAGGTAGTTTAAGGACTTTTTACCCATAAAACTTGACAGAAGGAAAACTAAAAACAAAAGCTTGTGGTTGTTCGTAGACATCTGAAATCGGTGTCGAAGCTTAAATCAGTTCAAACCTGAACTCAGCTCATTGTATTTTAAATCTCTCTTTTTATGTAAGTGACATTTCAGTCACTTGGCTGTTTAGTATTAATACATTTACTTTTGTCTTGCCTTGGAATTCAGAGATTTCTTGCTGTGGCTGAATCATTACTTGTGTTTTATGTTTATTTCTAAGTGTTGCTTATGTCTACTTTCTATTTTCTCGATAACTTAGTGAAGGTGGTACAGCAGTATATAAGTGTGGCTGGTGATCATGCAGAATGAGGATGCTAACTATTGTGAACTACGTTATTTAAACCTACTACTCTGTTGTGATGAACTTTTATCTGGAGACATTTAGGTTTATCACTAAATGACATTTTTTTCTTAATGCCTTGTACTGGAATATTTTGATTTAGATGAGATGTGGAGTGTGGAGAACAGAAAGCTGTTTATTTTTCTTGCATTAAGTACCAAAGTTCTTTATGGGAATTAAAAAATTTTTTTTCTATTTGTTTTCTCATGGAGATTGGGGATCAGGAATTCAAAGTAGGTATTTCTAGTATTCTGTAGCCCTTTTCTTTCCTGAAATGAAAGCATTTGTGAATGAGTTTTGGTTTCTTGGAGTTATAAAGATGTGTGTAAACTAGTAAACCATGTCTCATTCATGTGCTATGGAGATTTCTCGTACTTCAGGACAAAAATAATTTGGCTACTAACGAATTAGGGCTACCTGCCAGTGCCAACACATACTGTAGGTAAGGGGAACACTATAAAGAAAAGCTTCTGGCAGCAAATCCGTTGAAACTTTCATATGTGACAGTGTTTCTATTTCTGCTCTTCACATCTTTGAAAGAATGTGTTTTTTAGAAAAGAAAATGTTAAAAAACAGAAGATATACTCTTTCTTTAAAATGTATTACTAGCTTCATTTTTAATATTTCTCATTGTGGAGATGCCTAGATTTTCCTGTGTTCTATGCACACATGCCTCCGTCTTCATCTCAGTAAGTTCTGTGACATTGAAACCTAAGCATCAGATGCATTGAGAGTAGATGTAATATGAAGAAATGAAATTTACTGTAGAGGCCTCCCCCCAAAAAAGGTACACTCAAAACCTTATAAGATTTTTATATTGGAAGTTTAAGAGAGTTAGGTTAGTTGGGACACTGAGAAGCAATTTCATATAAGATGTGTCCTCTCCTTTAGGGCTTCAGGAACATTATTGAGAAAAGAATAGAAAGAGTTAACTTGCTTTGCTTGTTGATAGTTTTTTAATCTAGTAGTATAACAGGACACAGGCCCAAATTCTGTTTTCTTGGCATATTTTTAATCAAAATTTATTTTAAATGTAGTAAATCATTTACTTTATTACTGAATTTGGTTTTGTTTTTATATGAATTAAGATGATGACACCAAGGGGGTAGATTGTTTGAGAACTGATTGTGGAACTTCCACAGAAGATCTGTTAATTTGTCATTTTAAACTGTTTTTATCTAATAAAAGAGCATCCTAATGAAAAAAAAAAAAGCACAAAGATTGAAAGCGAACAATATGCCTTCATGTAAGAGAACACAAGATGAAAAAGTAAAGCTTTATTTATGCTATTAATTTTTCAGCCGACAGGATAAGTTCTAAACATTGACAAAGTTCTAAAACATTTTTATTCTAATTCTGGAGTCAAGGTATTACTTGTTTGCTTACATTTCTTCCTTTGGGTTATTTACTCTGAGCCAGAGTTTGTTGGGCAATAATTTACAAAGTCCAAAGACTTTTTAAAAACTCGTTTCTTGATGTCCTTTTGTTTCCACCCCCATTTAAAAATTTTGCTGTTGAGTTTCATAATATGTTTGAGAACAGTTTGCAGGAAGGTGTCAAAAAATTAATGTTAATACTTTATCTTTTTTTATCAGCGCTACAGGAGATCTATGTTGAAGATTTGTTAGGACAGTGTGTAGTGAAAGGAGTGAACTGGTAATCAAAGTTCAATTTTCTGATTCATTCACTAATTCAACTTTGATCTTGAATGAGTGATAACTGAATATCCAATATCAGATTCAGATTTTCATCTCCCCCATAGTATCATCAGGCTGTGAAGAAAACTTTTAATATGCAAAGTACCATCCAAGCAGAACACCTTGGAGTGGAAAAACAAAGATAAAAACAAATGTTCTTTCTGAGACAAGTACTCTGTTTCTCTCTAGTTCGAAACAGAATTTGGGAAACAGAGGAAAATGTATTGTTTTTAAAGCCCTAAGGACTGCGGGAGATAAATATGATAGTGTAATCTTTTCTTAAAATTTTAGCATTACTGGAAGAATAAAATGGATCTGATTTGACCTATAAATAGTTTTGGAATATTTAATGCTTTAAAAGGATTCTTCTAAAGAAAGAAATGAATATCCAAATGCTCCTGATATCAATTTAAGGAACAGAAGTGAAGAAGCAGAAGAAATAGACTTTCAAAAGTAAATTAAAAGATAATTGGGAGTCACTAACAGTTATGCAAATAACTTATTTTGAAGAATATGATAGACACATATACACATACAAAAGTTTGGAATTCAGGAGAAACTTTTTTGCTTATAGAATAAAGCAATTTTGAATAAATTGATTTTGAGCAAATTATACTAAATCATGATGAAGCTGTAGTTTTGGCGAGAAAATTTTGAAAGGAAGAATATATTTTGTAAAAGTACAAAGCCCATTCCCGCTTTCTCATTTGCAGCATAGAATCTTATGACATGAGCAATAAGGACATATAATAATATCCTAGCTTTAAAAATTGAAAGGTCATATTTTAGTTCATATTTAATGGAAAATTTGCATTCAAGAGGTTGGCTAAATCAAGATATGCTTGAGTAATATTTGAGGATATTTGAGATTTCTGGTTGAGATTAGAAATTTAAGTGCTAAAACATTGACACACATATAAAATGACAGTTTCTTAGTGGATTTTTAGTATTTCTCCTAAAGCATAGAATAATTTCCTCTTTTTTTGGTAGATATTTACATTTTTCAGTATCTTCAATGATTTGCTTTTGGAAGTTTAACAGAATAGAAACTGTTATTAGCTGGGTATAAGTTCTCAAGATCCAGTTCTTCTGTACATAATGAAAAGAAATTTGAGGTCTTAGTGTATGCATCTATAACATTTGAAGATGGGTTGGGCAATCTCTAAAATCTCTTTAACTCCTCTAACATCTCATTGCTTTGAAAGAAATACATTTGAAAGATTCCTAGTGCCTTAGTTACTCTAGTGATCAGAATTCTTGCATTTCTGGATCTACTTGGGGACAGACTATCTCATTCAACCAGCCTTTAACATGTGGAATCACTTCTCAATTTCCCTGTCAATAGAGCGATATTGTGCAGGAAAATGTAACCATAGTATATTTTAGGAATTCTAAATCTAAGTAGTATGTATAATTCTTACTCAGTATTAAGTACTCAAATATGCTTTGTACTAGTTTGAATCTAAATGTTTCAAAAAAGATTCACAGTCTAGATGTTTGAAACTCTTAGGTGCATCAGATTCCTAGCCTCAACTTTTACAAGTATTGTAAAAATATATATATATGTATTATATATAAATTGTTAAACAAGGCACTGAGGGGGGATATGAAAAGCAGGAGAGTGGCATTTTAAGTCAAAAGCTGAAAGTCTATTTACAAAAATTAGATAAAATAAGAAAATGAAGACTAGACAGTAGAGCATTAGAACAACGGTGGGGGATGGCAGATAGCTCTGGACAGTGTATGTCTTTATATGAATAAATAAAACATTGGCCTGAAAAGTGGCAAGATCAACTAAGATTGCAAACAGGTAATCCAAAGAAAAATTTTAAGTGGTTCTCAAAATAAATTAGACAACTATTAGTATTAGCATCAGGCCAGTCAACCTAATATGCGTTAGTAGTTGGCAATGTCAGGAAAAATGTTAAACAGTAGGAAGCAAGAAGTAGAGGAACACCAATGAAAGATGCATTAAAAACCTATATAATCTGAGAGGGGCAAGCATCATATATTGCTAACATCTTATGTTTGGCAGATTTTTGCTTTTCTAAAAACACAGTATTTTTGGGAGAAAGTCAGTTATTCTTGCCTGGAGAATCTCATGGGCAGAAGAGCCTGGAGAGCTGCAGTGCATGGGGTTGCAAAAGAGCCGGACACAACTGAAGTGACTAAACAACAAAATACTATCAGTTACATAATCTTTGACTACATACCCAATGACCTTCTGTGTTATCTACATTTTGAAAATATGACTGTGGTATCAGGAAGTCTTTGTACAAATGAGTTGTAAATTTCAAATATAGATTTATATATTTGAGATAACATAGGTATTAAGTATATGTTAAAATTAATTATTTGTTTAATAATTTGATGGTGGATTTTTAAAATTCTATTCCTGCCAGTTCAATTTAGGAATAAGGAATAGATTTTATTCTCTTATGCTTCTGGAACAGGTATAAATGATGTTTAAAAAATTTAAAAAAGCAGAAAAGGACCGTATTGAACCAGAATTGCATTTAGAGGGAGGGAAATGTGCAAATTTCCTACTGTTAAACAAGAAAGAAAATCTGGAAGTTATCCCAGTTGGGCAACTTACTGCTAATATATTTTATAATCCAGCATTTAGTGATATACAAAGTTGGCATATGTTCCTAGAGTTTCTAAATCAAGAATTAAAACTTTATGATGTATAAGTCACTTACATTTTTTGGGTTTCAGCCATACATCTATAAAATGGGCTTTAAAATGAGTATAAAATTATTTATCCTCTGATGCTAATGAGGCATCTTAAACTTATGAAAATTTATAAAAATATTTGGATATCTCTGAATGCAAGCCATTGTATTCAAACTTAAAAACTAGGTTTAATTCTGGACAATATAAAATGGTCAGAACGTCAAGGAAAAGTGTATATTTTTGTTTTATATTTGAAAATTATTTTAGCATATAAAATAAGTGTAAGAAATTTATTGACTTATTTTTAAAAATTTATAATTAAGACAAGTATAATGGTTTTATGTGTACTTATGATTATTGATCCCAGGTAACTTGTACCTAAATAGCAGCAATATAGCTATAGTTTCCCCTGACTGCTTACTGCTAGTTATGAAATATCCTAAGAGCATATCTCTTCCCATTTTATGTGTAGGAAATCTGATACATCAAAAGTTTTTTTTTTTTTCATGAAATCTGTATAACAAGTATTTAAGGAATGAATTTTCTGATTAAACATATTCCTATGCCTTAACCTATGCAAATTAAAATNGTTTTTGCTTTTGTTTGCATATCTCTTCCCATTTTATGTGTAGGAAATCTGATACATCAAAAGTTTTTTTTTTTTTCATGAAATCTGTATAACAAGTATTTAAGGAATGAATTTTCTGATTAAACATATTCCTATGCCTTAACCTATGCAAATTAAAATTCATTTATTGGTGTAAAATCATATAAACAATTCTATAGAACAAATTATTGGACAACAAAAAATGATTTTCTGTTAAGGTAAAAAGGTCACACACTATTGATTTTTAAATTATTATGTATACACATATTTTCAAAATTAGAAAATTTTCAATAACTTGAGGAAACTTGCTTATGCAAATCATAGATTTTCATAGTAAAAATAGCATGACTCATTTTGTATTAGCTACCTGTTCCTTTAGACCAGAGGTAAAGCTTGGGAAAATTTATAGATTTCTCTTTATGGGCAGCTGTATAATATGCAAACAAAAACACCCCAGAAACAGAACCCTTATTTTTGATATAAAATTGTTTTCCACTGATATAATCTGTTGAAAGCCAGAAGCCATCCAAAGTGCTGATACCAATTTAAGAAGATGATCTTTTGCCTTAATTATACATCTGGGAAATATTAGCTGAACATTTTGTGGAGAACAGTGAATACCTTATTTGCCAGTTGTCTAAAATGCTGCTAATGATCGACGTAGTGCCAGTGTTTTGATGGCTCAAACCTAGGCTGAATATGAATACAAAGAACACAGTTGGGGGAAAAAAAGCACACATTTTATACAAAACAGATTTCAACCATCTGCTTGGCACTTAAGTTTGTGACTATAGGCGATATATGAAAGAGACCACTGTCCACGTTATGAATGCTATCACTTTTATTGGTACCTTAGAAAAACCATAGGGTTTTGCAAGCGTATATAACCCAATGATTTTCTTCAGCTAAAGAATGAAAGCAAGGTCCTCGGCCAAAATTTTGTTCTCTCCATAATCTCTTCTATGTCAGTCGTCTTTTCCTAGCAAAGTGGGTTTTGCTCAAGTAGGTCTTTAGGGTTAAAATATACCAGACAGCCCTATGCAAGTGGCCCTTAGGAGAAGAACCCCAGATGGTTATGAGATAAAATACTGTTTGCTTTAGGAATAGGTTATATTCCTGAGTCTGTTGCCTGAATACTGTGGTGCATGTCAAATCAACATGGAAGTTAATGGTCCAGAAGCACTTCTGATTTTAATGCTTTCCCATTTGTTCTGAATTTATAGTATTAAATCAGGCCAGTGCTATTTCGTCACTAGTTCAGTCAGGGAAAATCATACTACCGACAACAGACTATAAGCAAAATCTAATTGTTTGACCCATTTCATTTACTTTAAAGGTATAGGAGAAATTCTCACTAAAATGATATTGGTGAATATTATATACTAGGAGTTTATAGATTTCTAGAGTTGCAGGCAAGAGATGTTATTGTCTGGTACTTAGGATGTAGTAAGCAAAAAATGAATTTTTGACAAGTCATTTGACCTACTGTATTTTCCTTATCTGAAGCATGTTTTGTATTGTAAACATATGGAAAATTGAGTTCGTAGAATGTGTTAGCTTACTAATTTGTCTACACTGTATGAATTAGCATAGATATATTGAGACCTTTTTAGCTTTTGTGGAAGAAATACGTAATTTAGTGAAAAGTATAAAGAAATGTTCTCAGAATCTGTCTGCACCTGTGCTTTCCAATATGGTAGCCACTAGCCACGTGCTACCATTGAGCACTTGGTATGGGGCTGATCTGAATTGAGATTTGCTGTAAGTACAAGATACACACTGGAGTTTTGAAGACTTGGTTTGAATGAAAGGATGTAAAATACCCTACTAAGATTTCTTAAATATGATTATGTATTGAAATGATAGCACTTGAATATGTTGGCTTAAATAAAATGATTAAAGTCTTTTCACCTGTTTCTTTTTTACTTTTTTAGTGTGGCAACTTGAAAATTTCAAATTAAATATGCAGCTCATATTTGTAGCTTACATTATGTTCCTATTGAAAGATGCTATTTTATGCCTTTCTGTGGAGGGAGGGAAATTAAAGCGTCTACCTTTGTCTAGATTCTAGTAGTTAACAGCTCAGAAGTGTGGCAGTGCATCAGANAAAATTTCAAATTAAATATGCAGCTCATATTTGTAGCTTACATTATGTTCCTATTGAAAGATGCTATTTTATGCCTTTCTGTGGAGGGAGGGAAATTAAAGCGTCTACCTTTGTCTAGATTCTAGTAGTTAACAGCTCAGAAGTGTGGCAGTGCATCAGAAAGATTTAAGTTTTTATTAACAGTCTTCCTTCTTAGCTTTCTTCTACAAGAAGGTGAAATTTTATCACTTAAAAAAAACCCTAATAGTAACACTGACTTTCATAGATGCTTTTATCATTTACCCAGTGAATATTGTCAGTTTCTCCAAACTTCTATGGAGTTACAATGGAAAAGAAGATGTTTGCCTAGGAATTGTTTGGATTATTTTGGAGATTATATGTTTGAAAGGTACAATTTTATTTACTTTTATGAAACACAGTATGTCTATAATTTCTTCACTGGATATAAGGAAGTTGGTGGTAAGTAGGAATATCTTCTCTTTTTGCATCCAAGCTAATACTTCACACAGTTTCTAAACTTGACCCTCAAGATGTTATCCAAGCTCTTTATCTAGAAAGATAACAGTAACATTCAGTGTGTGCCCAGACTGCCTCACAAAAATCTTATCTCCATTTCATGAATGAAGAAGATGAAACAGAGAGAGTTGCCTAATTTATCACAGGTAATAAGTGGCAGAACTGGGGTACCAACTGAAACAGTCCAGCTCCAAAGACCTCACTTTCAACCAAGAAAGTGTAGTACTAATCTTGATAATAAACCACTTCAATAACTTTATAATTATCATTTATTTTACTGTTAGAAATGTCTTTATTCATTGAACAAATGTATTTCATGTACCTATTTTGCCAGGAGTCATTTTAGTTGCTGAGTAACTCACAAAATTGCAGACACTGTAAATAAATTACATATAATGATTGTGATATAGACTTCTAATTTCTCCTCTTGGGATGAATTCATTCATGGCACAAAGTGCTAGGTGGTGAAATCCAGACATCTGGACAATTAAATAAGGGGTTTCTTGGTAAAGGTTCCCTGGAACTATTTTTGAGAGATACCAATTTTCAGTGCACATTATAGAGGGAAATTCCTTACTTTGAGAAGTGTAACCATATAAAATTTCTCAAATATCTCTTTCTCAAATCCTTTACAGTGAACTACATACTGCATATGTCTTTATGGACAGGCAGTGCCTTCATTCAGAAAGTATATCTGATTAGTTTTTGCTATCTTAATTGGGCAACAAGCTTCTTTACTGTAATTTTTAAGTATGTCAATGTTTACATCTTATATGGAAATTTGTGATGAATTGGTAAATAGTTAATATGATATTGCTTCTTTGATCTAACTTGTAGCTATGACCTATACTGTTTTATTGGGTAGCAGGCAGAAGTATTGGTAATTTTGAGTAGAAAACTCAACCAGGTATGTGACAGGTAAAAATATTACAAATTCCTGGGAATAACAAGGCATTTGGAATGGAGGTGAACCTTGTGGTTTTACTACACAGATTTTCCAGTTTCACTATTAAATTTATATATGATAATATAGACATGAGTTGTTCCATGGATCTCTGTTTTATGTGTTGGATCTTTTAAGTGTTTTTTCCATCTGTAGACATGGCTGTGGTTTCTGGTGCTCTCTGATTTCTCAGTACTTATAGCTCTAGTTCCTGGTAGACCTTGGAATTAGACTGCTAGAATTTATTCTACAACTTCACCACTTATTAGCTAATGTGACTTTTGCAAATGACATAAACTCCCCTTGCCTTAATTTCTTTATTTTTTCTTAATTTCTTTATCTGTGAAATGGAGATTATAATAATTCCACCATTTAGGTCATTTTGCTGCTTAAATATTAAAGAAAACATATGTAATTTGGTTTGCTCAAGTAATGACTATTATTTCTTCAAACAAATTTTAATCGTATAGAAGTAATTCTAAGAATATTTCAAATAACATGGTTAATGACATCAGATAGCATACTAAAACATAAATATTAAGTACTTAGTAAATAATTCTGAAGCCAGTGGTTTGTATAGGATTCATTAGAACTTCAGATACTTCCTAAATGGATTAAAATGTTAAAAAATAAAATATTCACATCATAGAATAGATATATTTTACATATCAAATACAGTTTATATAGAATGTATTATACACATTTTATACAGTTATATATAATGCATGTATTATGCACAGTATATATATATATTTTATAAAGTATGTGTAGATGTATAGACACAAGAAAATTATTTCTAAAATCTTGTCTAAGAATAGCTCTGTCTTTCCTAACAGTTATGAGGTTTATGGTTATCACATTCTGATAAGAATAAAAGCTTACCATTTAATCAGTAATCTCAATTGTTTTAGGGGACCTTGATGTCTAAGGGAGTAATTTATGAATTCGTAAATTGTCTTCAATAGAAATACTGCAGAAGATTCATAAGGCATTCTTCACATTGCCATTTTTAGTAGAGACTGGATAAGAGAAAGAATGTTGAATGATAACTAACTTAAGTGAAGGAAGGCATTTCTATAAGTAGCTAAACTAATGTTTGCCAGGTATGTAGATTTCCTGGTGAAAGGATACTGGCAGAGATCTAAGAAAAGGCTAACATGTCCCTTAAACTATCTCCTTTAAATAACAGTTTTTACATCCAGGCTGTTGCTAAGAGATGAGGAACAATCACTTCTTGACTGAGTTGTATTCTTGCCTATATTGAGGGCACTCCCACCTCTGTCCTTAAATTGACTCTAGATTTAAGACTACATAGAGAAAAAGCAAGAAGTTTCCTCAGGAAACATTTTTTGGATCTGCTCAAGTACCTTCAGAGTATCATATTGAGATCATAGAGTTTGGTATAGTACACCATTAGTGGCTATGTTCACTTGAAGCATGTTAAGGCTGTCTGTTATTTATTGTCCACTGTGATAACTGTTTGTTTGCACATTTTGAACAATCCGGCATCTCATTGGGCCCTCTGCGTTGAACTCACTTTAAAAATTACCCCAAATTATAAATGAAATAAATTAACAGTTGATTTTATATGCTTTCATATGATTTAGTTGTACATCTACATTTAGAATGATGTAGACACAGAAACATTCCCGTCTTGATTTATTCATTTTAAAATATTTGGTGAATATTTAATATGTGAATAATTTGGCAGCATGAAAGTACACACCAATGTGAATAAATGAATGAGCAGAAGTGGCAAGAGCAGGAATAAAAAGCAGTCTACAGTTTATTACTTTATCGATACAAGAGTATCATTTAAAAGCACTGAGTTTTCTTTTTTCCTTTGAAAGCTAAAGTATTTCCCAAACTGATGGTTTTTGTGTAGATATAACTGTTTTAAAGCTGCTGTTTATGACAACATCTAGACACTTATAGATTATGATGTCAAATCTAACTCATAAAAGCTGGAAAATTTTTGATTTTACAAATCTTTTTGAAAATTTCTTGCAACCAAAAATAAACTGATAATAAAAAAATCACAATTATTAAGAGATACAGAATTCTTCTTAATATTTTCCTTTACTTCAGAAAATTCCAAATATGCAAAAAATTTGAATGTGTTGCACAGTGAACATTCACATTCTTTCACCCTAATTATTAACTTCTGGCCCCTTTGCTTTTTTTTTTCTTTTTTGAAAATAAAGTAAATTGCAGGCTAATAGTGGTAAGAACAAGTGTATTTTTCTACATAACGGCAATAACAGAACATCCAAGAAATATTATTAATATAGTAATATTATTTGATATGGCAATATTTTCTAATTGTCTCAATAATGCTGTTTTAAAGCTTTTTTTCTCTTTAAATCCAGGATCAAGTCAAGCATCAGTTATTGCCTTTACTTGCCATATCTCTCTCGGTGCCTTTTAATTGTAAATAATACCCTGCTATCTTTTGTCTTGACATTATTTTAATCTCATATAGTTATTTCACAATCAGAATGTGTCTAGTTGTGTCCTAATGATTAGATTCAGATTACATACAAATTTTAAAGATAAGTATTAACTCCATTGTCTTTTAAAAAATCAGACAAGATAGTAATTAGATGAAGTTCATATTCTCTGTACCAAATTCATGGAGACTTTTTTTTTTCTTGGCTTAGATTTTAAGAGATACCTTCTATCATCAGAAAGCTATCCAAGCCACCATGATTTGTCTTGTAGAGAGTTTGGTGTTTGTTGATACTAGTTGAGAAAATAGGACCTCCTTAATCCAAGAAACCATGACAGTCTACTCTGAAGATGCCCATAAATACCCAAATTTTTTCAGGTAATAATTTAAAAATATTGATTACAAATCTGTGTAATAGCACTATAAAAGTATATTTTGTTAGCCTGTAATTTATAACCACAGTGTTCCCTCTTTATGAAAATAATGCTAGAAGTCAAAACAAATTCAGGTCTTTTCCTCATTCTTCCTTCATTCACCATTCCCATATCTTGAAAATCAGAAATAATCTTTAAAAAGTTTCTAACATTTTGTAAAAGTTTGTAAACTAGGCTGTTTTATTCCCGAGCCACACTAATGACCTATATAACTGCCTAGGTCTGGAATATTCTACCATTCTTCAACTTCACTTCTCACTCCTCAAAAAGGCTCTAACACACAGACTAGAATTAATGCCCCATAACATGTACTTTCTTCTCCACTCACAATGTGAATTTTAAATTTTGGAAGAAATTGAGAGATAAGTATGAACTTCTTTTGTTTAAATCTACTACTTAATAAATAGTTTAAGATTATGGAATAGAGATCTTTTTGTTAACAATACTCTAGCTGCTTTATGACATGAAACAGTTATTCAAACAGAGTGTTTAAGAATTTGAAAATCACTATTTAGAGGTTGCATCCTATTTAGACACTTGGCTCCTTGGAAGAATAGCCATGTCAAATCTAGACAGTGTTTTAAAAAACAGAGATATCACTTTGCCAACAGAGCTCCACCTAGTCAAAGCTGTGGTTTTTCCAGTGGTCATGTTTGAATGTGAGAGCTGGACCATAAAGAGCACTGAGCACTGAAGNTATATTTTACATATCAAATACAGTTTATATAGAATGTATTATACACATTTTATACAGTTATATATAATGCATGTATTATGCACAGTATATATATATATTTTATAAAGTATGTGTAGATGTATAGACACAAGAAAATTATTTCTAAAATCTTGTCTAAGAATAGCTCTGTCTTTCCTAACAGTTATGAGGTTTATGGTTATCACATTCTGATAAGAATAAAAGCTTACCATTTAATCAGTAATCTCAATTGTTTTAGGGGACCTTGATGTCTAAGGGAGTAATTTATGAATTCGTAAATTGTCTTCAATAGAAATACTGCAGAAGATTCATAAGGCATTCTTCACATTGCCATTTTTAGTAGAGACTGGATAAGAGAAAGAATGTTGAATGATAACTAACTTAAGTGAAGGAAGGCATTTCTATAAGTAGCTAAACTAATGTTTGCCAGGTATGTAGATTTCCTGGTGAAAGGATACTGGCAGAGATCTAAGAAAAGGCTAACATGTCCCTTAAACTATCTCCTTTAAATAACAGTTTTTACATCCAGGCTGTTGCTAAGAGATGAGGAACAATCACTTCTTGACTGAGTTGTATTCTTGCCTATATTGAGGGCACTCCCACCTCTGTCCTTAAATTGACTCTAGATTTAAGACTACATAGAGAAAAAGCAAGAAGTTTCCTCAGGAAACATTTTTTGGATCTGCTCAAGTACCTTCAGAGTATCATATTGAGATCATAGAGTTTGGTATAGTACACCATTAGTGGCTATGTTCACTTGAAGCATGTTAAGGCTGTCTGTTATTTATTGTCCACTGTGATAACTGTTTGTTTGCACATTTTGAACAATCCGGCATCTCATTGGGCCCTCTGCGTTGAACTCACTTTAAAAATTACCCCAAATTATAAATGAAATAAATTAACAGTTGATTTTATATGCTTTCATATGATTTAGTTGTACATCTACATTTAGAATGATGTAGACACAGAAACATTCCCGTCTTGATTTATTCATTTTAAAATATTTGGTGAATATTTAATATGTGAATAATTTGGCAGCATGAAAGTACACACCAATGTGAATAAATGAATGAGCAGAAGTGGCAAGAGCAGGAATAAAAAGCAGTCTACAGTTTATTACTTTATCGATACAAGAGTATCATTTAAAAGCACTGAGTTTTCTTTTTTCCTTTGAAAGCTAAAGTATTTCCCAAACTGATGGTTTTTGTGTAGATATAACTGTTTTAAAGCTGCTGTTTATGACAACATCTAGACACTTATAGATTATGATGTCAAATCTAACTCATAAAAGCTGGAAAATTTTTGATTTTACAAATCTTTTTGAAAATTTCTTGCAACCAAAAATAAACTGATAATAAAAAAATCACAATTATTAAGAGATACAGAATTCTTCTTAATATTTTCCTTTACTTCAGAAAATTCCAAATATGCAAAAAATTTGAATGTGTTGCACAGTGAACATTCACATTCTTTCACCCTAATTATTAACTTCTGGCCCCTTTGCTTTTTTTTTTCTTTTTTGAAAATAAAGTAAATTGCAGGCTAATAGTGGTAAGAACAAGTGTATTTTTCTACATAACGGCAATAACAGAACATCCAAGAAATATTATTAATATAGTAATATTATTTGATATGGCAATATTTTCTAATTGTCTCAATAATGCTGTTTTAAAGCTTTTTTTCTCTTTAAATCCAGGATCAAGTCAAGCATCAGTTATTGCCTTTACTTGCCATATCTCTCTCGGTGCCTTTTAATTGTAAATAATACCCTGCTATCTTTTGTCTTGACATTATTTTAATCTCATATAGTTATTTCACAATCAGAATGTGTCTAGTTGTGTCCTAATGATTAGATTCAGATTACATACAAATTTTAAAGATAAGTATTAACTCCATTGTCTTTTAAAAAATCAGACAAGATAGTAATTAGATGAAGTTCATATTCTCTGTACCAAATTCATGGAGACTTTTTTTTTTCTTGGCTTAGATTTTAAGAGATACCTTCTATCATCAGAAAGCTATCCAAGCCACCATGATTTGTCTTGTAGAGAGTTTGGTGTTTGTTGATACTAGTTGAGAAAATAGGACCTCCTTAATCCAAGAAACCATGACAGTCTACTCTGAAGATGCCCATAAATACCCAAATTTTTTCAGGTAATAATTTAAAAATATTGATTACAAATCTGTGTAATAGCACTATAAAAGTATATTTTGTTAGCCTGTAATTTATAACCACAGTGTTCCCTCTTTATGAAAATAATGCTAGAAGTCAAAACAAATTCAGGTCTTTTCCTCATTCTTCCTTCATTCACCATTCCCATATCTTGAAAATCAGAAATAATCTTTAAAAAGTTTCTAACATTTTGTAAAAGTTTGTAAACTAGGCTGTTTTATTCCCGAGCCACACTAATGACCTATATAACTGCCTAGGTCTGGAATATTCTACCATTCTTCAACTTCACTTCTCACTCCTCAAAAAGGCTCTAACACACAGACTAGAATTAATGCCCCATAACATGTACTTTCTTCTCCACTCACAATGTGAATTTTAAATTTTGGAAGAAATTGAGAGATAAGTATGAACTTCTTTTGTTTAAATCTACTACTTAATAAATAGTTTAAGATTATGGAATAGAGATCTTTTTGTTAACAATACTCTAGCTGCTTTATGACATGAAACAGTTATTCAAACAGAGTGTTTAAGAATTTGAAAATCACTATTTAGAGGTTGCATCCTATTTAGACACTTGGCTCCTTGGAAGAATAGCCATGTCAAATCTAGACAGTGTTTTAAAAAACAGAGATATCACTTTGCCAACAGAGCTCCACCTAGTCAAAGCTGTGGTTTTTCCAGTGGTCATGTTTGAATGTGAGAGCTGGACCATAAAGAGCACTGAGCACTGAAGAACTGATGCTAAATTTTGAACTATGCTGTTGGAGAAGACTCTTGAGAGTCCCTTGGACTGCAATGGTATTAAACCAGTCAATCCTAAAGGAAATCAACCCTGAATATTCATTGGAAGGACTTGATATGAAGCGCCTACTCATTGGAAAAGACCCTGATGCTGGGAAGAATTGAGGGCAGGAGGAGAAGGGGGCAACAGAGGATGAGATGATTGGATGGCATCACTGACTCAGTGGATATAAGTTTGAGCAAAACTCAGGGAGATAATGATGGACAGAGAAGCCTGCTGTGCTGCAATCCATGGAGTTGCAAAGAGTTGGACATAACTTAGCAACTGAACAACAACAACAAGAGCTCGAGTAACAGCAGCACAAGCTGTAGACTCAGATGCCTGTGTTCAGATCCTGGCTGTTTATTTCACTGACTGTGTGATATGTAGCTAGTACTTAACCTCTCTGAATCTCATTTTCCTATTATGTAAAAAAAAAATACTGTTAAGTAATTGAATAAAAAGTGCTTTAATTGGACCTAGAATAGCAAACATTGAATATATGTTAGCTGTTATTATTGATGGCAAATTGTTGATATGTACTTCCTGAATGGTACTTGAGAGAACAGATTTTTTAAGCAACAGTAAAATACACATTCCTTCACGAAATATTTATTAAACCCTATGTATATACTAGACAGTTCTGGGTTTGGAGATTTACTGATGGACTGGGCATATATGACTCTTGTCCTCATCAAACTTACAGTCTGATAGGGAGACAGGCTTCAAGCAGTTGCAATAAATAAAGGTAAACATTGTGAGTGGAGAAGAAAGTACATGTTATGGGGCATTAATTCTGGTCTGTGTGTTAGAGCCTTTTTGAGGAATGAGAAGTGAAGCTGAAGAATGGTAGAATATTCCAGACCTAGGCAGTTATATAGGTCATTAGTGTGGCTCTGGAATAAGACAGCCTAGTTCATAAACCTGGTTCAGTCTTAAGCAAAATATATACCCTTGGGTCAGTTGTTTAGCCTGCCTGTGCCTGCCTCAGTTTCTTCCTTTGTTGAGTGAACCTAGGAACAATACCTACTTCATAGAGGTGTTCTGAAGATTAACAGTGATGATTCAAGGACAACTCAGAACTGTCATTTTGACATTGCAAGTACCCAATAAATGTTGGCTTATATTAATTGTCACAGGATTCAGTTTATATTAAGTCCTGATGACACTAGTATATCAACTGAAATGCTTGAAATTACTCCTTGTGAGGGACTGCACCAGGATCCCATGTTGCTGATTTCTTTCAGTTTTTATTATCTTTCCCGTATAAATAGTTACAGAGCTTTATTTTGTAGGTTTATAGTAGTCTGATTCTCAAAACATGTCAGAATATCAAGCCGAACATATTTATATTTGTCCTTGTTGTATTGGTAAAAATGGCATTTTGTGAGGGCAAAAAATAACCTAGTCAAATTACTGCTGTCAGGTAAATTTTAAATGGGTTTGAATGAATTAAAAATGAAGCCTTCTACTAGTGTTCTTGGAAAGTTTATGGAACAAAGTAGGCTTTACCAGTGTGAACAACTTAGCTGTTTTCTCTGCAGGTTGCCCTCTCCCCACATGCCTCAGTAACATAGTTACATTTATTGGTTGTTTACTTACTTTTAATGCCCTTCATTCCACTAAGGTTTTTGAGGGGTGAGAAACAGAGTTCCAGAATGGATGGTTTGAATTGAAAAGAGACTTTGTGTGGTTAGAATGAGGATGAGTGGAGAAATTGTAGGGAAGTTTTGGTTGTGAACAGCCTTTTGATTGTTGTTTTTTATTAAATGGAAATGCTAAAGAATGATTTAATCTTATGAAACTGTTATTATTCTCTGCTAATTGATGGGGTCTGATAAACTTCAGTGCTTTTTTTTTTAATTGTAGAATTTCTAAATGTAACATTTTTAGTTGCTTCAGTATAAGCTGTTATGTTAGGGCTCAAAACAATTGTATTTCTAAAAATTGTTTTCAAAGGTATATATCCTCAGGTGAAAACAGGTTCATACAAATTTTAAAAAATGTGCAAATATAGTTATCATGACATATGCTATTTAATTATATTCTCTGTTGTGACCTTAGTGTGATCAGTTGGATTCCCTGTTTTTGGAAAAAATTTTTTTCTTTCACAATGTTCTTTAATTTCACTTTTTATATATTGGTTATTCATTGGAAAATGCTGCATCCATGACCTGTGAACTTTGACTCATACTTTGAAGACCCCTTAATTATTTAATTGGCTACTCAGCATAATTCAGCTCACAATAAAAAATTTGAACTTTTTTTTAATTAAGGAAAGAGTGTTAAGGGTAGGAGATGTAGGAGCAGCATTTATTACTTTAACATTTTTCACTGATATATTTGCTTCTGACCTTTTTAATTTCATTTATATCATGTCATATGTAACTTTCCTTGTAACATAATTTTATATAATTTTTGTAAGATTTTGTATTAGTTTGTTGATTTTACAAATTTTCAGGTGAGAGTAATCCATATTTTGAGGAAAATGTGCCACAGTATCTAAAGAGCTGCACTCTGGAGGGTTGTATGAAATTCTCTGTTGTTTCATTTTGAATTTCTGCAGTACATCTCTTGGAAATACATTTTTCATGTTAAGATTTTCTACATTTATTTTTTAGAAAGCAGATTCAAAAAATATCAGAAAACTCAGTCAGTTCTAATTTTGATTAAATATTTTCATAATTGCACTTATTTACATAAATGAGTAATAACTAAGTGATAATGAATAGGCTATTTAATGTAGTAGTGGGTAATAGAAATTAAGACATTTATATGATGACAATTTTCTTTGGAGTTTCTGATTTTTAAGTGTCCAAACTTTTACTTGTTGGTTCTTGCTTACAACTTTTATTAGGTACAAGACCTGGGATGCTTAAAGATCATTGTCAGAAGGATAGCCACATTTTTTTCACTGAAATTCAGGCAAAGGAAAAGGTTGTTTTACTGTATCCAGCCTTCCTTATTTATCAATGACTATTTTGCATATGGAATAAATATTGAAAAATCAAAGGAAAGTGTTTATATTGCTTTATAAAATACATTTATGTTTTACCTGTGTTGACTTAGAGATAAACAAAAATGCAGCAACATATTTTTAAGAAGTTTATAAATTCAGATGTCTAATAAGTTTTACGCATCTTCCCAGTGTCAGTTGGAGAGCTTTAATATTAAAAAATTCTATTTCAGTTGAAATGGCTGATCAGTTCCCATAAAATTCCTTGGCCACACGTAAGTACTGAGCTCCATGAAAATCCACATATCTGCTCAAAAAGGCCTCTGCTAATAGATATTGAATCTCTGAGATATTGAATCTCAGTTTTCTTGGCTGCTAGGACTCACCGCAGCTTGGCCGTGTGTTTCCCTGGTGCTCGGCCCTACTCAGACTTCTTGGCCTTTCACTCAGTATTTTCCTGGACTGATCTGGCTTCTCTTCAGGTTTTCTTATTTCTCCCAAGAATCATTCTCCAGCCCAGTGTCCTTCCTCTTTAACTCAATGGATTTTCACTGGGGAGCTCCATGGCTGTTCCTGGTTCCATCCTCTCCAGCTGCTTCTTGATGCTCTGGTTATTTTGCAGTGCATTCCATAGCCATCTAATAGACACTGAATCTTTGAGATTCTGGAAAATGTCACAACCTTTTGGAGACAAATTTCAAGGTGAGCTTCTTTGTGAAATCAAGTGAAATTGAACAGAGGCACTGTTTTGCCTGTTTGTCAAAGATAGATTTTTACATTATAGTTTTCTTTCTTTGCAACAAAATACAGATGATAAAACTTGTTACTAAACAATGATAGAGAGTGATTTGTAGGTACTAAATTGCCTATGAGTTAAAATGGGAAACTTAAAATAACTCTTTGTTAGTGGTCATCATCATTAAACAGGTGAAGTATTTTCCACTACTTAGGAAAAGCACACTGTCTCACATCTTAAGTTTTATAGCTGTACTGGTATATAGGTATACATGTATGCGTGCCCCAAAAGTAAGAGAGCCAGATCAAGGGTTAGCAGAAGACAGAGAGAGAGAGGGAGGTGGGGACTAGGAGACAAAGAAAGCAATGAAAAATGAGAGGGAGTGCCTTTTGTAAAATACCATGAATTCTTCACTGAAGTGATATACTTCCAGTGGAAAGAATAACCCTGCTTTCTCTCACATGTAGAAGTCATCTTAGAATTAAGAGCCACAACAAAGAGGTTATACAGCTTATTTTAGGTGAATTTGATTACTTGATATAATGGTGAGGGACAATGAAAAAGGACTTTGCTAATAAAAATTTTTGAGATAGTTGATACATGTAATCCAGACCACTGTTCTTTTGGAAAAAAGAAAAGCAAGAAATGTCCAGTTTTAAAAAATCAGGTTCTCAAATTAATTAGGACTAATTTTATTTTTATTTGTAGAGCTAGGTCCTTTGTTTCTTCTTCATTTTTGTATTAAAGATAATAGAGAAGAATCATGGGGTCCTTCATGGCATGTAACAAGAAATTCTTTATCCTGTTGCTGAATGCATATCCATGTTAAGTCTCTTGGAAGCATGCTTCTTGACATATCCTTCTCTTCTGAAGTTGGTGAACCTTCCAGTCTAAGTTTTTGAGAATTGTGCTTCTGATATGCAGATTCCGTGGGCAGCCTTATCTATTCTATTCTCTTTCACACCGTTTCTTTCTTTCTTTCTTTCTTTTTTTTTTAATCACTCAGATCTGTCACCAAAATATACTTCTTTTGATAGGACAGAAATGGATGTGGTAATGTTTCTGTTGGATCAATTAACTGGAATAACGGGCTAATTACAGCTCAAGCAGGCAGGATTTCTCTGCTCTTGTCTTGTCCTAGCAAGGATTTGAAGCAACAGAATAGTTTTGCAGCTCAGTTACAACTCAAGCAGAACATATTTAAAAAAAAAAATTTTTTTTTAACTATTATTAAATAGACAGTGGATAGTACACTCCTGAGATATGGGAGCAGGCCAACCCCAAAGGGGAGGCCATGATCCCTCTTGGCTTCCCCTTTTTACACTTCCTGTTTCCTTGTGGTTCTGCCCTGTACAAAATAGGGCTTGTGCCCACCACCAATCAGGAAAGAGAATCCAAATTGGTGTATGCTCAAGGCCAATCAGGAAAGGGGGCATTTCTGGGCATATGCAAAATAGGGCTTTTTCGTATTCATCTAGGTGGGTGTAAACCAAGACTTTTAACTGACAATTGCAAGTTACCAGGATCTATTGTGCATGTCTTTCCCATAATTCAGTCTCATTATCAGATAGATGTAGGTAATATTTATGAACTCTTAAAGGGCTCCTGGCTGCCTAAATTTCCTTGAGGACACAGCTGAGCCTTAAGGGAATATGTGCTAGAGTTGGAGAAAAACTTGTGGTTAGTTTGATCCATTGTGTGCCTAGGGCACATGGAACAGGAGTTGAAAAAGTCTCTCTGGTTATTTTTCTAGCCTATCTGTACGCTCTCCAGGGTGTGTCTGTGGTGGGCTTTAGAGATCAGTTCATGTTCTTTTCCTCTAGGCCACCCCTCATTGCTCATGCCTAAATTCCTACCTAACACCTTGAAATGAAGTACTATAGAAAAAAGCATAGAATTTTGAATAGACTGAACATAATCTAAAAATTAAGTTGTCCACATGGGGATATTGATCAAAAGTAGATTAAACCTATGTTAATTGAGAATGTTTTATATCTTTAGAGTATTTACTTTTCCCATATAGATGACTCTTTGCCTGAAAAACAGCTTATTTTTTTCCTCCCCTTCCACTGCACATACAACAGGCTCAGGTCCTACAGTAAAGAAAAAGAAATAAACTTTTATTGTAGATTTCTTCTAATTTATTTGATGAGAGAAACTTTCTTTTTAACAACAGCTATTTACTTCTTGGAACATGTATCACTGAATACATTATTGAAAGTGCCTATGTAAAGAGAATCTCTAAATGTGAGGCTGAAGAATACAAGGCCAGATTCAATCAAATCCAATAAAATTAAAAAAAAATATGGTAGTAAATAAATGTGGATTAGCTATTAGAAGTCATCCTAGCGTTATGGAAATATTACATTGATTATGTATATTGATTACTTTGGTATACTCTTATCCTTACTGAATCTGTATCCTCATCTAGTACCTTACAGGGCTGATACGCAGAGACTTATTACCAGCATGACTATATAGGTTATTGTTAACCAGCATCCATGCTGCTTGGTTCATGCCATGCTATACTCCCTAGTGAGATATTTTAATTATCATCTTTAACAACATATTGTAAGGATTAAGAGAAATGAAATATTACATATAATATTGTCAGAGCAGCATACAAAAGTATATCATTTGTCAGGTTTTCAAAGTGCATTTATTTATAAGAAAATTGGGATAAGGAAATGAGTTTTATATTGTTTCTTAAAAATATTATTGGATGAAAACAGGTTTATTTTGGTAAAACGGTGTATGGCATTGAGTATTGATCTTTAAACAATGTAATGTGATTATAAACATCTCAAGATTTTAAAACAGCACTATAATTATTTTCCTAGGTATAGATTATTTTTCACCATTTACATTTACTATTCATCTTCATATTTAACTCGATCTTGGGATGGAGTTTTCAAAGGAAAATGTTTATGGAACCTATCAGTAGACTGTCATTTATATTATAAGATTGCATGTGAAGTATTTCTTATTATATGAGAGAGGAGTGCTAGAGAAGATTATGTCAGAGACCATCTATGAGCCACTCTACTATAATTTGAATATTAAGGAGATGATAAAAATCACAGTAATGTAGAACTTGCTTTCTGCTAGCATTGAATTTACTCAATAAATTAATTCAGATATAACACATAGTTATTAAAGCACTTTATGCATTCTTTGTGTGTGAAATTCCATTGAATTTTACCTGTAGCAAAGAGCCAGTGTTTATGTGTGAGGTTATAATTGTAGTTTGTGGCTATATTATGAAAACAGTATATAGCTATGATAATTGTATAAATTCAAATCCTTGGTAACATATTTGTGATGATTTATTGATATGATACATGAGTTTTCTATTTATTTCTTGAGATAAGAATTAAAAAAATGTAAAATTGAAACTATAGGAATTTAAAAATATGAGTTTATCCAAGCTTTCGTTAGGTTGAAAATTATGACCATATTGAAGTATCAATTATTAAATGGGCTATTGAAGTATCAGTTATTAAAAGTCAATAGTAATAATTTATATATCTTTAACAAATCCTTCTGATATAAACATTCTGTGAATTCCTTGATACATGTTTTTTCATTTTTTTCTCTTTATATTTAACATTATAGCAAATATTCACTTATCCTTTAAGATTATATCAACTAAATGGTTAGGTTATGGATAGCCTGTTACTACTGGACCTTAGAAATGTTGTACTGTTTCTCCATTGCACCTGATATAAACATGAATTGTTTTTACTCATAACTGAGGAAATTCTGATAGAGAAGAAAGCATTACCTCAGTACTTTCGGTGTGTTCAATAAAAGTTAACCTTAAGTTGTCAACTTATATAAGAATTGTATTTTTAGCTTCAAATATTTTATCTGACATGTTGTCTTTTATATAATTTTTTTATGTTAAATTCTGATTCTGGGTAGAAAACATCCAGGAAGGCTTACTACAATTTCCAGAGGCTGACAACAATGATTGTGTAGTATATCTAATTACCTGTGTAATTACACTGATATGACGTGCTTCATGTGTTTCATCTCTTATGTTAACTTCATATCAGAAGTTTGATATATCTGCTACCTTTATAAATTTATATTATCATTAAAAAATACAAACACAATTACTACAAACACACTTAGATATTTTATCTGAATACAGTTCAATAAATATTCATCCAATATATTCTATAACCAGAGCCTTTTAGTTGGCATTTCAGAGAAATAATAGAGAAGGAAATGGCAGGCCATTCCAGTATTCTTGCCTGGAGAATCCCATGGACAGAGGAGCCTGGCAGGCTACAGTCCATGGGGTCACAAAGAGTTGGACATGATTGAGTGACTATCACTCACTGGGGGAAATAATCTCCCTCAACAGCCTTCCTTTGGATGGTAGAAAAGTTCATGTGAACATCACAAAAGTAAATAATGAAGCAGCTACAATAGATCCTCGTATAACTGCCTGGAGCTCAAAGTAGGGAAAAATAAATTCAAACCAGAAAAACAGAAGAAAGTTTCATAAAGGTGCTGATTTCTGAACTGGGTCTGGAGGTTGGTTGTATAAACTCTTGGAGCCCCTGGCCTAGGGTTGCAAGATTGAACTCTGGCAGGAACCAAACTGTATAATCATGCTCAGCTTTGGACTTACAAGAATCTTCTGTAACTAGACGTAAGATATAAAATACATAAGCTGGGGACAACCTGTGGAGGGTCCCAAACAATAGGATTGGCTAGTAGGCAATGGTAAAGTTAATTTTTCAGCTTGGAGCAGGAATTGCATGATAGGCTTTATGTTAACATATTTTGGGGGCATTTGCTTCTTAATAACTTCCGATAACTCTGCAGCATACTCATGCTAAATAACTCAGGTATTTTGTTGGTATTTACGGGATGTTCATTAAATAATTCCACCTTAATCAGACCTCCTGGCTATTTTGTTGTTGTTGAGTCACTTGATGTGTCAGTCACTTAGCCGTGTCTGACTCTTTGTGACCCCGTGGACTGTAGCCTGCCAGTCTGTCCATGGGATTGTCTGTCTGTCCCATTGTCTGTCCTGGCTCTTATGTCCATGGGATTCTCCGGACTAGAATACTGGAGTGGCTTGCCATTCCCTTCTCCAGGGGATCTTCTTGACCCAAGGATCAAACCTGGGTCTCCTGTGTTGCAGGCAGATTCTTTACTGTCTAAGCCACAGGGAAGCCTGCTCCACCACTTACCTAGTTACTTAGGTATAGATTCCCATCTCTACCCTTATCTCTGGGCACTCTGCGTCACTCTACACTTATTTCTGTGCTTTTCTTTCTTGTGGGTGTGTGTTTGTATGTGCATGTGTCACTGTTATCACCTCATCCTTTAATTATCTCTTTAGATGTTATCTGCTTTCTGATGCCTCTTTTGACTGACCTAGAAAGTTATTTACTTCCTCCATGACTTTCATGGGATCTTCTTTCTGTATCTGTTTACATTATTTCTCACAGCTGTGTCTTCTTACCAGGTTGTGATGTCACTAGACTGTGAGTACATCAGCTATGATTTAATCATCTTTATTTCCTTACATCACATATAGTATCAATACTCAAGAAATGCTTGTTGAATTGGATTGAATTTTGAAACAGGATAGATTTTATGGCCATTGAATATATATATATATATATTTATGTATTTATTTATGGTGGGGTCTATCTGACACAGTCACATATGAATACTGTAGAAACCATCATTTGTCAGTAGTATTTGACTTTCTCTGAAATATCAATATTATCATCTACAGACTGGTTTGAACTTCTCCTACACATATGAAGCTAAATGTAGTAAATTGGAGAAATATACATAAGGCACAAGTGACCCATGAATGTAGCCGGATTTCCTGTTCTCTGTACATAAAACAGAAATTGTTTTTTGTTTTTTTTTCTCTTTGGACACAAAATCCTGGGTTTATTTTGTGGGTTGTTAGTTCTAAATTTACAGGGAAAATACATAAGCATGGTGCATGGATAGTTTCAAAACAAGCATCTTTTGAGGAATCTTTGTAATATTCTTGTATTATAAATGCTATATTGATTATTCATGGCAGCATGGCATTAGACAATTTGTCTTTTTTTTTTCTTCTTCTTTTTTCCCTTTTATTTATTTATTTTTTAATCAAGACTGAATAACTGTGTTGGCAACCACCACACTGGGTGGGATTCAGAAGGAGGTATACTAGAAAGGAGTGAAAACAAAGGTAGCTTTGGTCTTTTTTAAGGAGGAACACAGTAGCTAGTTTATAGGATTATTCATCTCTGAGAAAAGTGTGGGCTCAAGGAGAAAGGGTCCGGTATGCCTACTAGTCCTTTTTTTTTTTTGCCCTGCAGACTATAATCATTTCTGTGCTCCTTGCCCTTAATGAAATAATTGTTAATATGCTGGAAGTCAGCGATTGCTGTTTTGGATAGAATGAAGGAGTTTTACTTTGGAAAAAATAAATTAGTAATGGAGTGGCAAGGAAGAAAAGACAGAACAGCTTTTCTGTTTTCCGGTTTGGATTCTGCTAGTGGCTTTGCTGCCTTGCCTGCAGTGATGGGTATTGCCAGAACTTAGGGAAAAACAAAGCTAAAATGGCAACATCTCTTAGGAAAATCTGTAAGATTGTAAGAAGGCTGGGTGCTTGTGGGAAGTGGGAGTTGGAGAGCAGATGCCTTTGGTCTGAGTTTCAGTCCTCACAGTCTGTTTGCTTTCTTGCTTTGAAATATTTTTTGTTTCTACCTCCTTGGTTTACAGGGAGCTGGGGAGGCTCGTTTTTGTTGTTGTTTTGAAATGTGAGTTTGCCAACAAGTGAAACAGAAAATAACTGCTGTGACAGACATGTCCCCTAAGACCTTTGCTTCTAAGGGAAACACCTCTGCTTCATGTTTAAAAACAGAGGCCCCAGCATTGGAAAACCAGATTCTTTTTGTCTGCAGTGCAATATGAAAATGTAAAATTGTCCCTGTGGAATTTTTAGTGTTTTTTTTTTTTTTTTTTAAAGGTCATATCAACTTTGAGGTCTTGGAGCCATAGTTTCACTGCTGCTGTGATTCACATTGTTCTCTTTCTTTTTTTTAAATTTTAATTCTTAGGGCAGACATTGTGTTAGTGGTGTGCCAGTGGTGAACAGCTGCTTTAAATTCTACTTATGAACGGAAATTTGAGGTTTTTAAAAATGTTCTTATTTAATCACGATCAGACCTCCTCTGATTGATGCACTGCTCCTGTTGATTATTTTTGGACTTCTTTATTAGGCTTCTTTGGCAGTACAGAGCTGATTTTAAGTTAGTTCCCTTTGAAAGGGTATATTAGGTGGATGGTGTACCAGTAATTGTTTACACACTGTAGAAGGAAGAGTCATGTATGTATTTGAACAGTCAAAAATAATTTTATGTGTCAGACACTGTATTAGCCCAAGGTGCACAGCAAGAAGAAAATATACATGGTCTCTGTCTTCATGAAGTTGCCAGTCTAAATAGTAGTTCTACCTAGTTATCTCTTGAATCTTTTTAATATATTATTTTTACAAAACATGCTGTTAGCCTTTATCAGCATTGTTTATAGACCCCATTTAATGAACAAGATACTTTTGATTTGACTCATGCTGAAATACATAGCCTTTACAAGTTGTTTATTCTGAGTCCCTCAAAGTTAATATGGACATTGAAGTCTAGGTGAAAAAAATTTTTTTTTCAGATTTGTCTACTAATATACGCACTTCATGGGAAATAGATGGGGAAAGAGTGGAAACAGTGTCAGACATTATTTTTGGGGGGCTCCAAAATCACTGCAGATGGTGACTGCAGCCATGAAATTTTAAAAGACGCTTGCTCCTTGGAAGAAAAGTTATGACCAACCTAGATAGCATATTGAAAAGCAGAGACATTACTTTGCCAACAAAGATCCGTCTAGTCGAGGCTATGGTTTTTCCAGTTGTCATGTATGGATGTGAGAATTGGACTGTGAAGAAAGCTGAGCGCTGAGGAATTGATGCTTTGAACTGTGATGTGGGAGAAGACTCTTGAGAGTCCCTTGGACTGCAAGGAGATCCAACCAGTCCATCCTAAAGGAGATCAGCCCGGGATTCCAGGAAGGAATGATGCTAAAGCTGAAACTCCAGTACTTTGTCTACCTCATGAGAAGAGCTGATTCACTGGAAAAGACTTTGATGCTGGGAGGGATTGGGGGCAGGAGGAGAAGGGGACGACAGAGGATGAGATGGCTGGATGACATCACTGACTTGATGGACGTGAATCTGAGTGAACTCCGGGAGTTGGTGATGGGACAGGGAGGCCTGGCGTGCTGCAGTTCATGGGGTCGCAAAGAATCGGACATGACTGATTGACTGAGCTGAACTGAACTGATACTTATTGTGTCCAATTTATGGACAGTTTTTGACAGGGATATCTCTTATAGGATCAAACCAGTGGCATTCATGTTTTCTTTTGGCTCTTCATGAGATGATTTCATGGAAAAAACATCAAGAAGCTTCTCCTTCTGATTCATATGTAATCTCCGTGAATGTTTTGATTCCTGTAATCAACTAAGATCTAAATAAAAATGGGAAATAGGATGCCAGAAGCAAAATGTTATTGATCCATCCTGGGAATTTTGTTTCTTAGAACTAGTTTATTACTTATTTAAAGAATGACCTGAGTAGGCTACCTGAGTCCTTTAAAGATCAGACTAGACAGTCTTAAAGGCTTGGAATGTACACTGAAGATTACCTTCAACTGAAATACAAGTAACATGGGAATCAGGGAATTGTACCTCAGGTATATGAAAATTAAGTGGCAAATTATTGGAAATAAGGCTTGTTTTCTATCACTGTGGTAGAATAATTTTATTAGAATATTTCTGTTTGGAAATGTATTACAATTAACGCTTTTATACCCCCCCCCGCCTTTTTTTTTCATTTTGCAACAAAAATTAAAACTTTAAGAAAAGAGAAAATGCCTTAAGTGAAAGACCTCTGGACAAAAAGGATGCTGATTAAATAAATGCCAATATTTGGTAACAGGGCTACAGACAATAGATTAGATTTATAACAGAGTCTATTAATTAAGTATGGGATTTTCTGGGACAGTTTTAATGTCAAATATTATAATAAACCATTCAAATTATCCCATGGTTTCAGCATTTTGGAATCTAATTTTCCAGACTGTCTTACTCATTCATAAATGGTACAATATATTTGCCAGAAGATATGTCATTTTTTGGGTAAGTTTGTGTATTTAAGGCATGTTAGAAATCGGCAGTAGAAATAATGTAGTGTTAAAAGCACGGGCTCTGGGACCAAAAGCTCAGAATTGAATTCTGCCCTACGCCTACTAATTGTGTGACTTTGGACAAGTCACTTCAGCTCTGTCCCTTGGCTTCCTTAAAAATAAACAGGGATGGGATTAGTGACTGCTTGTACAGTGACAAAGATTAGATAGGTACATCAGGAGATTGGTAGTTTAGTTCAGTTCAGTCACTCAGTTGTGTCCGACTCTTCGCGACCCCATGAATCGCAGCATGCCAGGCCTCCCTGTCCATCACCATCTCCTGGAGTTCACTCAGTCTCACATCCATCGAGTCAGTGATGCCATCCAGCCATCTCATCCTCGGTTGTCCCCTTCTCCTCCTGCCCCCAAATCCCTCCCAGCATCAGNTCAAGAGTCTTCTCCAACACCACAGTTCAAAAGCATCAATTCTTCGGCACTCAGCTTTCTTCACAGTCCAACTCTCACATCCATACATGACCACAGGAAAACCCATAGCCTTTACTAGACAGACCTTTGTTGGTAAAGTTATGTCTCTGCTTTTCAATATGCTCCCTAGGTTGGTCATAACTTTTCTTCCAAGGAACAAGCGTCTTTGAATTTCATGGCTTAAAATGTTAAAAGTTGGCTTAAAAGCTTACAAGTTAGCTTAAAGGACAATATTCAGAAATGAATATCATGGCATCTGGTCCCATCACTTCATGGGAAATAGATTGGTAGTTAGGTAGATAGAGTAACAGAGAGTCATTTCATTTTTGTGTGATATGTAAGGTAAGTGTCCATTTTGTTTCTGCCACATTTAAGTGAAAGAACCATAGCTAAAATGACAGCAACACTGACATATTCTGGGGTGCTTCTCATATCCGACATTCTGTTCAGTGTTAGATTCACGTTAAAGCAAAAGGCACAAACTGATGGACTGGCTGTAGTGTATGTTGCTTTTCTGTTGATTTTACTAGATTTTTACTAACATTAAAATATTAGAGATTTCTTCTAAAATTCCGGATTTGGGGGTTTTCCTCTTTATTAGATGTTTTGACAATGTTGATCTAAAAGTCTCCCCTGAAAACTATGAGCCTGAGCAAGGTCACAGCCACCACTCTAGTCTGAGCGTATGCTCTGCAGGTGGCCACCATCTTCCTGTGGCCAGGACCCCACACAGTGCAGGCGTTTGCACAGTCATATTCTTTGCTCAGTGATACTACCTGTCTCAGGCCTGTAACTCTCTGGAGCTTTGTGACATCCTGATTTTTTTTTTTAATTTTTACTTTATTATACTTTACAATACTGTATTGGTTTTGCCATACATTGACATGAATCCACCACATTGATTGAGGCAAAATATTTAATTGATGATTTAAGGAGCATTCAAGAGTGCCTTCAGTCTAGGAGACCCGGGTTTGATCCCTGGGTTGGGAAGATACCCTGGAAAAGGAAATGGCAACCCACTCCAGTATTCTTGCCTGGAAAATCCTATGGATGGAGGAGCCTGGCAAGCTACAGTCCATGGGGTCACAAAGAGTCAGACACAACTAAATGACTTCACTTAAGCGAGATAAAACATTTGAAAATTGTGTTCAGATATAGCTGATCTTTAGTATGTACCATATGCTTACACCTAGGAATATGCTTAGCCAAAAAGAACCAGATTCATTACCTGAAATGAGTTATAAGGTACGATTTATATTCGGAGTTTTTGATTGATCCTAAGATGTTGTTGATTACTTTTTTTTGTTGTTTAGTTGCTAAGTCGTGTTTGACTTTGTTACGATCCCATAGATTACAGCCTGCCAGGTTCTTCTGTCCATGGAATTTCTCAAGCTAGAATACTGGATTGGCTTGTCATTTCCTTCTTGAGAGAATCATTACTAGCTTCAGGTTTTTTAACTTGAAACTTAAAACTTACTTAGTTCTTTGTAGTAGATTAAATGATACTTGGAGGGAAATAAGATGTTAAAATTGTATGGCCATTTTACCTCAAATTAAACGTCTCTTGAAACCATATGCTTTAAAGTACTATAAGTAAAAAAAGTTCTATAAAAGACCCTAAAAATTGTTACAAATGGGCAAACAAAGTTAAGGAAATTACTATGGTTGTATTGTTAGTAAATATAAAATGTACTCATCATCTGTCTATATTTATATCAAACTTAAATACATGCTAATGACTAGAAAGAAGAATGAAGAAAGATTAATCATTTCAAGTCTACTATCAGTCTTACAATGTAACTTATATTACTGATTACCAATTTTGTACTATTGTCTTTAGAACTATTTTTAAATATTTTCAAATATTTTGCATTTTCATATTTTAAATATTAATAAAACATTTATATAATTTGTGTATTTTATAAAATATTCACATTATCAGTTACTGTGTCATGAATAATGATCCATAATCCCATAGTAGATGTCCTATTGATTGGTTCTCATGAAACTTCTTATTTAGACTATTATAATTTCCATTTTCCAACATTATCTTCTCTGACCTTAGGCTGATTCAATTCTGCTGCTCACCATAATATATACCATAATATAAATTTAACAAACCGTACCCATTCTTTTTAAAAAGAATAACATCTTGGCTTTCAAAGGAACTATAAAAGTCAACTAGTCCAGGTTTTTAGAGGTATGCATGAATCCTTTCACTAGCATTTCTGATATGTGATCTATCTGTCTTCTGTTTGGGTGCTTAAAGTATTGTGATGTTCAGTATCCAAGCATTTTTGGTTGACTTTGACAGTTGAAAGGTTCTTTAAACACTAGACCTAAATGCAATTTCTCTTAATTTATGCTTTTAACTCTTCTTTTATTATATCACTGTAAATCTTTTGTATACTATATGGCTAACTTTCACAAGATAGGGCCCCTGGCATGGAGTAGACACTCAGTAAATATTAAATGAATGAGTGAATAGTTCTGCCTCTGTCCTCTAAAACCACATGATATAAATCCAAAAATTATTTCTGCCATAGCAGAAGGTTACCTTTCAATAATTTTCTTTGATCTGTATAGAGAGCTGTATGTGCCCATAAATAGCACACAAAAAGAATCCATGTATAAAATTTTAGAAGTTAATACTTCTTTAGATACTCAAAAGTCCATGATAGAAATCCCCATAAGCAAAAATTGCCACCCGGATTGGTAAAAATGTTTAAAATCTAAACTTCAGTCATTACTCCAGGATTGATGCCCATGTTAATACAGAAGTAGGAATTCTAACGATACATTCCTTGATAATACTCTGGATTCAAGAATCAGGAAGTCTACATGGGTTATTTATTAGAAAACATACTTTACCCAGAGTTTGTCATTAAAACAATGTTGCTAATATTAAAGTTCAACAAGTGATATAATTTAAATGTAATTTCCCTTAGAATATAATTCTTTACTGTTTTTTATATTTGCTCACAGTACCCCATAATATGAAAGAGAGTTTACATTTCTTGACAGTACTATGACATCAGTGCTTGTTAATTCTGAGTAGTTTCTAAATATTACATGAGCTGAGGGGATATAGTCCATATGGTAGGTAATTGGTGATGTTTAAACTATCTTGATGGCTTTCCCAGGTGGCTCAGTGGTAAAGAATCCACTTGCCAATGCAGAAAATGCAAGAGATGCAGGTTTGATCCCTGAGTTAGGAAGATCCCCTGAAGCAGGAAATAACAACCTACTCCAGTATCCTTGCCTGGAAAATCCCATGGACAGAGGAGCCTAGCAGGTTACAGTCCATGGAGTCAGAAAGAGTCGAACAGGACTGAACACATGCAGAAAGTATCTTGACATCACTCCATTCTGAAGTTGCTATTATTTCAGTCTGCTTTTTGGTGATAGCCAGTAGAAATCTACCTAGAACTCCACATTTTCTATTGGTTTTCTTCTGCCAAATGATTGATGGAGCATTCTAACTCAATTGTTTCATCCTTTAGTTTTTGTGGTTACATTCACTTACTTTAAAACATTTATTAGCAAAGCATTTTAGGTGAACCATATGTCATTTTGGGATGTGTATGGCTGAAATTATTGATGATAATTTATAGGGAAAGAACAGTGTTAATCAACTCTCTTGGCAGCTAGTTACAGAAATTGACAAGTTCTTACTATGTTTTTTTTAACCCTTGTCATCTAGCTTTTTCAAGTTAAAAATCATCCTTTAGGATATATCCTTATGGTCCTCAGATAGTCATAAAAAATTCTTGGTATGAATCTAAGCTAAACTCTTGAGTTTCTTACAGTGCTAGTATATCAAGTCCAGTGATACAGTATGCCTCTGTCCCACACTGGTTCTTTACAATAAAAGTCCAGTTTTGTTTTGTTTTGTTTTGTTTTTGATCTGAAATTCTTAAGTTCAACTATAGAATGGGGAAATTGTTTATGTGAACAGAAATTTTTAATGAAACTTTTGGAATGACTGAATCTTATAATAACATGTCCTACTCTCCTTTATCCTAAGAGGATTCAGTTTACCCTTAAGAAGGGGTGGAAGGAATCTGTTTGATGTAAGGTGTTTGGAAATAAATTTCATGCAGCAAAAACCATATTCTGAATTCTTAGCAATGGGAAATTGGTACATTGGTCATTGGAAGACTGCTAGCCTAGCTCTTGGGTCACCCAATAGTGACTTCTTTTAACTTAGTTTGAAAGTAAAATTATTTGAAAATGCAGAATGTTGCAGTACCGATAGTAGAACTCAAATACTCACTTGTCCCTCAAGATGCAGAAATCTTAGTCTTGCACAGTAAGTTTTAAATCTATTTTTTTAAATTCAAAAATAAAAAAGTTGGCTGGATAGGTATATTAAAATAACTTTTGGCTCTTTAACATAGGTCCAAATATATTAAACACAGATGGTTTCTCATAGCTAATTAGATTGTGTCTTACCCTAACCTTAACTATGCTTTACAACTAAGTGATTTAAATTATATTCAGTTCAAGTCAGCTCAATTCTAAATAACAGTAATAATAAATGACATTATTTATACATGTATGTTTTGTACAATGCTCCATCCTTTTGGATGTACTCATTTATTTCTCTCAAAATACGTAACTGAAATTTCCTAAAGTGAAAAAATGAAGACCAAAGGGGATAAGTAACATGGTCAAGACCACAGAGCTAAGACATAGCATAACTAAGACTCAGCCCAGGTTTTATCTAATCAAAGCTCATGTTCTAAAATATTGCCCTCAAACCTCCATTCTGATTTATTACAAACTGTGCTAGATCTTGTATTCGATTAAAAAATGAGTGATAGTGTTTGTAATTCAAAGAGTTTACAATTCAAAGTAAGTAATTCACAAAACAACTCATAAAAATGAAAATCCAAAATGAGTGAACTTACGTTGATTTTGGTTAAAATGTTTCTTCTGAATGAAAAGTCCATTAGATGGATCTCAGTATTGGAGATACTGGAAAAGGTCAGTTTTCATTCCAATCCCAAAGGCAATGCCCGACAGATGTTCAAACAATCGCAAAATTGCATTCATTTTACACACTGACAAAGTAATGCTCAAAATTCTCCAAGCTACGCTTTAACAGTGAACCAAGAACCGAGAACTTCCAGATGTTCAAGCTGGATTTAGAAAACGCAGAGGAACTAGAGATCAAATTTGCAACATCCATTGGATCATAGAAAAAGCAAGATAATTCCAGAAAAACATCTACTTTTGTTTCATTAACTATGCTAACGACTTTGACTGTGTGGATCAAAACAAACTGGAAAATTCTTAGAGATGGAAATACCAGACCATCTTACCTTTCTCGTGAGAAATCTGTATGTAAGTCAAGAAGCAACAGTTAGAATCGGACATGGAACAACAGACTGGTTTCAAATTGGAAAAGGAGTGCCTCAAGGCCTTTATATTATCACCCTGCTTATTTAACTTATATGCAGAGTAGATCCTGTGAAATGCTGAGCTGGATGAAGCACAAGCTGGAATCAAGACTGCCAGGAGAAAAATAACCTCAGATATGCAGATGACACCAACCTATGGCAGAAAACAAAGAAGAACTAAAGAGGCTCTTGATGAAAGTGAAAGAGGAGAATGAAAAAGCTGGCTTTAAACTCAACATTCACAAAACAGAATATGGCATCTGGTCCCATCACTTCATGGCAAATAGATGAGGAAACAGTGGAAACAGTGACAGACTTTATTTTGGGGGACTCCAAAATCATGCAAATGGCAACTGCAGCCATGAAGTTAAAAGACACTTACTCCTTGGAAGAAAAGCTAGGACTAGCCTAGACAGCATATTAAAAAGCAGAGACATTACTTTATTGACAAAGGTCCGTCTAGTCAAAGCTATGGTTTCTCCAGTAGTCATGTATGGGTGTAAGAGTTGAACCATAAAGAAATCTGAGCACTGAAGAATTGATGCTTTTGAACTGTGGTGTTGAAGAAGATTCCTGAGAGTCCCTTGGACTGCAAGGAGTTCAATCCAATCCATCCTAAAGGAAATCAGCCTAAATATTCATGGAAGGACTGATGTTGAAGTTGAAGCTCCATTATTTTGGCCACCTGATGGGAAGAACTGACTCACTGGAAAAGACCCTGATGCTGGGCAAGATTGAAGGCAGGAGGAGAGGGGGGACTACAGAGGATGAGATGGTTGAATGGCATCATCAACTCAATGGGCATGAGTTTGAGCACACTCTGGGAGTTGGTGATGGACAGGGAAACCTGGCGTACTGCAGCCCATGGGGTCGCAAAGAATTGGACACAACTGAGCGATTAAATTGTACTGAGTATTGAAGATAAAGACAGAAATGTGAGATTTTTGTATTTAAATCTAGAATTCTCAAGTGGATCACTTAGTGTAATAAAAAGTTGTCCTAAATTTGGACAAAGATAAAAATGAATAGACATGAAGTATAAGGACAGATTTTAAAAACAACTCTAATTATTAATGATAATCATAATTGATTATTAAATATCTTCATCCTTAGGAATTAATAATTTTCTATGATTTACTGTTTTTATTACATAGTTTGAAGTTGTCATTATAACCTCAGTGTCTGTGTGTCTTCCCACTATTTAATTTTATTTTCTATACCATTATATTCTACATTATTTTTAAAAAGTGAAAATTGAAATATCTGCTTCTAGATAGACTTCAAGGAAATTCTGAGTTCTAAATTTGTTTAAAGTTGCTTGTTTGGTCAAATCAGTATCTATTTAGCTAAACCTGAGTTGAATTGACATAAATTAATTCAAACCACTAAGCATATTGAATATATCATTGAATATTAATAATTGAGGATCATCTGATACTTTTATATTAGTGGAAACAAACTACTAATAAAAAGTTTTTAGCAGTCAGCTTATCCATTCTGCTCCCCCTCTGTAATTTTTTAAAAGACTGTATCATATAGTTAGTACCAACAGTAGTTGATTTCACAGGAAATGAAATTATTTTGAACTCTGAGGATGGAAGAAACAAATATTTTAACAATTAATGATAATTATTTTGGAGATTCTTCCACAAATTATTTACAAAGCTTGTGAGTCCTTTTAGAAGTTTCCTCAGATAAACTGGAACTTAAGTTGCCTTCCCAAAGTTTCACTAGTTTGAACAAGACTGAAATTCTGGATCATACTGTTCCAGACTGAACTATCTTGGCAATATGATAACACGTATTATCTTTTCTAAGCATTTACTGAGAAATCAGTAAGATTCAAAGTAAGAAACTGATAACACTGGGAACATATACTGGGAGAACAGGATATCATCTGCCCTATGTATGCATTAAGAATGAGCTGTGATTCTGTACAATGTTTACTTTTAGAACAATCATTAAATAATTGCTTATCATGGTTCTAAGAAAATGGCATTGCAAAGGAGGTGCTAACAAATAAATAAATAAATAACCTAATGAAAAAACAGAGAAGAAAAAAGATTTACTTGGTATGGGTCTAAAAACAATGTTCATTAAAAGCTTGCATTCCAATAAAAACAACACAAATTATAAATATATTTCTAATTCTTTGGAGAAAAATTCAGTTTTAAAGTATACATGTGTATTTATTCATAAAAAATATGTTCCATAATGAAAATGTGATAATAATTAGATGAGGTCTAGCTCAAAATTCTAGTTCAGCCACTTTCTAAATGCAAGACTTTTATCAACTAAAGTAACAGCTCTGAGTTTCTACAGGTAAAATGGAGGTCATAATATCTGTTTTGTAGACTTTTTAAAAAAGTATTTGAGATAGAATTATTTGAGATATAATTTACACTGTCCCATTTAGTGTACAATTTGGTGATACCTGGTATATTCACAGTTATTCAGTTATCACAACTTGCTGCTGCTGCTAAGTCGCTTCAGTCGTGTCCGACTCTGTACGACCCCATAGACGGCAGCCCACAGGCTCCCCCGTCCCTGAGATTCTCCAGGCAAGAACACTGGAGTGGGTTGCCATTTCCTTCTCCAATACTTGAAAGTGAAAAGTGAAAGTGAAGTCGCTCAGTCGTGTCCGACTCTTAGCGACCCCATGGACTGCAGCCCACTGGGCTCCTCCGTCCATGGGGTTTTCCAGGCAACAGTACTGGAGTGAGGTGCCATCGCCTTCTCCGTATCACAACTTAGTTGTAGAGTATTTTCATCATTCTAAAATCCATCTTGTACCCATTAGCAGTGACTCTCCATTCTCCTCCATCTCCACCATACCCCTATCCTAGAAAAACACTGATCTACTTTCCTTATAAATAGATTTGCTTATTCTTGATATTTCATGCAAATATGTGTCTTTTTAAAATTTTTTATTGGAATATAGTTGATTTGCAGTGTTAGTTTCAGGTGTACAGAAAAGTGTATCAGTTATATATATATGCATTCTTTTTTTAGATTTTTTTCCCACGTGGGCCATTACAGAGCACTGAGTAGAGTATATGTGTCTTTTTTTAAACTGGCTTCTTTCACTTAGCATAATGTTTTCAAGGTTCATTCATGATGTAGCATGTATCACTACTGCATTCCTTTATATTATCAAATGTTTCATTGTATGGATAGGCCAGATTTTGTTTTTCCAGTCATTAATTGGCAATATCGGCAGTAAATGGCACTATTTGGGGGCCATTATGAATAATACTGCTGTGCACATTTGTGTGCAAGTTTTTATGTGTAGGTATTTTCATTTCTCTTGGGTATATACCTAGGAGGTGAATTTCTGAGTCATGTTCTTAGTCTATGTTTAACCTTTTAGAAATTGCCGAACTTTTCCAAAGATATCACACAATTTTGTATTCCTGCAAACAACCTATAGTGATTCCCATGTATTCACATTCTCTCCAACAGTTACTATTTTCTGTCTTCTTAATTTTACGCATCTTAATGAATTATTAGAAGTATTATATTGTGGTTTTGGTGTATGTTCACGTAATGGCTAATAATTTTAACCATGTTATGTGTTTACTGATCATTTGTATATCATCTTAGATGAAATGCCTATTCAGATCTTTCGTCCATTTTAAAAATGAATTACATATCCTTTTATTGCAAGAATTGCTTAATAGTTCTTTCAGTATTTACCTATACACACATGAATTGTTAGAATTCTTTATACATTTATTCTAGATACAGCTCCCTTATCAGATATAAAATTTGCCAGTATTTTCTCCCATTCCTTGGGCTGTCTTTTCATTTTCTTCTTATTGTCATGTCCAGCACAAAAGTTTCTAATTTTGAGGAAGTACAATTAATCTATTTTTTTTTTCTCTTGTCTCTTAGGCTTTGGTATCATATCTAAGAAATCATTGCCTAACTTGAGGCCATGAAGTTTTTTTCCTGAGTTTTCTTCTAGTAGGTTTATGATTTTAACTCTTGTATTTAAGTCTGTAGTTAAATAGAGAGCTGTTCTGATGACCAGAAAATGTATATTTAAAGCATCTAGCAGTGACTGGTACATATCAGTGCACTATTAGTGAGTCATCCAATACCTCTCTGAAATGAAAGTGAATAAATATGTCCTAGAAAGTATCTTATTTCCCACTCATAGTGTAATTGTTCTTACTGCTTTTTGCAATGATATATGGTGGTACTAGTGGTCAAGAAACTACCTGCCGGTGCAGGAGACATAAGAGACATGAGTTTGATCCCTGGATTAGGAAGATCCCATGGAAGAGGGCACGGCAACCCACTACAGTATTCTTGTCTGGACAATCCCCATGGACAGAGGAGCCTGGTGGGCTGCAGTCCATGGGGTCACAAAGAGTCAGACATGACTGAGCAATTAATTCGCAACGCCCAGATCTCCCACGTTGGAGGCAGATTCTTTACCATCTGAACCACCAGGAAAGCCCATATAACAACTATACATTATTTTAAATAACACTTCATGGAGATTTGAATCATTATAAGTTTTTATCAATAAGTTATTTATAGTAATTAGAATGTAAAAAGATGGAAGGAAAAAGAGCAAGCTTGAGCAGATTAAGGTTCTGTTGCTCATTTAGGTAAAAGTTTGTAAACATGAAGACATGTTACAGTATAATCAAAATATTCTCTTTGGAAAACGTATTGAATTTTAGGAAATTTGGTTTATATGTGATAATCATTTGAATTACTTTTAAATTTCTTAAGATGTCACAGAGTTGTGCTATCTTTTGTGGTTTGATTTTTTTTTAAGTAATCCGTTAGTGTGTGTTGTGAATAGCTGATAAGATGATCTGCAAATGTTTCTGGAGAGTTTAGTAAGTATATTAAAGAAAGGCAAGCTGAGAAGTTCATGATGGTAAAGAAGTGAATTTTTAAAACATTGCTCCCTCTTACAATGGAGTATGTAATTTTTTCTTTGTACCCCACTTCTTCTGAATGACTATTCTTCTGCCATTATGACAGTGAAAGGTGTTGTTTTTGATACACTTGAATATGCTCAGCTTGTTTCTTAAGAACCCAGTATGGCATTAGAAAGGGATTATTAAGTTACTTCTGGAAATAGACTACCACATGAAGCAAGTTGGTATGCACATGGCTCTTTCTCTGGTACCTACCCCAGCCATGGATGTGGCAAGAGATGGGCTCTGGAAGCAACTGTAGTTCAAAACTGTAAGAATTATGCTTTGTATTCTGAATATACATTTCATGTTAAATATAAAAGTATACAGATTGGTGAAGGAATCATAGTTTACCTCGTATTAAAAAGGATAATCCTTTTAGATCATTAACAGAGCTGTGTGAAGAAGCCTTGCACTGAAGCTGCAGCAGTCTTTGGATAAATAGAGGATTTAATAACATTCAAATATTTGTCCCAACCTCAGAGGACATCCTGAGATAGAACTAACTTTACAGATGATACAGCTCTCTCTCTTTGGGTTCTGGTGGCTCTTGTCCAGGGATTTCCTTGGCCTTTTAATGTGTTTCTCTGACTCTTGAACTAGTGCAGTTAACAGTAGCTCTGAGTGAGATTTGGCTTTAGTCCTTTATAAATAATGTCAGCATCGTATGTAGGAATGACAAATCTGAAAATAGGAAATGCATATTTAAATCTCTGGAAAATCTGCCCCATGGTTTGATGTTCTTAGACATGTGAGAGCCAGGTTTTGAAAGGATTAATTAGCTCAGTCTAAATGTCTTTCAAACTTCAGAAGCATTTCTCACAGTTGTTACACACTCTTGAGTGTTCCGTAGCCGATCCCCTTCATATTCTAAGGAAACCAATTCTTTAAAATGTAAGATACATACCTTTGACTTCAGCATTAATTTTATCTCAAATACACCATGCTATCTTTTAAAGGAGTGTGTCGTTTTCTAGAGTCTTTAGCAGAAATTATTATCTTGCAATTAAAAACAATTGATAGTATTTTGGTAAAAAAGAATCCAAAACAAGTAAGTTTAATATAGCTATTAAAAATGTTTTCAGGGAACTGTGTGTGGATGGTTTCATGGAGTGAAAACTAGTATTTTAAGAAGTCTTTAAATGATCGTGCCTCCATAAATGTGCCGTCAGCAAAAAAAACAACAACAAAAAAGCAAAACAAAAAAAAAAAAAGAGAGAAGAGAAAGAAGGCTGGGGAGGATTCTGTCCCCTTTGGAACACAAAGGTCTTTCAGTTGTGGGTGATTGGAATGGGGGTGTTTGGGTAGTGGAAAAAAATGTTCTAGCATGTGGTAATGAGGTTAAAAAAAAAAAAAAACAGCAATGGATGATTACTTTTCTCCATCAAGGCTCCTTTATCCTCATAAGCTCAGACAGTGGTCAACATGTTAGACACCCCTCCCTGTTTTATCCATCCCTTAACTGTGTTCTTTGACAGGACTGGTTTATACAGCTGGGCCTTTGTTCAGCTTTGCGGGAAATACTACAGAACAGCCTAATATATGGCAGAACACCTATAAAGTGGTAGATTGGAAACACTCTGATCCTATGCAGGATTCCACCTTGAAAGTCTGCGTTTGTTTGATTAGTTTTTCTTTTAGGGATTTGTAAAGTGAACACCTTTAAAACTTTTGTGTTTTTTTGTAATGAAGATTTTATGGTGATATAGGAAAATTGATTGTGTTAATCAGTAAAATTTCTTACCAGGTATAATTTTAATAAACAAAACTGAAAGGCGCTCACCTATCTTACTGACTAAAATTTTAGTCTATAATTAGACATTTCTATTATAGAGACATAGTATTTTAAAGAACATTTAACATGGTATACACTTAGGCATAGAAGTGACTGAAAAGAGAAAGCAAATAGGAAAAGGTATTGATTTCAAAAACTTTATCTATATAACATACTCTAAATTTGTTTTTTAAAGATAGAATTTGTTAGTGATGTTACTGTTAGCCCAATTTTTAATCTACTGTAAACCTTATACTGGAAATTTCTTGTGTCTTTATACTAGTCATACCTTTATAAGAGTTTGATGAATTTCTTCTCTATAATGTATGGTGTATCTTTTGAATTTTTATTTCAGAGGCAGTAAACTGGTAGCCTTTATGTTCCTACTGAATAGTTTGTACCCATTTACAGAAAAGAGCTAACATTCCAAAGTCATCCACAGTGGCGGTATGAATCATATTTTTAAAGCATGTTTTCCCCCTAAAAACAACAGGGAATGTGCTAAAACGAGAAAGATTAATGGGGGGAGAAGATAAACAGTTAAGATGTAAAATGAGTTTAGAGGTCAAGCTAGAAAAATAAGAAAGCTTATGGATTTAATTCATATTCATCCAAGCAAAGAAGCTTTGGCATGAAAGGGACCAATGAAGAGGCTCAGCATTCTTAAAGCATCAGCCATAGCTGCATCCTGCTGTTTTGGAGTTTGGGTTGATAGATGCTCATCATCTTTGGCACTGCACCCTTCCTTTTGGACTTTTCTTGATTATTACGCCAAATTCTTCATTTTGCCTGGAAGTTCAGAAAACTTGTCTTTGCCTAGTATGCCTATCTCTCACATCAGAAGCTGTTGTTGTAGGAAAGATTTGTGCACTATATATGTGTTCTTTGCTGTCTCTTTTGAATATAATGTAAATATTTTCCACTTTATTCCTTTTTTTCAACAGCTGTTATAGAAACAGGCTGAAGTCAAGTCTGTATGGGGTATGGAAAAGAGAGTGAGTCCTTTTAATTGACCAAAATTGAGCAGAATCACATAAACTTCTTGTTATTTGGATTCCAACAAGGGTAAAGGCCATAATATTTTTCTTCATTGGACTTCTTAGACAGTCATTCTCAACAAATCTGACGCTGATATTCAGTACTACTTTTAGCTATGAGCCTCCTTTCTCATCTCTGCTAGGGAAAAAAAAAATCTCACATCATTCTCTAGAGGTTTGCTTTTGAAGGCTTAACTTGCTTGATTTCACAATGACCTTTGAAAACAAAAGAAATTAAAACTAGACTGGTTACTTAATTATTTTTGTCATAATTATTAGATCCTAAATAAATTAAACATGCCACAGATTTTATTTCAAGATGTACACCATGCTAAGAATAAGTCACTTTTGATTATAGAATAATTTGCTATTTATTTAGATTTAGCCAGTAATGTGAGAAGAGAGAGCAAGAGTTGGGTGGACACTGTTAAGAGGAAGCTCAAATAAGGAGACAGAGAGGGAAGCTCAAATTTGGGAAAAAAAAAAAATATATATCTTTGCGATTCTGCGATAGAGAGATTCTCCTGGGAGAGCCAAAATGACCAAGTCATTAAAATAAGTGACATGTTTTTTTTTTACAGAGGTGTCAATATCATTAAGCCTAAATAGATATTCCTTCCTACTTCAAATCAAATTGATTTTTTTTTTTTGATATGTGCTCCTTTACCTAACCAGTTATCTTCATAAATGAAAAACTGTATTCTTTTACTGCGGCTAACATAGATATAGTGAATAGATTATTGCAAACATGTATATATGTATGTATATACACATGCATATATGTGTACATGTGAACACGTGTACATATACATGTTTACCTCCTCATGAGGTAAACATGTAAACAATTGACTGGCATTACTTTAGTGATCGAAAATTAAGAGATTAGTACTACTCCCTGTAGTACTAATACTTAGAAATACTTTCCCTTTGGCTTTTTTCTTTATTTTTATGAGTTACCAAATTGGAAGGAGTTTGTTTATATTTCTTTATTTTTTCCTTCAAAATACATACAACTTTTAACCAAATAGTTTTGAATTCTATAGCAAGTAAGAATTGTTAGCGTATGTTATGATTAAATTAACATGGTCCTGTCTCATCGTTAAAGAGGTTCCATTTGAAAAACAAAAGAAAAGAGTAGTAATGTCTGTTAATATCAGTAAATATCTTTTCTCTCTTCTTCCTCTTTCTTCTTCTCTCTCTCTTTTTCTCTCTTTCTCTGTCTCTCTCTCACACATACACAGGGTTGCTTAAATACACAAGACACAGACTTCTCTACAAGGTCAAGGATGGAACAATAGGAATTGAATTAATCCCTGTTTCACAGCAGTTGTTCTGATAGAGAGCAAAAGAGATTGCCCTTCTCAGGTATTCTACAGACAGTTTTTAAAGATTACCTTCTTCGAGATATTGAGAATGGATATACATCTCCATGTTATTCTTCCAGTATTCTGTCCAGCTAAGTACAACCTGAAATTTATACATGTGGCAACCATGTGTCTCAGAAAAATTCAACAGGCTTCTGATTTTTGAGACTTTCCTTATTTCTTTAACTCAAAGCACACAATTACTTGTTGAACAATCTGTCTCAACTTTGGATTTAAAAAATGGTACTTTTTTGCTGTTGTTACCTCTTATTAATGAGAGTTTTACAACGTGTGTAGGAAGAGATAATTTTTGTTAATCCCTAGATTTTCCCGTTCACTCCTCTATCTGTCCCAGGAATGGATCGTGTGGCTACTCAGTGCTCAGCTTTCAGACTCATAAGGAGCCGAGCATCTGGGGAAACTCAGGAGGTGAGCACTTTCACGCTGACTCAGAGACCAGCCGTGTGACTCCAGTCTGGTGCTGTCACGCCTGGTTATGGAAAAGCAAGAACAATGCCTCCCTTGAGAAAGAGGAAAAAAAGTCTAGTGCAGTCACAATTTTGATGTAAAATTTAAATCATCCCTCCACATCCTGTGGACTTAGAGCTGTCAGAAAGGCAAAACTCATGTTCAAATGGAAAAAAGCTTTTTATTTCCTTAAAAAGTATACCGTTTCTAACTCTAATAACAAGTTTCAGAACCACAAATCTTAATGCTGGATTATTCCAAATAATTTTTAAATAATCAGAACAAAAAGACTTTATTTTTTAAACTGTAGGTAGCTGAAAGTTGAGCATTATTTTTCTGTTTGTTTCTGATTAATGATGAATGTACAACAATACACACATTTAAAAAATCGCAACAAATTAGTACTTTTCTTTCATACTCATTAATTTGGTCATTTTACCTACAATGTAAAAGAAATTTCTCTTCAACATTTAAAGGTCTTAGTCATTTTCTATCCTGTTTTAAGCAGATTGGCTGAAATTTAGTGTATCTGATGATTAAAAAGAATCTGATCAAATGTTTAATAGCTCAGATATAGGTGTTACTGTTTTTGAGATAAGGAATTGGAATTTTAGCAATTATTGAATAAGTCTAACTTAGGGCTTTTTAAAGTACAGAATTCTTATTACCATATTCTTGTGCTGTAAATGACAAATTATTTGATAATTTTTTAAAGAATCTAGAATTCTATAAGAGCATTTACTTCCTCTTGTCTTTATGAAAGTAACTGTACCTCAGATTCATAAAAGTTCACCTTACCAATTTCTTTCAGCCTTAAACAGACTTATACTGAACTCTATTTTTTCTAAGTATTAGAACATTATAGAATGATTAGAAGAGAGTTTAAATTTAATGCTCTTTATACCTTTTTATTTATCAGGAATACTTTGGTTTTAAGCACTTAATTTTAAAATAGCACAATTAAAGCATAATATGGTGTTTGGCCCCAGAGCCCAGCTATTACAGTACTCATAATAAATCAGTCTTCCATTTAGAAAATTTTCTTGAGGTCTTCATCTAATAATGTATGGTCTAACTTTGGAGTCAGTTTTTAGTAATTACAGTTAGTAAGACCATAAAAGAAAGTAGGAAAGGAATCAAACTTTGAGTTCTGAATCATTGTAACCTGGAATTTTTCTATCATAAACTGTTATCACTGTTATTAAGTGTTTACGTTTGGTGTTTGTCTCTCTTGTTTAGAATACAAAAACAAATGTACATTTTAAAGTTTATTTTGCTACAAACTTTAGGTCCATTTATTCAGTTCTGAAATATACTTGTCCAACTAATAAAGAACTCATTTCTTTCAGATACTGACAAGAATAAAGTTCTATCTCTGAGTCCTCGCTTTCTAACTTCTGATGCATACTATTTTTCTCTTTCTTTTCCACACTTCCCTCAGAAATCTCTCTACCTCTTCATTTTTTTCTCTTCTTATCCTTTCCTCTTTCTCTGACTGGACAGGCTGGGAACAGTTATTCGGTAAGAGAGAGATACTAGTAAAAAGAAGGCAGAAAAGTGGTGAAACAGTTCAGAGTGGTGCTCTTCTTATCAATGAGAAGGGATAGCATAAGGAGCTATCTTTGTCTCAATGCAGAGAGCATCTCAGGACCAAACATATGACAAGGTAAACATGGGAATCCACTTTGGTCACTTTGAAAGTTCTTTGTGACTATGACATTTTTCATTAACACAGTTTTAAATACAGTTAAACTTTTGTAACATTTATTAAATTTTTTGTAAATTCAAACTATATTTTAGAACAGAATAAATTTATTCTTAAGTAGCAGTACCTCAATAATTGCTTTTTTTTTTTTAGTTTTTACCTCATTTTTTCTTTTATTTTTTTATTTTTTAAAGATGTCATATGATTTTATTTTATTTTATTTTATTTATTTATTTTTACTTTATTTTACTTTACAATACTCTCTTGGCTTTGCCAGATTTCAGTGCTGTGGTAAATTTTGTTTGAAAATACTGGGAGAAATGAGTTTCTGGTTACATATATAATAAAGATTACAAGGGTGTCTAGACTTCTTTATTACTCTGTGTCATCTGTTTTTATATTTCTGTGAAATCTGTATATCTCCTTCTGTTTATAGTGTATGCTAAGACCTGATGAACTTGTCCATGCTTCTAAATAACAATGTAATAAATGTATTCTTTGTACATGGGCAGCAATGGGTAGAGAACATAGATTGGCCTGTTCTGTAAGAGAAACTGATGGCAAAGAAGATTTATAGAAAAGAAAAATGTAAACATTTGGAAGACTACATATTTATCACAAATAACTTTTCTTTCTAAAAGACTTTTGAATATTATTAATATATGTGACAGACTTGGTTACAAACTTTATATAGAATTTATAGAGTATACACAAAGCTGACTCTAAACCTAGTTGGAAAACGAAGATGTTCAAAACATGGAAGGGGGAAAAAAGAATATACCATAAGATATAAAGAACAGTAGTTGAGATTTATAGGTAGAAATTATGAAACTGATCTTTTTCTTTAATGAAATGACATGCTAAGTTTGTGTAAATCTGTGTTTATAAGGAGTGTTAGTATTTTCATTGGTAAGTGGACAGGAGTCAAAACCTGTTCATTCACACCAAACGTCTATGTTGATTCCCCAGGTGGAATAGTTAACCATTCTATTGAGAAAAAAAAAAAATCTTTGAAAAACAGTGGAGGTTAATTCCTTATCTTGAATAACCTTCTCACAACAAGCTTAGTTACAAAAGCAACCAGACAAGTGAAGGTAAATATCCTGAACAAATAGTTTAATTAGTAGCAAAACTTGGCATAACTTCTAGAAAAATAGTACTAATATCATCTTTGGATATGAACGATTACCAATTTTTATTCTATTTGTAATATTCCATGTTTGTTATTCCCTTAAAAGAGGATTCATCCTTTCAAACATTTCAGTTGTTTTTGAAATGTTTTCTGTCTGCCATACTTAAAATTTAACTTGAGAAAATGGATATTAAAAGGGAGTATTTAAGAGATGAATCAATGGAAGTTTTAAATTACATAGATGTCATGGTCCAGAATTTTTAAAGTTCATACTCAGAGTGTTTAGTTTTGTAGAATCGTTTAGAGAATAATTACATTTCATTGCGTATAACTTGATTTCTCTTTATTTGTCTTCTGTGCTCTATCCTTTTCATACACTGGTCTCCCAAAGTTGGACGGAGTGCAAAATCTAGATTTTCTCCCCCTCCCACTGCTCTATTTTCTGTTTTTCTCTTGGAGAGACAGCTTTGCTCTTGCACTGCTGTTTATTATAGTGTGAAGACAGAGTAGTGTAACAAAAGATAATTAACCATTTTTATGACTCAGTTTTATTATTTATAGACCAAGACTCGTAAGAATGCCGAATCAGAACATTGTGGAAGAAATCAATGACAAATAATTACAAGTATTGGTCAATGGTCTACCTGTGTTTAAAAGATTACAGTGACTTAGTTACTTCCACAGAAGTAACTTTAGTTACACAGAAGTCCTCCATTATCTGATAACCTGCTATTTCTTTTTAAAATTCTCTAGTCAACAAAGTTTTATTTCTAAAATGAATTTAATATTTTCCTCCAAGCTGGCCTTCTTTCTAAAATATGTATTTTTCTTATTAGCAGTATCATTCTGTAAATCGTCGTCAAGGAATCTGTTTATCTTTGAATTATCTCACCCCATCATTCCCCTTCTCTGGTTTCCACCCTCACCCTTCTATCAGTTACTGGTTTCTGAAGGACTTCCTTCCTAGAATGTAATTTTGATTATGTTATTGTGTAGCTCAGCAGTCATCTCCAGTTTCCTTCTACCTCTAGTATCAATCTCACATTTGGTGCAGCCATTCACACTTGTTAGAATCTAACCTGAATCATTATCATCTGGTCCCTGCCTTTCACCTTATCTGCTTTTACTCCTCATAGAATCTTCCGCTTGAACCAAACCGTTCTACTCACTATCACGTATCATTCTGTATATTTCTTTAACCTGCTGATGTCATTTCTCCTGTCTACAATCTCCTCTTCNTCTTGGCTTTGCCAGATTTCAGTGCTGTGGTAAATTTTGTTTGAAAATACTGGGAGAAATGAGTTTCTGGTTACATATATAATAAAGATTACAAGGGTGTCTAGACTTCTTTATTACTCTGTGTCATCTGTTTTTATATTTCTGTGAAATCTGTATATCTCCTTCTGTTTATAGTGTATGCTAAGACCTGATGAACTTGTCCATGCTTCTAAATAACAATGTAATAAATGTATTCTTTGTACATGGGCAGCAATGGGTAGAGAACATAGATTGGCCTGTTCTGTAAGAGAAACTGATGGCAAAGAAGATTTATAGAAAAGAAAAATGTAAACATTTGGAAGACTACATATTTATCACAAATAACTTTTCTTTCTAAAAGACTTTTGAATATTATTAATATATGTGACAGACTTGGTTACAAACTTTATATAGAATTTATAGAGTATACACAAAGCTGACTCTAAACCTAGTTGGAAAACGAAGATGTTCAAAACATGGAAGGGGGAAAAAAGAATATACCATAAGATATAAAGAACAGTAGTTGAGATTTATAGGTAGAAATTATGAAACTGATCTTTTTCTTTAATGAAATGACATGCTAAGTTTGTGTAAATCTGTGTTTATAAGGAGTGTTAGTATTTTCATTGGTAAGTGGACAGGAGTCAAAACCTGTTCATTCACACCAAACGTCTATGTTGATTCCCCAGGTGGAATAGTTAACCATTCTATTGAGAAAAAAAAAAAATCTTTGAAAAACAGTGGAGGTTAATTCCTTATCTTGAATAACCTTCTCACAACAAGCTTAGTTACAAAAGCAACCAGACAAGTGAAGGTAAATATCCTGAACAAATAGTTTAATTAGTAGCAAAACTTGGCATAACTTCTAGAAAAATAGTACTAATATCATCTTTGGATATGAACGATTACCAATTTTTATTCTATTTGTAATATTCCATGTTTGTTATTCCCTTAAAAGAGGATTCATCCTTTCAAACATTTCAGTTGTTTTTGAAATGTTTTCTGTCTGCCATACTTAAAATTTAACTTGAGAAAATGGATATTAAAAGGGAGTATTTAAGAGATGAATCAATGGAAGTTTTAAATTACATAGATGTCATGGTCCAGAATTTTTAAAGTTCATACTCAGAGTGTTTAGTTTTGTAGAATCGTTTAGAGAATAATTACATTTCATTGCGTATAACTTGATTTCTCTTTATTTGTCTTCTGTGCTCTATCCTTTTCATACACTGGTCTCCCAAAGTTGGACGGAGTGCAAAATCTAGATTTTCTCCCCCTCCCACTGCTCTATTTTCTGTTTTTCTCTTGGAGAGACAGCTTTGCTCTTGCACTGCTGTTTATTATAGTGTGAAGACAGAGTAGTGTAACAAAAGATAATTAACCATTTTTATGACTCAGTTTTATTATTTATAGACCAAGACTCGTAAGAATGCCGAATCAGAACATTGTGGAAGAAATCAATGACAAATAATTACAAGTATTGGTCAATGGTCTACCTGTGTTTAAAAGATTACAGTGACTTAGTTACTTCCACAGAAGTAACTTTAGTTACACAGAAGTCCTCCATTATCTGATAACCTGCTATTTCTTTTTAAAATTCTTTAGTCAACAAAGTTTTATTTCTAAAATGAATTTAATATTTTCCTCCAAGCTGGCCTTCTTTCTAAAATATGTATTTTTCTTATTAGCAGTATCATTCTGTAAATCGTCGTCAAGGAATCTGTTTATCTTTGAATTATCTCACCCCATCATTCCCCTTCTCTGGTTTCCACCCTCACCCTTCTATCAGTTACTGGTTTCTGAAGGACTTCCTTCCTAGAATGTAATTTTGATTATGTTATTGTGTAGCTCAGCAGTCATCTCCAGTTTCCTTCTACCTCTAGTATCAATCTCACATTTGGTGCAGCCATTCACACTTGTTAGAATCTAACCTGAATCATTATCATCTGGTCCCTGCCTTTCACCTTATCTGCTTTTACTCCTCATAGAATCTTCCGCTTGAACCAAACCGTTCTACTCACTATCACGTATCATTCTGTATATTTCTTTAACCTGCTGATGTCATTTCTCCTGTCTACAATCTCCTCTTCTCTGTATCTAATTACACCTGATCTATCCTTCATTGCATTGTTGAGTTCCTCTGATTTGTAGGAAGCATTCCCTGATTATTTTAAGCAGGGTGTGCATGCCTGCTAAGTCGCTTCAGTTGTCTCTGACTCTTTGTGACCCCATGGACTGTAGCCCACCAAACTCCTCTGTCTATGGGGTTCTCCAAGAAAGAATACTAGAGTGGGTTGTCATGCCCTCCTCCAAGGAATCTTCCCAACCCAGTGATCAGACCTAAACATCTCCTGCATTGCAGGCGGATTCTTTACCATTGAACCACCAAGGAAGCCCTTAAGCAGGACAGTATCTGTCTATTATCTATCGTCCATGCTACTGCTAAGTCACTTCAGTTGTGTCCAACTCTGTGCGACCCCATAGATGGCAACTCACCAGGCTCCGCCGTCCCTGGGACTCCAGGCAAGAACATTGGAGTGGGTTGCCATTTCCTTCTCCAATGCATGAAAGTGAAAATTGAAAGTGAAGTGACTCAGTCGTGTCTGACTTATCGCGACCCCATGGACTGCAGCCTACGAGGCTCCTCCATCCATAGGATTTTCCAGGCAAGAGGTACTGGAGTGGGTTGCCATTGCCTTCTCCGACCCTCCATAGTACTCATATTTATAAAAAATGATTTACTTTAAATTATTCTTTCTTGATTTCTTAATGATGTTGTTGTCTGTAGGCACATGATAGTCTTTCCATAAATGTGTTTCTGTGAATGAATGAATTACTGAATATATGTCTTCTATTTTCATCTACACTGTACTTCTTTAAAAGTAAACCAGAAGCGTCTTTGTATCTAAGTTACCTGTTTCCTCTGTAACACAAAGGTAACTTGCCTAGCACAAAATAGACACTCTGACCATTCATTTACACATATAAAAATACATTGAGTGATAACTGTGTGCTAGGAATTATGTGGTTATATAATTAATTGTAACTCATTTAATATAGCAGATTATATTATTTAGGGAAAAAGTACAGAACAATTTGGAAAGATTTTTGTTCAGCTTGGAAAAATCACATGAAATGATCATCAACAGACCAGTGTTTACTAAAATCTTGTTTTCCAGAAATAGATGCTAATAAGAAAAATAGAAATAATTAAGTTGTTGAATCAATGTCATAGATGATACCAATGTTCAGTATTTTTTTAAGTGGTGTACTAACAAGAGTTGATGATGCTGTCTGAGGTAAGGAAAAGTCATTTCATCTATGGTGGTTGGGGCAGGTTTTAATAAGAGCTGGGATTTTAATTTGTTCTTTCTAGATTTTTAAAAATACTTTTATACATAATTGCAAATCTTAAAAGAAATAATATTATCATTCTAAAAGAATAACCAGTAGAAGGCACTGCTTCCTAGGACTTCATCTCTGAATTAACTAGTCAAAGGTTAAAATGTTTAGAGAAAAACAGAAACTTAAGGGTAACTATTATACACAGAAAGCACTTCCCAATCTGAGTCTTCCATTTTGTACTTGGTCCATATACAAATTTCTTCGACTTTGTACATATCGTTTTCTAGAATAATTGCAGCAAAGAACATTTGCTAAGCAGACGAGTTAAATTTAAAGCAGTAAGTAGATGAGATTCTTCAGTAACAGACCTATTAATAATTAATGCTGTAGCATTTTTTATAAAGTTACTTCACTTTTATAGTATTTTACTTATTGCATTTTAAAAAGAACTATAGGGTTTTTTTTTTCCTAAAGGAGAGAGGGTTTTTTATTTTAAAACCTAAATAAACGAGGTTTACCAAATCCTTTACATAGAATTATTAAAAAGAAATTCAGTGTTATCACTGAGCTGGATTTCTTTTTTTCTAACATTAGAGCATTTTCTAAGCCTACACATCCTGTAAGACTGAATCTTAAAACCGTCTACAGTTAGAGAATAGTAAGATAGTTTCTGGTTTCAGTAGTAGATTTCATTAAACACACATTGATTGAGAGATGACTATATTCAGAAAGAACTTTTAAGTCCTGAGTTAAGTAGTTGTGGAAAGTAGCTGTGGACAAAACTAAAGTCTTCCTTCTTTAATCTTACAGTGGGGAAGACAGATTAACAAAGAAAATAATTAAAATACCGCAGGTGATAAATGTTTGGAAATGATGTTGAAGCAGAAAACTAAATGAGATGAAGGAACAAGAGAGTGTGTAAATGGGTTAGGAGGACTTCAGATTGAGAAAATCCCTAGTGTGAAAAAATATATTTCAAAGAGTGGTGAATTAGTTTTCTGTGGCTTTTGTAACAAATTATCAGAAGTTTAGTGACTTAAACTATACAAATGTATTCACTTAACATTTCTAGAGGTCAGAAAAGTCTTACAGTCAAGGTGTTGGCAAAGCCCATTCTTTCTAGAGGTTCTGGGGGAAATCTGTTTCATGGCCTTTTATAGCTTTTTAGAGTATGTTCTCCGGCTTGTGACTGCATAGTCCATTTTCAAAGTCCCACGTAGTATCTTCCTATCACTCTCTCTGACTCTGATGCTCCTGCCTCCCTCCCTTATAAGGACCTTTATGATTACTTTGGTTACACTCACAATATCCAGAATAATCTCCTTATCCCAAGTCCTTAATTATATCTACCAAGTCCCTTTTGCCTTGTGAGGTAACATATTCACTGGTTTCAGAGATTAGAGTTTGGGCATCTTGGGTGGGAGGTATTATTCTGACTTGCACAAATAACAAATAGCACCTGTTAACTGCACATTAGAATCACCTGGCAGTCTTAGGAATTTCTGATAAGCTATGTGCCAGAACCAATAACATCAGAATATCTGGCAGTGAGACTCAGGCAGCAGTAGTTTTTAAACCTCTCCATGTAAATCACTGCAGACGGTGATGACAGCCATGAAATTAAAAGACACTTACTCCTTGCAAGGAAAGTTATGACCAACCTAGATAGCATATTAAAAAGCAGAGACATTACTTTGTCAACAAAGGTCCTTCTAGTCAAGGCTATGGTTTTTCCAGTGGTCATGTATGGATNGGATCCATTTTAATCAATATAATAAATGCAAATCCAAGTAGTCCTCCAAAGGTAAATTGATTTTAACTATGTCTACATTCTCTCTACTTCTCTCTTTGGTAACTAATACTGTGTAGCATTACATGTGGATTAGGCATAATTCTAGATCTTTGTACAAAAGACAGAATTCTAGGAATATGACATAGAAGAGCCTGTTTGATGTTAATCTAACTTTTTGAGAAAACTAGAATAAAAGAAGGAGGCATAAAATTGAGCTTAAATAATTAGCACAACATATTAATAGGGAGAAGTAAGAGTAATTTTGAGAGCTCCCTCTACTTGCCACATTACATGTGCTAGGTGCTCATGTAACAGATATTTGGCAGAATCTCTTCTCTGTTCAAAGAACTGCTGCTTTTGAACCATGGTGCTAGAGAAGACTCTTGAGAGTCCCTTGGACAGCAGAGATCAAACCAGTCAATCCCTAAAGGAAATCAACACTGAATATTCATTGGAAGGACTGATGCTGAAGCTCCAGTACTTTAGCCAACTGATGCGAAGGGCTGACTCACTAGAAAAGATCCTGATGCTAGGAAAGACTGAAGGCAAGAGCAGAAGGANCCCTAAAGGAAATCAACACTGAATATTCATTGGAAGGACTGATGCTGAAGCTCCAGTACTTTAGCCAACTGATGCGAAGGGCTGACTCACTAGAAAAGATCCTGATGCTAGGAAAGACTGAAGGCAAGAGCAGAAGGAGGTGACAGAGGATGAGATGGTTGGATAGTATTACTGACTTAATGGACATGAGTTTGAGCAAACTATGGGAGACAGTGAAGGACAGGGAAGCCTGGCATACTGCAGTCCATGGGGTCACAAAGAGTTGGACATGACTTAGCAACTGAACAACAGCAACAATTTCTAGGGTCATTCTACCTTGCCTCCATATGGCAGCAGACTAAGTGACTAAAATAAGAGACATATACTTGCATAAAGTACTGAGCTCAAGAAGGCCATGTTCAAGGCTCCAGAAAACTAGGTTTCTGGTGAAGATTCCCTTTCTGGCTTGTTAAATGGCTATCTTATCAGTGTGTTTCCCCATGCCTTTCCTCCATGAATGCTCAGAGAGTGAGAGAGTTCTGATGTCTCTTCCTTTTCTTATAAGGACACCAGTTCTATCATATCTAAGGGCCCCACACTTACGACCGCTTTTATCCTTATTTACCTCCATGAAGACCTTGTCTCCAAATGCAGCTGCCTTGGGGGTTGGAACTTCAACACAAACATTTTGAGGGGGACACAATTCAGTGTGTAAAAGAGTTGGGGAGCCCTTGGAGCAAGACCCCATGTAGCCCATGGGCCACCTGTGCATGAACTAGACCAAGGGGCCCCTTCTTCTCAGTAGATGAGGTCCTAATGTGGTCATTAGTGTGGGCAGCCACAGGATCTGTAGAGTATTCACAGACTTGATTTCAGCTCCTAATTACCCTCTATAGCTCAGGAGTTCTCTTGAGGATACTGAAACAGGGAAGGACCCTGTGGGGCCCTCCCAATATAAATCCCTTCCTTGTCCCCTGCTTTTTGCTTGTAGGAAATNCAAACAGCTGACTCATTTGAAAAGACCCTGATGCTGGGAAAGATTGAGGGCAGGAGGAGAAGGGGACGACAAGGGATGAGATGGTTGGATGGCATCACCGACTCAATGGACATGGGTTTGGGTAAACTCGAGGAGCTGGTGATGGACAGGGAGGCCTGGCGTTCATGGGGTCACAAATAGTCAGACATGACTGAGCAACTGAACTGAGCTGATGTACTTCCGTTGTGTATTCAAAATTGAGAATGTGAGTTTGAGCAAACTCTGGAAGATAGTGAAGGAGAGGGAAGCCTGGCATGCCGCAGTCCATGAGGTCGCAAAGAAATGGACACATTTTGGCAACTGAACAACAAACAGTTCATAAATTTTTTAAAGCAGAAACCCTGAATTGCGTTTTTTAATTCCCATTAGATAAAAGTCTTATGCATAGTAAGCAGTGATTAAAGGGGTGTTGATGATATAAAGATTCCTTTCTGTTCTGGAATTAGACATCACTTCTTTGAAGAAGATTTTCTTGTCCATGCACAAAGTGAGTTAAAGACTACTTTATAAGCTATAATAATCATTGTTATAGTTATAAATGAACTGTATAGTTATAAACTAACTCTGGAAGTTAATATTACACTAGATTGTAATTGTTAGTCTCATTTCACTTTCTTTGAAGTCTGAGTTTTGTTCCTTGTCCATCTCGCACTTACCACAGGAATGACAAAAAGCATCTCTGAATGAATCTAGTAGAGCATGCCCCAGCCTAGATCCTCAAGTTGTTCTAAGGTGTTCTTGCTCTGGAACATAGACGTGTAGTGTGAGCTGCAGGAATTGGAACCCTACATTTCCCAGATAGACAATACATGGAAATTTTCAATGCCTCTTTAATGCTTTTTTCAAAACTGAGACTTTCATCTATCCAAAATAAAACCCTTGGGTAGATGAAAAAAAATTTAAGAATTTAATGGTATTGGTTATTTTGTTATCAATAGTTTTAGAATTATAAAAGTCAAACACAGATAATGCAACCAACAGATTATTAGCTCTTAACAGAATTTATGTATTTTGTTTTGCTTTTCATTTTCTAGCCTATTATTCAACTGTAACCATAGTCATTATTATTCTAGTAATTTAAAACATCTTTAAGAAATCTTTTACCTGAGCTACATAACAGTACTCTTATAAGTCCAACACGTTTAAGAACATTCTATAAGTCTCTGAAAATGGAATTGAAATAAACCTAAAATATATAATATTTTAGAATCAGTTGATTTTTAGCACCATGACTCCTTGGTATTTTAGACCTTATAATTTTTTCTCCATAACATGATATGTATATTCAATTAGGTGTAAAAATAGTTCAGATATTGAAAGAACTGGAAGTTTTGCAAATAGCAGTATTTTAACTATCTACCTTATATACCTTTTATCTACTTTAAGACTTTTAATTTTCATAGTCATTATTAATAATGATATTAATAAAGTAGAAGTCGGCAGAAAACTAATGCCTTCTGAAAGTCATAGAATTATATTAACTAGCCAGCTGGGTATTAAATAAGCCATCTGATATAGTTTTCTTTTTGATAACCCAGAAACTGACTCTTGCTAATAGCCTGAAAATTTCAGACAGATAAGAGACTGACTGTATTTAAGACTGGGGTAGGCACCAAAATACCAGTTTGTTAATTCCAGCAAGAATAGTAATCCCACACAGACCATAAATAATATGGTTTGTGTAATAAATGAATAAAATTGTGGTCAAGTTTCATGTGAAACAAAGAAATAATTAAATGTCTCTTTATTGATTTAATGTGATAAATTACTTCTCAAAGACTTTGTGTATTTAAGTATGTTCTGTCACCTCATTCTCTTTATGGAAATCAGAAGTTTGCTTGGACACAGGGAGCTCATATTCCATGCTTTGTGACAACCTAGAGGGGTGGGATGAGGTGGGAGGTGGGAGGGAGTTTTGAGAGGGAAGGAGCTACATATCCCTATGACTGATTCATGTTGATGTATGGCAGAAACCAATATAGTATCGTAAAGCAATTATCTTTCAATTAAAAATGAATTTAAAAAGCAGTTTACTAGGAGAGCATGGAAACAAAACAATGGGAGTTAAATATCTCTAGTGTTATCATATAAAGTTTAATCTGTCAATTCGGGCATAGATAAAGTGATGCCAATGAGACTAAGAGTTTCCCTGATAGCTCAGTTGGTAAAGAATCCACCTGCAATGCAGGAAAAAACGGGTTTGATTCCTAGATTGGGAATGTCCTCTGGAGAAGGAATAGACTATCCATTCCGGTATTCTTGTGCTTCCCTTGTGGTTCAGCTGGTAAAGAATCTGCCTGCAATGCGGGACACCTGGGTTCGATCCCTGGGTTAGGAAGACCCCTGGAGAAGGGAAAGGCTACCAACTCCAGCATTGTGGCCTGGAGAATTCCATGGATTGTATAGTCCGTGGGGTCACAGAGTCAGACACGACTGAGTGACTTTCACTTAACCACTTCTAATGAGACTCAGTCTTTTCTGTTAATCCCAGGCCCTTGCTCTTTCTCCATACTTAGAGTATACCTGGGGTAAACCTTAGTAATGAGATCAGAAATAGGTAAAGATACCTGAAATGTGCTGGCCCAGTCTGTTTCTCCTTTAAACAATGCTTGGTAGTCACTACTGTTTCCTTTCTTTTCTGTGTTCTTCTGCTGATCAAGACTTCTGCTAGTAACATTTTTTTCTTTAACACTTGATAACACATTTGATCAGTTTATTGTCAAGTATGACTAACCAGGGAACATTTGTCTATTGGAGACTGTGTATCCAATGTTGATTTTAGTTTAACTCTTAGAATGCGATCTGCATTGTCATTTTTGAGTTGTTGTTGTTGCTATTGTTTTTGTGTTTTTGAGGTTGGTGGGTCACACTGTAGTTTTAAAGGTAGTGAAATAAACAGCAGTATTTTTTATTGAGTGTCTACTCTGAGCAAAATGCCCTGTAAGTCATTTTTCATGTGGAACATAGTTCATTCTCAAAGTATTACAGGTGGATATTACATCTCACTTTAAAGATAAGTAAACTGAAATAGAGATTAAAGTAAGTCTCACAGCTAGTAAGTAGCAGAATCAGTGTTTTATTTTGTGTTTGTCTGATTCTACAGCCTTTATTTTCTTTCTCTCTGCTATTATATCTTCACAGAATATATCTAGGATTTAAATACATTTGTCTTTCAAAACTTCTAACACTAAGAAGAGCATCACTCAACAGAGATTAGAGCCCTCTCATTTGGTAGTACGTTTTCAATTTAAAAATAAGTGATATATATGAATGAAGTGATGTAGTAGTTAGTTCATACTTTCTTGTCTCCTGTATCAGTGGTATAGAATAAGAATGGATGATTTTGTAAACACTCTTTGTTGAACAAAAATTAGGGTGTTTTTCAAGGTCAAATCAAGTTGTAAATACCAGACATTTTTTAATTAAAAAATTTATTCTGCTTCCATGAAAAATTTAATGAAAAGAAAATATGTCTTATGTTTCACTAAACATATTTGCCATTTATTTTTAACCTCTGATAACATTCTCAATCAGACTCAAATACAAAAAAAAAGTCTAAGTGTATTGTCATATAGGCATTAGCTTGTCAAAACAAAATATGCTTATTTAATTTATTTTTTCTTTGCTTAGGTATTCTAAGGAAGAAATTAGTCTGAGAATCCACAGCTAAATATTTCATGAGACTGTGGAAATAAAATTGAAATATTTTTATATTTTTATCATTTTTTTTAAACTACCTACAAATTTTATATTAGAACTAAAAGCCAAAATTTGGTGATTTGGGGATATGAGAGAGAGAAGTCCTTAAATATTTGAGGATTAACAGTGATTGTAAAATTTCTTCAATTCTTAATAAGCTTTAAACAAATGTCAAACTTTTTGTTCTGTGACCTGAGGTTTGCCAATAACCAATATTCCTACATTTTACAATAATCTTACTTTTAATGCAATTTTTAAAAATGACAGTCATTCATTTACTTTGTTTATTTTTTGGTGAAAAAATTTTTAGTTATTTCCCTTCTTTTAACTGCCAACAGGATTTGCTATTCATGGATGTTCTGTCTTCAATAAGGTCTATCAACGTGTAAAATGAGATGGGTATTTTTCTTTCCTTTAAAATGGAATGGTCTTTCATTATGCAGTGTTCTTAGGTGAATTCTCTTGTTTAAGAAGCCAGAATACAAGAGAGTGCTATATTAGTGTATTATTCTCACAACAAACAAGCACTGTTCTGTTGCTACCTGCTTGGCCATTGTTTCTGATTGTGTGTGCTTTGCAGTGGTATTTGGATGGTTTCCTGCTCTCTGCCAGCACAAAAAGGCATTTCTGTTACAATGGCCCCTAACCACACAATGACGGCATTAAGGATTTATGTGGAGGTTTCATTATTTTCTCCTCTTTTGTTCCTTCCAGGATGTCTTCCAAGCGACCAGCCTCTCCGTATGGGGAAGCAGATGGAGAGGTAGCCATGGTGACAAGCAGACAGAAAGTGGAAGAAGAGGAGAGTGACGGGCTCCCAGCCTTTCACCTTCCCTTGCATGTGAGTTTTCCCAACAAGCCTCACTCTGAGGAATTTCAGCCAGTTTCTCTGCTGACGCAAGAGACTTGTGGCCATAGGACTCCCACTTCTCAGCACAATACAATGGTAGGTTTCTCATGGTCTATTGTGCCTACACTCACTTTGTGACCAATCTGCTCCTCTAGTAGTTTGGCTTCAGTCCTATGCTTTGTAATTATCATCTACTTAATAGTCACACACAAGATTCACTCCTAACATCTTAGAATTCTTTATAAGTACATTGATTCCAGCAGGGAGTATACTTAAACTGTTTTTGTTTTGTTTTGTTTTTGTTTTTCAAGAATTCTGCTTTTGAGACACTCCCAACTTAATTAGTGGACAAACATAACCTAAGAATAATATTAACACATTTAAAATTAGTCCTCAAGAAAGTTAGATATCTTTATATTTCTAATAAAGAGTAATAAAACTCTAATAATTTTTCCAGATAGAGCTATAGCATTGTTGGAGCATTTCCACCATGATAAATCAGGGTGGTTTTTTTTTTTTTTTTCCAACTTTTGCTTCCCTCAGATTGGGTTCCAATATTTCTTACAGTATTGGGAATATTACAGAAGTGCATGTTTCATAGAGACAGTACATTTCTGATGTAACTGCACTAATTCCTAACTCAGTTCCATTCACTCTGTTGCTTTGATAATTCAGTAATTCCCTTGTACATACTATTCTAGAATTTGAAGCTCTGGATAATTTATCTGGCCCCTGCTCCTGGGGACTGGATCACCACAGAAGAATAGGAAGCCATGATTTCACGTATGAGAGGGAGAAGACAGCATAGTATCTTTGGCTGAAGCTTAAACAGAAGACCCACACACAAATAAATAAGGCCTTTAGGTTCTTCTTAGGAACTTAAATGTGCAGAAACACATGCTGGCAAGGTAGCCTGGCACTTAGCTGCCAGTCAAGCCACCTTGCCTTTTCAACATGACTTCTTGGGTGGGTATCACATTTTTTGTGGCGCCTATTCTTCTCCTTCAAGGATGCCAGTGCTGTTAGTTTGAACCAGGTCACACCAACAAAAATATTTCTTCATACATTCGCATATCTTTTTAAAAAAAAGGCTCTGATTCTGTTAAATATTTATTTATTTATTGCGGGATGGTGAGACTTCTCTAAGCAATGATGACACATCATTTCCATTACACATCATACCATTACACATAAATGTGTTTGGTCCTGAAATACACCCACTTGTTTATGTCATTGAATTACTGGGTATAGAATTAAACCAACAAGAAGAATCAGATTATCATCTAGTATCTGTGAAATAAACACTGTCCTTTGATAAATCACATTAGATTTAAATACTTACATTCAAATTTTAAGCCTCAAAGGCAGAATTTTTCTGAGTATTTTTGACTGTGTGCCAAAATTTTCTTACCAAGAAGAATGTTTTAGCTAACTCTTATATAGTACTCTTACAGGTGTGTTGTTTCAAGCACATGACATATATTAACTCATTTAACCATCATAATAATTCAATTCAATAATTCAATAATTAATGTTATCATTAATCCCATTTTACAGGTGAGGGGGAAACTGAGACACAGTGAGTAAATAGTTTGCTCTAGATCACAGCTAGTAAGTTGGAGAAACAGAGTTTACCCAGATGGCCTGGCTTTGGATTTCATGCTTTTAAATTTTATAAGCTCTTCACAATTATGCACACACATTTAATATTCTGATTATCTCTTACTTGTCAAGTTAAATCATACTATCCAGAAGTCCTCCTTCTTTCCCCTCTAGGTCATGTTAGTAATGTGCAATAATATAACTTCTTGGCCTCCTTTGCAAAGGTTAAAACTAGAAAAAGAAAGGGGGGAAATGATAGTAAGCAGCTCAACAGGGTAGAGAAGTCAGACTCCTCATTTGACATTGCATCAGTGCTCATGCTTTTCTCCCTCTCAATATGTTGACCATTGCCTTCTTTCAGGGAATTTCATGTGGGGAGTGCTTCTTGGTTTGGTCTTCCTGTAATACTGCTGTAAACATAAACACACAAATTTAAAGGAGTGACTATAAATAATTATTGCTAGAAGAAAGGGGAAACTATCTTAAGTACACTCAAGGATGGATACGAGAAAAGTATGTTAAATTGTTAACACATACTACAGTGCAGGATGTTAATGAAAATGAAATCCAGTTTGTAATGGAGAATATAGTCTAAGTAAAGCCTATGAACTACCTTCTTTGTACCAAGTTTTTGTTGTGCACTATGGAAATAATTTTCATAAGGCATGACTCTTTTCCTCAAGCTACTTCACCCAGGAGAGAAATTCTTGACTAGGGTCTATGGCTTTCCTGAAGATAAATGAAGAATTCTCTGTGTGCACACATGTGAGTAGGGTTATGGTTTTTATCAGATTCTCAAGTAGATCTGAAGCCCCCAAAGTTTAAGATCTGCTGTACTTGATGTTAATACAGTGTGCATTCAAATGATTTAACTTAGTTTTAGTAACATCAACACTGATATTTTCTTTTACTGTATATATCTACTTGGTTTCTAAATTTGTTCCTGCCTCAAAAATTTCTTGATTTCTTTTATATGATCTCAAATTTCGAGTCTCTCCTCTTTCCCATCTTCCTTTCAACTTCCACTAGACTTGTTTCCCTGAGAAAAGAGTTAGATTATTTATCCCACTTTGGAAACTAACGTATGTCCTTGTTGCCTACAAGGTTTAGTCTACAACTCTCTTTGCATAAAGGCTCTTTATAGACTGGCACCAAAATATGCCTTTTGTCTCCTCTTTGGCCACATCCTACCAAAGACCCAGTGCTTCAGTCTTGTGAAGGTTTTCATGAATGTTCATAAACATACCAGGTGACCTCTAATGACACAAACTTATTCTTTCTACCTGGAAAACTCTTCGTATTGTACTTTCTTGGTAAATTGTGTTTCTCCCACAAGACTGAATTCAAAATTGCTTCTTTTTAGATGCTTTCCCTGACTTCCCAAGGCAGAATGGTTGCTGTTCTTTATCCGTGGTACACGTTTATATCTTTTCTCATGGTCTGTGTTATAATTTATGTATCTACATGTCTGCCTTTCTATGCACTGTACTTCTCCTTGAAGAAACAGTTATACATATATACACACGTTATATATAGTTGTATTTCTGATACGCAGTATATAATAGATATTCAATTTATGAATACTGATTAAACAGCAAATTTTATATGGATGATTAAATAGGAAATATGTTTTGAGCAAAGATGTTAAGCCATTATTCATGGTGAATATGCTGATTTTCTAAAAATTTTAGAGCTAAAGTAGAATATACTAATGTAGTACAGAAAGTATGCTATAATAGCCATAATATATTCAGCTGTTAAGCTGATTAAGATATAATTTTACCCGGTTATCAAAATGATTAAATACATTCATAGAATTGTTATTCAACACAAAATTCTTTATTTTTTCTCTGAATACTAGGCCACTGTCATATTCATGTAAGTCTTTTTATTTCAATAGTAGTATACATTATTTTTTTCCTATTCAGTATCTTTGAAAACAGAGGGACTGTTTCATTATCTTTGTATCATAGAGTTGAATTTAACGAAACCAAAAAAACAGGTTACCAGATTTCATTGCTGGTTTATATGTGACATTTATACTCCATTCTTTAATAAAAAAGAGAGATGTTGAGAGATCTACATTTTGTATTGCCTACATAGTTTAGAGACAAAGTAAAACTTCTGAGTAATCCCTTTAATGCCACTTTGAAGTTATAGAGAAATGCTTTCAGTATAAAATGTAGGTTGGAAAATATTTCCTGAGATAGAAGTTCTGTACACCTCATGATTGCTGCCACATATTGAATTTGGGGAATTAGGGTCCTATGTTCATATTCCAGGTATGCAAGTGTTAAGGTTTGAAATGGATCAGATAAAGATGGAATTCTTCCTTTCTGAAGTTGCGGTTTTTTGCCTTGATATTTTGGATAAATAAGCTAAATGGCTAACTAAGACTAAATCCCCAAACATTTATAACTGGTATAAAAACTACAAGTCCTGTTCTTGGAGGGTTTTACTTATTGTTCAGAATAATATTATGCTATAATAATATTATATATAATTATAATAATATCACATAGGTATAAAATACTGTCAGATTTCTAGTCAATATAAGATTGAGATACATAATTATAAATATAAAAAAGATTGATTCTTTGGTCCTTCTTTGAAGCTCTCATAATCTTGTCAAGAATCCCATATAATCTTCAAAAAGGTAAAAGACAAGTTTGGCAAGTCTGTTTATGACATAAGTGGAAAGGCAGTCCTGGGCTTTATGTTTATGAAGGACAAACTTTCTTGTCTCCTCTGCCTGTTTTTTTTTTTGACATGAGTTTGGAGGCTGTGACTTCAGAGTTTCAGAGACAAGCAAGAGACACTATAATTTCTGGCTCATTTTTAATGATAGTTCTGACATAGATAGATTTATTTCATAATGCAAAGGACTATCCAGAACATGTCCTTATGTCAGTCAACGTGATTATTTATGAGCACAAGAGGGAAACAGAGTAAGTCTGAAGGGAAATCAAGTGGCAGCATGAGAGGCAGCTAGGGTCCTCAGTGGTGGCCATGTTGGTATTCATTTTATCTGGGTACATGCTACTTCTGCTGCTTAGATGGTTGTTCTGGTGTCAAAAGGGATATGAGATGGAAGTCTTGACTACCTGTGCTTACTGAATAATCAATTGTCTTTTTTTCCCCTATAAAATGTTTTCTCTTACCAGTTCCTCTTGAGTTGAGTGAACAGTTTTGTATGACTGCAGAGTGGGGATACACTACTGCTTCCTTCCCAAGATTGATTTTTAAAGTATACAGTTACTTAGGAATACAGTTTTTAAAAAACTAATTTGAATTGTTCTCTCAATAAATAACTAAATTTCATATGAAGTATATACTATATTTGCATATAATTGTTTGAACATATAAAGACCCAGTGGATTTGTAAGCGTGATGCTATAGTATACTCTCTTATCTCATGAATTGCTTATATTAATAAGATTTTCCTGGAATTGTTAAAGAACTTTGAGTATATGATGTGTTGATTAGGTTTAGTAATTGGATATATCTTAATGTATTTAAGCATGCAGAGACACTAGATATCATATAGTAACATTCAGTGTGCATCAGTTTCTTCCTGACGTCCAGCAGCAGAATAAAAGGTGTCTTTTTTAAGCTGATCTTCTATAGAAGTAGGACATATAACTGAGAACCAAGCATGAAATTATAGCAAAGCTCCAGTGTATGAAATTCAACCTTTAACACTTATACATTGAAAGGATTTATTCAGTGCCCATGACAGAGAGAGACTTTTACTTGCTCAGGCTCACTGTCAACTCCTGGGATCTTTTATTTACCCAATATAATTTTAATTGCTATATGATAGCTATGTCTTAAAATACTCTTTGTATAAATTTTGCTTACAATCTGACAGTTGTTAGTAATGCATTTTTGATGTTTGACTAGGATAATTTTAAGTGTGAAGTACTGTTCAGAAAACTTGAGAAGGGAAAGGGAAAACTACATGTGTTATTTAAAAATAAGTCACAGAATAGGACCTTAATTATGGTATGGTAAAGATTGCTATTTTTATAGGGTGGTTTTTATAAGCTTTTAAATTTCTGGTTACCTTTGTGCATCAAACTAGCATAAGTTATTGTGATGGTATAATGCATACTGTTGTTAACACTAGTACAATTATTTTGCCAGTTCTAATAATGAGAATTTCATTGTTTAGAAAGAGCATTCTTCTACATTCTAAACAAAAGTGTAATTACTTTTGAATGATGTGGAATGTGCTTAGTTTAATAGCATGGAGAATAGATTCAGAAAGATTCAGATAAAGTAAGCTTGGAAGCCATATGTGCAGTGTAGCAGTAAAAAATTATGAAAGTAGGCAGTATAAATCTACACACACACACACACACACACACACACGTGATTTCATACACTTTTATCTATAACTGTTGCTTCTGTAAGAGATAGCCTTGCTTATCTAAACAAGGCCAATTCAACTGAAACAAGGTGAAAATGATGACAAGTTTGTATTTGTTTTTTATGCTAAATTGATGTTTATCATACAATGAAATTACATTGTTTTGAACATTATTCTGTAAATGTTGTCAGAAAATACCACACAAAGGAATTTATTTAGATAAAATGCTAGGCTTGTATTTGAATGTAAGTGGTTCAATCTTTATATTTCCATTGTTTCTGAAAATTACCCTCAGGCTAGAAGGAATGTGTGTGTGTGCACGCACGCATGCGCTCAATTGTGTATGACTCTGCAATCCCATGGACTTAGCCTGCCAGGCTCCACTGTTCATGGGATTTTCCAAGCAAGAATACTGGAGTGGGTTGCCATTTCCATCACCAGAGGATCTTTGCAACACAGGGATCAATCCTGTGTTTCTTGCATCTCCTGTGTTGGGAGGGGGTTTTTTTTTTTTTTTTTTTACCAGTAGTGCCACCTGAGAGGCCCTTTCCTAGAAGGAATGAGGACATATGGAAACCAATTAATTGGAATCTGTCAAACTCATCTGTTAACTTGGACAATAGATCTGGTTGTGTCCTATTACCACACAACTCCTTTCCATCCAGGTGTGAGAGCATCTAATATGAGCTGGAGAAAACCTTGATTCGTGTGATGTCCACAGTATTTGAAGTACTACTGTTGAGTTTAAAGTTAAGCAGGCTTTGAGAAATGGATGTATTCTCACATACCAAAAAGCATTATGTGTATTGCCAGATAGTTCAGGACTCTTTTTTTTAAAATTAATATATTATTTTAATTGGAGACTAATTACTTTACAATATTGTAGTGTTTTTTTGCCATACATCAACATGAGTCAGCCACAGGAGTTCAGGGCTCTTAATGAGGATCCACTGTGACCTTCTTCACAGAGTGCTATGCATTGACAGGGGAGTGAGTAAGAACTTCTAATGCTGTGGTAATGGGGCAAACTGTGTTTGCTTAAGAAGATTCGGTCTAGTGGAATTTAATTGCTCTCATTTAATAGGGGTGTTGTGAAAAGACTCAACTCAGATATATACAGTGGATACCTATCAGCAGAGATGCAGAAATAAGAATTAGTCTTTTTCCTCATGTAGCTTTTTGTATAGTATGGGGTTAAGATGAGCACAAAAGTCACCAGATTGTAATATAAAATATTAGAACCCTAATACAGGCTAAAAGGTGCTAAGCAGATTCATAGTTGAAGTATAACTCATCTATGGGGATCAGAAACATATTAATATGAAACTGTCCCATGAGAAAATTACTAGATGCCAGGATATTAAAAATATATGCACATTGGATCATTACTATTAATGCAAAGTCTTTATTTTACAATTTTGCCTTGTTTTGTTTTTGCTTAAGTATCTTATTCCCAGAAGAGATGAGTAAGAAAAAAAGAGGAAATTAAGAAAACATACAAAGACAAAGTGCACTGTAAAAGGTCTTATATAAAATATAATGTTAGTAAGATATATGCCTCATTTTAATAGGAATAAAAACANCTTAAGTATCTTATTCCCAGAAGAGATGAGTAAGAAAAAAAGAGGAAATTAAGAAAACATACAAAGACAAAGTGCACTGTAAAAGGTCTTATATAAAATATAATGTTAGTAAGATATATGCCTCATTTTAATAGGAATAAAAACAACTACTTTAGTTATTAGTGTTCTGAATATTTCCTTTCTTTAATCTGGATAACCACCTTGAATGAAAATGGAAATGAAGTGGAAAGAATGGTGGACTATTTGACTAGGATGCTAGAAACAGCATGGATACTAGGAAGCAGTGCTGGAGACAAACTTGAATGGTGCTCCTGATTTTTGTGGAAGGGATAGGTGTTCATCTTTATCCCATTTGTTATTCTTGTCTGTTTGGAAAAATAGTCACAATCTAAACATTAAGATTTATTTGGTAGAAATTTTTAGGACTTCAAGCCTGAGAGACAGCATCTCAAGTAACCCTGAGAGAACTGCTCCAATGAGACACAGGGGGAAGAGTCAGATTTAGAGAAGTTTTGCAGCAAGGGGAAAGTAGTCTGAATGTCAGAAGATTACTGTTAATATAAAGAAGAGCAGATATCTCAAGTTAAGGAATTTAGCACTTTTCTACGTATGGTTAGATGTTAAGAGTCTGGGCCCACTGAAATCATTCCTTTCATATACATCTCGGCTCTCTGGGGCCGATGTCCTATTTTTTAACCCTCCCATCCCACCCCTGCTCTTTAGTGTTCATCATAGGGAGCGGCTGCAGCTTAATGGCTGCCAGATTGCAGGTATTGTTCTCCTTNTTAAGAGTCTGGGCCCACTGAAATCATTCCTTTCATATACATCTCGGCTCTCTGGGGCCGATGTCCTATTTTTTAACCCTCCCATCCCACCCCTGCTCTTTAGTGTTCATCATAGGGAGCGGCTGCAGCTTAATGGCTGCCAGATTGCAGGTATTGTTCTCCTTCCTGGGTGCCCTCTAGGCTCAGAAATTCATGTTCGGAAGGCAAGAATCACTAGTGGCTGTGGCAACCTTGTTTATGCATATGGCAGGAAATACTCCATTTCTCATCCTCATACCTGCATGATGGGACGATTTGTATTTGGAAGTTAAAAATAGAAGTTTAGGAACCAGCCTTTATTCTTTTGCTCAGATGTTTGTTATAAATTTTATCTCATTTTTCTTCCTTTGATCCTTTTCATTTGCTCCTCTTCTTCCTCTCTCTTTCAGTTTACTTCTGTCAGAAAACATTCTTAACGGATCTACTTGTGGATCTCAAAGGAGCCATTATCAGGAAGGGAGAATCAGCACCATTGTGCTCTGATACGTACTTCCTTCTTAGTTACATATACTGCCTCTTGGGGGATAGTCACTGTATAGAGATCAACTGGTTCTATGATAAAGTTTTCACTGATTTTTTTCGTTTTTTAACGAAGACTGTGTAGTTAGATTTTAACAAAACTATATATTTCTTCAGTTTATTCAGGGATTATGTTCTTCTAACTTTTCATGATGCACTGTTGATAGTAGTGATCATTTCATTTTTAATATCCTAACATGGCAAACAAAAGAGCCTTATATTGATTTGCAAATTAGTTTTTGAAATTGTACTTATCAGTGAATCCAAGTGTCTGGGACATAGTGCTTTAGTGGATGTCTAAGCACTTTGCATGCCTGTAACAATGTTTCATTTTAAACTATTTGACAACTATTTTCATTCAGTTCTTTACTATTGCTTTAACTCAATTAATTGTTTTTGTCTTCATATTTATTTCCAAAATTTGATATTTTTATAGAGACTGCTAAAAATGAGAAATAGGAATGGAGATCATTTTACATAATTAGAAAGCAATTTTGATGTTTGCATCATTATATTAACTTAATGTAAGTCATAATAGTGATGAGTTTGTCATTATTTCTTATTTTATATTAATACTTGCAAAGGACAGTTATTTAAGATAATCCAAAATAAATTAGAATTCCACAGTGCTGGTGCCTGAATTTTTAAGAATTAGAATGAAATCTACAAGACTCAATAACTAACTTGCTAACGAGACCTCAAAATATTTCAGATAATACTTAAACCATGCTTCCTCTTGGCTATGTTAGTTAGGTACAATGATCTATTGTACCTAAGAAGGTAAAGTAATCTTTGTATAGCAGTCTCTTTAAAAAGCACAACCATTAGCACTTAATTTGGATCTTAAGAAAGTAAGGTCATAAAAATAATATAAGGTAGTATTGAACTTTCATGGCAATTCCCTTTTCTCACATAGTTTGACAATTAGGCTCACATAGCTTCTCTTTAAAAGTTTCAACAAATACCTTGATTTGGGGGTGNTGTTAGTTAGGTACAATGATCTATTGTACCTAAGAAGGTAAAGTAATCTTTGTATAGCAGTCTCTTTAAAAAGCACAACCATTAGCACTTAATTTGGATCTTAAGAAAGTAAGGTCATAAAAATAATATAAGGTAGTATTGAACTTTCATGGCAATTCCCTTTTCTCACATAGTTTGACAATTAGGCTCACATAGCTTCTCTTTAAAAGTTTCAACAAATACCTTGATTTGGGGGTGAAGGCAATGGCACCCCACTCCAGTACTCTTGCCTGGAAAATCCCATGGATAGAGGAGCCTGGTGGGCTGTAGTCCATGGGATCGCTAAGAGTCAGACACGACTTAGCGACTTCACTTTCACTTTTCACTTTCATGCATTGGAGAAGGAAATGGCAGCCCACTCCAGTGTTCTTGCCTGGAGAATCCCAGGGATGGGGGAGCCTGGTGGGCTTCCGTCTATGGGGCTGCACAGAGTCGGATACGACTGAAGTGACTTAGCAGCAGCAGCAACTTAAAAATACAAAGAAATCGTACAGTATGGAAAATCTAATGAAAAGACGTGGGACAGTTACAAGAGAAATGATTATGTGAGAAATGACAATCTGAATTCAAAATGCTTAGAACACTAATGCTGCATTAGATAAATTTAAAAGCATTAAATGTATTTAAATTCTCTATTTCTCTTGTAAATTCTGAGATGCCATAATTTATACTAGCATTAAAACTGAATTCATGGTAGCAGTTCAGTTTGCTACCATTTTTGACCACTGTGTGCCATTTCCCCCCATTTCTTGTTCTAGAAAGTAAATTTTATGTTTTTCTGTATTCTGCTAGATAAGGGTAGAACGTTCTTATTTGAAATGAGAAATAAATGTAAAGCTAACTTAGGTTCACAGTTGTAATCAGTCTGTTTGGTTATATATATTCTTCGTACAAAGACAAAATGGTTTCAAAGTTTCTTCCATACACCGTTTTTAGGAATGATCCATGTGAGTAAGATGAGGTGTGAATGTAAGTAGAGCAGCCTTGGCCGGCTCTGTGACACTGACATCACATGATAAAGTAAATGAACACAAGTGACTGGATTTTGTGTCTTATTTAGTCAAGGCTGAGTCTGTGGCAGCAGAGCAAACAATGTTATCATTATATAGAGAAGCAGTGTTTACTTCAGTGTCTCTTCTTAGCTCTTAAAAATCTAGCCTGACTCCAGATAAAACTGTTGATCTTTTGGTGCATGTCCCTAAGCAAGAAAATAACATTCTAAGGGTTAATAGAAACTTTTTAAAATGGAGGTAAGATATGAAAAAGGAATATAATCACAAAGCTACCATTAAGTAGCTTTGTACAAAGTATGTAAAAACACAGAATATGTATCGTGTACAAATATAAAATATGTACCATGTAAAAAGCCAACAGAAAAGAAGTTACAATAACAGTGTTCCACTTAATGAAGTACTAAGCTCTGTAACCAGCTCTCTTGCCACTTCTAGACTCTTCCCTCTATGTAAGTGTATGTCTTGGAAACAGGAGCTAGCTGTGCTGTTTGTTATAAGGATCCATCATCAGGCTTTGTGGCAGTGACTGGCATGCTTTGCACACTTGGGACGCAGGACTCAGACTCAGAGAGCACACTTCTTGTGTATCTGAGATTCTGATTTCCCTAGGGTTATCAGTGAAATATAAGAAGCAACTCTGAAAGTCTTGTGTGAATATATTTTACAGCCTATCTTTAGTCTGATATTTGCAACCAAGATATGGAAGATTTCAAACAGTTGGCGCTCTTTAGAATATGGCATTCAATAATTAATAATAATAGGAATGTATAGTGTTTCACTGTTTTCTTTGTACTAGCCACCCTGTGTTTATTATCTTAGTAAATTTTGTCAAACCAGTCAGCTCAGCAACTGTGATTTTTTTCTCCCCCATTGTACAGGCAGATAGCTGTCTTAGAGAAAGGGCTTTGCCAAATATATATAAGGGGTATAATTTGGATTTGTGACATCAGAACTTAGTACCTGTGCTCACTGCTTTTCCATTCATACAAATATTAAAATATTTTTTTCATAGTTTATCAGAAAACATGATTATAGAAGCTTTTAGAAATACTTGTAGGAAATACAGGTGAAACAGCTGTTGCTTGTTTATTATATCTTAACTCAGAGATAACTTGATTTTCAAGCTTTTGTTTAAGCTGGATTTAAATAGACCAACAGGTTTAACTATTTCAGAGTGTGAATTTGAAGTTCTACATTGGCTGTTGGGCAATATGTGAAACTTCAGATGATTATTTGCTAAACCTTTCATATAAAGATTATTATTAATTTGTGCTCTGGCTATAAGGCTATTCAGTTCAGTTCAGTCGCTCATTCGTGTCCGACTCTTTGCGACCCCATGAATCACAGCACGCCAGGCCTCCCTGTCCATCACCAACTCCCGGAGTTCACTCAGACTCACGCCCATCGAGTCAGGGATGCCATCCAGCCATCTCATCCTCTGTTGTCCCTTCTCCTCCTGCCCCCAATCCCTCCCAGTATCAGAGTCTATTCCAATGAGTCAACTCTTCGCATGAGGTGGCCAAAGTACTGGAGTTTCAGCTTTAGCATCATTCCTTCCAAAGAAATCCCAGGGCTGATCTTCAGAATGGACTGGTTGGATCTCCTTGCAGTTCAAGGGACTCTCAAGAGTCTTCTCCAACACCGCAATTCAAAAGCATCAATTCTTTGGCCCTCAGCCTTCTTCAGAGTCCAATTCTCACATCCATACATGACCACAGGAAAAAGCATAACCTTGACTAGACGGACCTTAGTTGGCAAAGTAATGTCTCTGCTTTTGAATATGCTATCTAGGTTGGTCATAACTTTTCTTCCAAGGA